>JAVXUP010000807.1:0-344605 GCA_033070095.1 Escallonia herrerae | reverse complement strand
TGCTTAACCTATTCAGCCGTGACGTGGCTTGTCTCTTGAAATATTAAGGGCTTCCAATTTGGAGGGCAGCAGTCCTCTTCTGTTGGCTTCCTTGAGCTAAATACTTCAGCCTATTCATAACATGACCAACGTTCCTACTCTTCGGCACAAACATTTTAAGGTCCTTCTAGATTATTTTAGCGTCCAATTATTTGAAAATCTCACTCGTCCATTCTTTCTCCTTGCCCCGTTTTAGGGCCGCTTTTGTTAATTAGTTACTTTCTGGCTTTCCGGAATGCTTGCCTAAGTAATTTAATAGGATAACAATTCTGGAATGCTCATATTTCCTGATTTTCTCTCCTGCAACTAACAATGCGATAGATCTCACGATCGCAGAGTACAGCTTTTGACTGACTGGACCTTTATAGTTTGTTGCTGAGTTATAGAGGGCACAAAGTATAGAAATCTGTGCCTGTCTATATATATTTACGAATGTATGTAAGCTTGTACTTATGTAGGCACACTTAGTGACAGGTGAGCTATGAAGACATATCCCTTGCTAAGATAGAAGTTTTTTTCTGCTTCAAATTTGTTTTCACGTGTTCTTCTTCATGGTAAAATTCCATCTTTCTTGGCTTTTAGTATATATATTTTTTTCTCTCCACATGCATTCATGCTTCTATAAATCGTTATGTGCTTGATATTCACGTCTGCTTGATGCATACAAGCCTCTTCGTGCTTGCTCTGCGTTTATTTTGATTATTTGTTCATTTTCTTTTAGTGGCTTACTCCTTTTCTTTCTGTCACTGGCAGACCTATGTTTTGGATGTTCATCCCTTTAACCCTCGAATTGCTATGAGTGCTGGGTACGACGGCAAAACAATAGTGTGGGATGTAAGTTTCTTGCTCATTACCTGTCAATTTATTTGAGAAAGTGTTTCTTGTTCTTTGATTCTTTTTGTGATAGTATTATGTCAATGTTCCTTGGTTATTGAGTGTTTTCCAGTGTTGTGTCTCTAGATATGGGAAGGCACGCCTATTCGCATTTATGAAATTGGACGGTTTAAGTTAGTGGATGGAAAGTTTTCACCGTAAGTGCCTCATGAAGAGCCATTTATTTCTTCATTATTGTTTTTCTTATCTTCAGATAAAAATCTGTGTCATGTCTCACTTAATCTTTCCCATGTGAATATTTAATTATGAAAATGTGGTTCATTTATAGCATTAGGCTTACAAAGTTGGTTGTTGATTACTTGAGTATTTGGTTCATTTGTTGCATTACGGGCCTATGTAAAATTGGAGAAAGACCTTGAGTAGAAAGAGGTGAATCATACAATTAGGCTATCTTTTCCTATATTTGGTTTTGTTAAGACAAGTGCAAAATGCTTAGAGACATTTTTGATGAGGGTAAGCAGTATTCAATTTTCTGCCAATTTCTCGGGCACTATAAGATGGCAGCATTCACTGTGTGTGACATAATTATAGATTTTCGGTAGTCCTGAATAAGAAGTTGATTGATTTACGACCAGCAACCTTGTTAAATAGTTGACTAATTGAACATTCCCTGGGGGACCCTACTTCAGCCGCCCGTCGAGCTAAACGAATAACAAAAGAGGAGACAAAAACTAAATCTTAACTGAAATACCAATAAATATATACCATGTCATTGAGCAATACGGTTGTGTCATAGGAGGGTATACCTGTGCTTTGCAGTTTGTGGTGCCTCCCTTTGCCCTTTCCGTCCACTCCTACATTGTTGTGCATTAGACGAGATACTAGATTATCAGAACTTCAGAAATGTGTTTATGTTGTCCAATTTTAAGTGAGTGATTAATGGGGCACGTTATGCTTCCATTTATTGTGCATGTTTATTCTTCTGTTATTCCACTCCTTTCTGTGCGCTAAGCTTAAGTGACAGGAGATGTTCTTTCTTTGTAAATAGGGATGGGACATCGATTGTACTTTCTGATGACGTTGGTCAAATTTATCTGCTAAATACTGGCCAGGGCGAGTCCCAGAAGGATGCTGAATATGATCAGGTTTAATACTAAGTACAACCACGGGTTTTATCTGTAGTTTGGGGTTTTAACTATTACAAAATGATGATCATTTGTGAAATCTTTCCCCGCAGTTCTTCCTTGGGGATTACCGCCCCCTTATGCAGGATGCTCATGGAAATGCTGTCGATCAGGTTCGTTGGGTTTATATTGTTATGTCATGTCTGTTGGGTGTAATTTGCATCAGGGGGTGATTGATTACTCTGATTTTAAGCACAATATCTTCTGGTCCCCTTAACTTTGCAGACATTTATTGCATCTGTTGCAGGAGACACAGCTTACTCCATATCGAAGGAATATTCAAGATGCTCTCTGTGATGCAAGTATGTTTATGGTTTCATTTTTACAGAAGGGTATGTTCACTAAATGATTTTCTAATAGCGCAGATTATGTTTGTTAACATAAAATGTCAGGTATGATTCCATACCCAGAACCTTATCAGAGCAAGTACCAGCGGCTTCGGCTAGGTGCACTTAACATTGAGTGGCATCCTTCCTCCATAAAGGTTGCTATTGGCACAGACATAGGTTTAGGCCAGGAGTATCAATTATTACCCTTGGCAGACTTAAATATAGTGACGGAACCACTCACAGAGTTCATAGATCCTATGTACTGGGAACCGGAAAATGATGTCATAAATGATGACACTGGTTCGGATTACAATGTTACTGAGGAATATTCCAGCGATGGTGAGCTGGGAAGTTATATCAGCCCTTCCACTGATCCAGAGTGCAGTGAAGAAGACAGCAAGGGCATTCGCAGATCAAGTAGGAAAAAGTCCATGGCAGAAGTAAGTGTTCGTCTTCATGGGTTTCGATTTGCATATTTCCTTCCAGTGGCTAAACCCTAAGTGTCATAAATTTCCAGGTGATGACCTCTTCGGGGAGGCGTGTTAAGAGGCGGAATACGGATATGTGCGATGGCGGTTCATCTAGGAGTGAAAGAAGGAAACGATCAAGAGGTGACCTAAAATCTTTCAAGAGGAAAGCGAAATCATTGAGACCCCAGCGTGTTGCTGCACGCAATTCCTTTACTTTATTCTCCGGGATTTCTGAAGCTTGTACTGATGAAGAAGACGAAGCTTGCTCGCAAGGTGATACATCGGAAAGTGAGTCGTCATTGGACTGTTTAAGCATTCTGGAGAATCAAATTGATGACAACTGGGAGAGCGCGCTACAGCAGTATTCAAAAGGTGAAGACGATTCTGAGTATGTTGTCAAGCCTCCTGGACAACTTGAAACTCAGACTGATAGGGAAAAGAAGAGGAGATTGGTTCTTAAATTTTCACTTTGTAATTCTAAGAAGTCTATGCCTTTGGAAAGCACTCTACTTCAACTTGATACTAATGCTGATTTGGCATGTTCATCTTCTAAATCTTATGAAGAAGCCGTGGAGCTGCCTTCTAACCACAATAAATCGAAGTGCAGAGAAAGTGAAGGATTTAAAAGGGTTGAGGATGATTTGGAGACATCTGAAGGTTACGGGGAGCCGAAAATCAGGTGGGGAGAGGTCAAAGTACGCACATCCAAGCGGATAATTTCAGGAGATCTCATGCCAGAGATACCTTGTACGACATATTGTGGAAATGGCAAAAATAGCGATGATCATGTTCAACCTGGGAATCTGTTGGGGAATATTCCCTCTGGTTCAGGACTCCAAAAATCTGGAGAAACGTTGAGTGCAGTGATGGATATGTGCAGTGCAAGCAACCAAAAGCATTCTATGCAAGAATATAAAGATAGTACGGGTATATTACCAAACATCACGAAACACCGGCTCAGAGACAGTACTTCTGGATTCTCTTCCAATGGAAATCTCAATACTGAAAACAAAAGCAAATACCCTGAACAGAAAGACAATCCTACATCCAAGCGTACAGTATTAAAGATTAAATCAAGGGTCATTCCTGGAACTAATTTAACATCTGTAAGTCCCTCATGCATGAAACTTGAAGATTCTGTTTACCAGAGCGAAATGGCATATAGGTCTAGACGCAATGCAGAGGATTATTGCGGTGAAATGGGAGAAAGTACTTCAAATGTCAGCATCCATTTTAATGAGGCAGGAAATCAGTTAGCCGAACCTCTAGCGGATGTGATGTGTAGAACGAGATCCTTGAGGTTGAAGGCACCTTTACATAAGACAAGTGATGTGAACTATAAATCTAAGGCGAGGGAAGGTTATATATCTGTAGGCACATCAAAAAATGCAGAAAGGTCCTCCAAGAAAGCCTACAGTAAGCTGACCTCAGAAGAAAGAATGTCAACTTCGGAAATGGCCATGAGATCTAGGTCTAATGTACATAACGGAGACAGTAATCACAATGTTGACCAACATAGTTCAAGTGGAAGGCAGTCGGAAGCTGCTGCTCTTAGAAAGAAAAATTGGCTATTGTTATCAGAGCAGGAGGAGGGTCATCGGTATATCCCTCAGCAAGCTGATGAAGTTGTATACTTGAGACAGGTTGATAGTCTTGTTTTTCTTGATTAGCTATTCTGGATTTTTGTCGTAGTAGCTTTTGCTAACAATGCTTTAAACCTGGTTGGTTATTTCAGGGCCATCAAGAGTATTTAGAATCCTCTGGTGCATCAGCCACCGGTCCTTGGACCTTTGGAAAAAACATTAGAGCTGTCGAGATATGTTTGGTTGAAGATCTTCATTATGCCCCATTTCTTGGTTCTGGGGAGAGCTGCTGTAAAATGACACTCAAGTTCATAGATTCTTCTTCTAGTGTGTTCGGCAGAACATTCAAGTTGAATCTGCCTGAAATCGACTTTCCTGATTTTGTTGTTGAGAGAACGCGTTATGATGCTTCTATCTTGAGAATTTGGGCCTGTGAGGAAAAATGCCGGGTCTGGTGGAGAGAGCACAATGAAAAAGGGGGTTGTTGGTATAACGGTCACGTTCTTTCTTCAAGGGACAAGTCTAACGAGTTCCCTGGCAGTCCATGGGACAGATATTCTGTCCAGTACGATGACCCTGAACCACATCTACATAGCCCTTGGGAGCTGCATGATTTTAATTCGCATTGGGAGCCGCCGCATATTGACGTCGATACAAAAAATAGGATGATTTCCTCTTTTGCAAAATTGAAGAAGTCAGCAAGCACGATTGAGGTCTTTTGTCATCTCTCTTGCTTCCCTTTTCTAATAGCATAACTTTTGCATGAACTAAAAGCACACAAATAGTATATTAATGGAGTCTAAAGTTTACTATAATACTGTCCACATTACAGGATTATTATGGGGTACAAAAATTAAATCAAGTTGCTCTGAAGATGGAGTTTCTAAACAGGTAATCCTCTCGCTTGATCTTATTCTGAGCGTCAAGTTTTTTTGGTACTAGTGGATGCGGGGTCAAACTCATGCAATGTGTAGTTTTTTGGTTGACCCTGAAATGTTCCAGTCCTGAGTTTATTGCAATTTAAGATCTTGCTAATCATGTGCTTCACTGCGGAATAATCTTTGGGTTAATGGAGAAGTTCAATGAGCTTATCTTTTGCATCGCCAAAAAAGTTTGTCCTATTATCTTTTCCTTACAGAAATAACAACTAATCAAAGTTCTTTCAACGAAATAATAACTGTACTGCACCTTTTATAGCTCACACTTCAACTTTCCTCTACAAATATATAGTGACCCCTTTAGATGCCTTTTGACGCTTCTTTGAGCTATACTCACAGTGGAATGTAAGCCACCAAAAAAGTGGAGTGCAGTTTTCTTGCAAATAGATCTGCCACTGCTTATATTGTCGAACAGTCAGTATAGACCTCTGTATTGATTCGTCAGGCCGTAGGTTTTAAGTTTCTATGGTAAAGTCTGTTAACAGTAAGGCCTTCTTAGATCTGCTAATGAAGGAAAGACCAGAGCACCAGGTCGATAGGCGAAAAACAGAAATCTCTCATTATCTTTTCTTTGGCCTCCTTTCCTTTGCAGGTATCCTGTTCCATTGTATCCTGAACTGATCGAGTTGAGGTTAGAAAAGAACTATTATCGGACCTTGGAAGCAGTGAAGCATGACATCATGGTGATGCTGTCCAATGCAAAAGATTATTTTGCCAATGATGCGAAGGTATTAGCTAGAATTAGCCATTTATCGGATTGGTTTGCTAGGAAGCTCTTCAAGTTGTAGGAGCGTGCTAAGATGTATAAATGTTCTCTTTTCAAATCAATTCATCTGGATATGAGGATTCAGCATTTTTGGTCTTATGCAGTAGAAAGGGAGATTTCAGTCAAAATGGTTTAGTGGTATGAGATGAAGTATCTACTTTTTTGTATATTTTATACAACAAAGTTCATCTACAAACCGACGTATTGGGAAAATGGCAAGCTTGTTCTGTGCAAAAGAAACTTTCCAAAAGGTTATATTCTTAGTTCTGGGAACACATCTGGGCAAAGGTTTCTGCAGGTTGATATTATACATGGTGCTGGCTGAAACTATGTCGGGCCAATGTTCGGGGTAAAAAACGACGGGCCAACAGGAGCAGCACCGCAACACCCACCGCTGCCACAGCACCAACCTCCATAGAACCCATCGTCGCCATCGACCTCCTTCACCTACTGTCTTTGTTCTCCTTCAATGCGAGGTTGGGGCAATTGTTGGTGCCATGTGGTGCCTCTCAGCATGCAAGGGCGACCGGTGGTGGTGGTGGATAGGGCCATAGGCAGGGAAGGTAATGGGCTATTCGGTGATGGTTAAGGTGATCAGTGGTGGGTGCAATCTGTGGGTAGTGGCTGGCTGGTGGTGGTTGAGGCGATTGGTGGTCGGGTGCAATATGTGGTGATGGAGGCTGGTGGTGGGTGCAATCTATGGGTAATGGAGGTGGCGATTGGTGGTGGGTGCAATCTGTGGGTAATAGAGGTGGCAATTGGTGGTGGCTGCGACCTGTGGGTGATGGAGGTTGGTGGCGATTGGTAGCAGGCGTGCTGATGTGGGGGCGTGTTGATGGTGTTGGTGGCGGGCGTGTTAATGTGGGGGTGTGTTGATTGTGTTGGTCGTGTGGTGGTGCGTTGAGGATGGTGGCTGCTGCCGGTGATGAAGGCGGCAAAATGATCCTATCCGGCCTATAATCTGGGTTTGGTTTAAATACGTTATAGGATTATCCGGCCTTACACGACATGATATGTTATTCTGCATTATTCAGTCTTATCATGTCATATCCGACTGAATAATTTTACGCACCAAATGCAGCTTAAGAGTATATGGTCGCATAAAGTTTTTGCCCATCTATGAAAATCATCCTGGCAATAGTAATAGATAAAGGATGAATTCTCGAATTTATCATGTCCTAAATAGGACTTTAGTATACGATGAGCAAAAAATGCGAATGTTTGGTTGTACGTCTGCTTAATGAAATGAGTTTTGCAGCGTTGACGAAACCACTACTGTATCATTTGCTAGCTTGCTTGCTTGGTTTGTGCAAGCTGCGGAGGGTATATTGTCGTATGGATGTGTTTGAACAGTACCTGAAATTCGAACAATGTTCACACTTCGGAATCCTAGTTTTCTGGAGGGGGAGGACGATTCCAGCTTAAAAGAGAGCCAATTCACTCCATATTAACGCTATTAATGTGAGACATGGTGGGGTTACTTGGTTCAAATATGAAGTAGAAATTTCTTTTTTTCATACCGCGTCTCGTGCTAGTCTAAAGAGCCCACCAATTACAAATGTTTGGATTACGATGAATAGTGTCATGAGAAACAATTTGCTGCTAGCGGTATAAGTATTTGAGAACGATAAGTTTCAAGAAGAGGGTCATAACTTCCTATATACAATCTATAGTCGTTAAATATGATTAATGACTTTTTTGCTATGACTTTCAGTAATAATCTTTAGCTGCATTTTTTGTGTCCATAATAGGCGAGTCAACTATATCTAGTAAATAAATTATTGTTATACGAAAATTATAACTTTCTTTCGAAAGCCTAGGTTGTAACCACAATATTTCACTCCAACAAATATTATTGCTATATAGAAGTTTGTGATCCTTTTTTCCCCCTTTAAAACAATTACTAAAATTGTATGTTTCTTTTTTGGGATAATTGCAAAAAACACCTCGTGATTTGGGTCATTTGTAAAAAGACCCCTGTAGTTACAAAAGTTGTAAAGGTTCACATGAGATTGCAAAAATGTTGCAACAGTAAAAAAAATCTTTCAAACTAACAACATGTGATGTTCACACTCTTGAATAGTGCATTTGGTAAAGATTAATTTAACGAAATGACAAAATGCCCTTTATTTCTTCTTCTCTCCCCAAATCCTAAATTTCTTTCCTACTCCTATCAACTAAACCCTAACTGCTGCCACCTGCCTCATTACAGTCACCGTCGCTGCTTCTTGCCCCACCCAATCGCTGGCCGGCATCAGCCTCCTCAAGCCAAAACCCCAGCCGCCACCCTCATAAACAGAATCCTAGCTTCCACCCTCACCAAGCCCCATATATCACCATCCATTTCTGCCACTACCTCCCCCTTTCTGCCACCACCCAGCCTTGTGCGCCTATGCTGCCGCCAACCCTGTCACTATGCGCCTCCAGTGTAAGCCCTTCACAATCCCGCTGCCACCACCTCGTCTGCCACCCACAACCCGTGCGACCGTCTACCTCATCTAATCCCTCCGCCACCAACTGCTGCCTCCAATTCCGTCACCGCCAACAATCCCGCTACTGCCATTACCGCCCAAACTTATCGCACAATAATTCACACAAACTAAGATTAATCCTGTTGCGGCCACCGACAATTCGAACCCTAATAGCACAAACTAAGATTTAGGTTTTCAAATCGCAATGTGCGATTGAAACCCTAGATTTGACTTTGTGCAATTTGGGTAAGTTAGATCTGGGTTTAGTTGGGGTTTGTGGTGGTGATGAGAGAGAACGGCTTCGGCTTATGGAAACGACAGGCATGGCTGGGTGATGGTGGTAGGGGCTGCGTAGTTGTTTGTGTGTGTGTGTGTGTGTGAGAGAGAGAGAGAGAGAGGGGGGAGGGTTTATGATTGTGATAAATGAGGGGCATGCTGGAGTGGTGGCGGTGTGGCTGGGGTGGTGGTGCCGCCCCTCTGCTCGAGACTTTTGATTTACAGAAAAAATCTTAGGATTTATATATAAGGGTATTTTGGACAATATTTTCATTTCGTTACGAAAACTGTTAGTTGCAACACTTTTGCAATCGCAGGTGTACCTTTGCAATTTTTGTAACTACAGGGCTCTTTTTGCAAATAGTCCAAACCACGAGGGTGTTTTTTGTAATTATTCCTTTTTTTTTTCATTAGTTAGTTCACAGAATTAGGATACAAATGTCTTTTTTATATGGTGACAACCAATAGTCACTAAACATAGTTGGTGATATTTAGTTAATGACGTTAAAAGAGGTTGCTAAGAATCGATACAAGACATGCTTATGCTGGGAACTCTCCTTGATTCTTCAGTTGTTCATCCCGGTTCTCTTGGAACACTAGTCAAAGCTTTCTTCTTTAACCGGGAGAAAATTGAAAAGAAAGGAAAGAGAAAGAGACTAATGTCAGAAAGGTGACAGAAAAATGATGACAAAAGGAGAGAGAGAGAAAAGAAGGTCAGAATATCTTGTACTACCTCTGTCCGCTAAATAATATAGCGGATGAAAAAGAGGGTATTTTTGTCAAAAAATCGTCCGCTACATAATGTAGCGGACATCAAACTTGTCAGAAAATTAATCAGACAAAGGAGAGAGAAAGAGTCAGAAAAAAGTACTGCCTCTGTCCGCTACATAATATAGCGGATGGAAAAGAGGGTATTTTTGTCAAAAAATCGTCCGCTACATAATGTAGCCGACGGACTTAAAAAAACGTAAAAAAAGATCTAGACCGTTCACAGATCGCGCGTGGACGGTCAGATCGCGCTAGCAACTTGTCCCATTTTGCTAGCGCTATCAACGGATCAGCTCCCATACATATATATATATATATATATATATATATATATATATATATATATATATATATATATATTACTTACAGTTCTTCTAAAATAAACTGTTTATCTTATGGAGCTTGATTTACCATAATTTTCAAATAAGCTAGTTTGTTAAATAATAATATCTTTGGGTTCAAGAATAAGTTGTTTTTGTGTGTCTGCATGTATGTGCACAAGCGGGTGTGTGTAAAGTAGTACATCATATAGATGAAAGAATATTATCAAAGTTTACAGGTATGAAGTAATCAAAGATAAGTGAATATTGAAAATTTATCAGGAACGATTTTGCAAATTATAATGAATTTTATGAGCAGGAGGCTACAGAGATTTTAATTAGTATAATAGAACTTAGAGAATCTTTATATTTAGTCTTTAAATGGTCAATTTACAAAATTTCTAATAAAATTTGTTACTTTTACATTTTTTAAAGGAACCGATACAAAACACAATATCTCGGCAGGTAAGCAGTTTTCGGCCGGTATCACCTGTACCGGCCGGTATAACCGGTACCGAGCGGTATTTTGACCGATACAAAATTTAAGGGATATCGTACCAGCAAAAGGCAAAACGGTACATATCGGCCGGTACGGCCGGTACCGGTGCGGTATTGATAACTATGATTCTAGCGGTCAGCAGTTTCACTACACCTGTCGACGTCTTGGTGGTATGTATGTATACATTAATTATCCAGTCAGTTACATGCATAATGATAACTGATTTCTTCATATGCTTAATCTCGTGGTCTTGAGGTAAAAAACTATATATATATATATATATATATATATATATATATATATATATATATATATATATATATATATATATATATATATATATATATATATCGTAGTTGATAGTCAAGGCCGCGTATATATTATACAAAAAGAGTGAGAGAAGTACTCTGTTAAAGGAATACGTAAGTTGGAAATAGATGACCTAATTAGCTAGCTATCAGGTTATTATGTGAAGCATACAATTCGTGCTTAGCTGGCACTTATCACCAAAAATGGGAGATTGAGGCTTCGTTTGACAAAATTTTTTTTTTGGTTTTCAGTTTTTAAAGAGCAGCTTAATTTTTTTTTTTTTTTATAAAAATAAGTGGGTGTTTGATAACCCTTTTTTTTTTAGGTTTTTTTTTTTGGTGTTTGGTAACCCTTTTTATTTTGACTTTTTTTTGGTGGTTTGCTGTGGTGGTGGTGGGGCGTAGCGGTGGTCGACGGTGGTGGTGGTGGTGGCCGACGGCCGGAGGTGGCTGCCGGCAGTCACTGGCGGTGGTGGCCGGCGGCCGGAGGTAGCTGCCGGCAGTCTCCGGCGGTGGTCGCCGGCGGCCGGAGGTGGTTGCCGGCAGTCACCGGCGGTGGTGGCCGGCGGCCGGAGGTAGCTGCCGGCCGTCTCCGGCGGTGGTCGCCAGCGGCCGGAGGTGGCTGCCGGCAGTCTCCGGTGGTGGTCGCCGGCGGCCGGAGGTGGCTGCTGGCAGTCTCCGGCGGTGGTCGCCGGCGGCCGGAGATGGCTACCGACAGTCTCCAGCGGTGGCTGCCGGCGGCCGGAGGTGGCTGCCGGTGGTCGCTGGCGGCCGGAGGTGGTTGTCGGCAGTCTCCGACGGTGGTCGCCGGCGGCCGGAGGTGGCTGCCGGCGGCCGGCAGTCTCCGGCGGTGGTCGCCTGAGGTGGCTGCCGGCGGTGGGAGGGTGGTGGTGGTGGTCGAAAAAAAAAAACCAAAAGTGAAAAAAAAAAACCAGTTTTTGGAGTTTTTTTACTCTGCAGTTTAAAAACTGATTTTTTAAATTGAAAAAAAAATGGTTACCAAACGCTCCTTTTTTTTTCAGTTTTTAAAACTGAAAAAAAAGAGGAAAAAAAGAGTGTCAAACGGGGCCTGAATTATGTACATTTCAATTCTGAAAAATGGGGCAAAATTGGTTATGGTCAAGGGGAGGGGGTCATGGAGGTATTATCGAGCTCGACTCAGGTGATAAAAATATTATAAAGTTATATAAAAAGTGCAATGAAGCATTGAATGACACACGACAAAAAAGTGATCAACATCTTACCGTCAGTAACTTTTTCTAGACTAATACGTAACTGACTATCATACATCTAGCATAAATATTTTTTTACTGTTGCACACTAAATAAAGAGTCATTCATCTTGAACGTAAAGAAAGATGTTGACTGGACTAATGTGTACAAAGTTTGATGTACTCTTTTAATGGTATAAAATTATTGCAGAAGGTCTTGTATACTAAAAGAAAATATTATATGCTCGTGCTTATTAGTACATATATATATATATATATATATATATATATATATATATTATCTTATCTTGTGTACCCTTCTTAATGATTAAAAGAAAGAGTAGAGAGTTATAATCAAATCCACATATGTTGTTCTCTCTCTCTCTCCATGCAGTGGATACAGTATAATACTGTGATACAATAAGATGCTACAAGTTATGTAAGAACATACTTTTGAAGTTTGTAAAGTTATATTTTCTATATATCTAGGTGATGAAAAGAATTTAATAATTATTATGACCATTTTCTAATTGTGACGTGTCGTCCCAAAAACTGCATGTTGTTTTCACTAAATTAATATGTAATAGGTAGGCTGACCAAAATTTACCCGGCGGGTAACACCTGGCTCAACCCGTTGGTTTTTGCCCACTGCGGTCCGCTGGTAGGGCTGTATACGAATCTAGTTCGAGCAGAACATAAGTATGTTCAAACTCTTTTGTTTAATTTCAGGTTATGTTCGTGTTCGTTTAATCTTCAAAATTTTATTTGAACTCTTTCGTAGTTTGTTTCACAAAACTCGTATTTGGCTCGAGTTTGTTCGTTTATTCATACGAACCGAACTCAAACTTGAAAATTCGTGTTCTCGTTCAAAATAATTATTTTTAAACCAGAATTACATCTTACTTGATCCAATTGTCTAATTGAAATTAAGACTTTCAAGTTTAAACTAATTTATACTATAATTAAGTTATATGACTTTTAGATTTAGAACATATTATAATTAAGTTATTATTCAGACGAGCTGTTCACGAACACATTCATGAATACTTTAGAATGTTCATGCTTGTCTCATTTAATAACCGAGCTCTAATATTTTTATTAATCGAACTTTAATATTTTATTTATGTTCAGTTCGCATATTATACAAGCGAACATGAACGAATTCTTTGAGAAACTAATTACGAGCAGTTCATGAACAACTCAGTTCATTTGGTGATAACTAGACCCGTGTCCCCTTTGGGTTGGGTACGGGTCAGAATTGGGTTGCTCATTGCAGCAAGGGTTGGAATGGGTTGGCTGCGTCCTGACCCGCGGGTTCAAACGGATTTATCATAAAATGAAAAGCCCTTGGATCCTCATCCCTCGGACTTCTCCCAGCGCCGCAGGTTCTCCACTACCTTCAACCGTGACTCCACCACCTCTCGCTGTCGCCGGCAGCGCTCCATCTTCAATCCCGTGACTCCACCGCCTTCGAGGTCGACGGTGATTCTCGCTAGCAGCACCTCACGGCTTCTTCGTCGCCTGGACGTCCCTCTCGCCTTCTCCGGCCCCGGCAGTCCCTCCCGCCGTCTTTGGATCCACCTCTTACCGGAACCATCTCTCTCTTCTCTCTAATCAAGTAACATTTCTGTCAACTTAACAGTCTTATTTTGCTGTCTTATTGATACTATGTTGAGTTTGCATAAATGAGTTTTCATGATGTTTCCTCTTTATGTTTACGTTTTGGTCTAATGGGTTTGATGCTTTCTGTTATAAGTGTTTTATTTGGTCTTTCTCTTTTTTTCCTCCCGTCTAATTGAGGGTTCATGCTCTGTTTTTGTGTTATTCTGGGAATTGTGTTTTTCTCTGAAGGGAGCAAGTGATATATGAGAGTTGTTAACTGAGTTTGGTTGAAGCTTGGTTTGCATTTTTCTCAATGATAGGAGTTTATATCCGTTAAATTGCTGCTTATTGTGTGTGTGTGGAGAGTGTGTACGCATGGCTGGGTGGCAGTTTTGGTACGTAATGTGGCGCGGGTGGTGGGTGGCAGTTTGGGTGTCTAATGTGTGTGCATACGGAACTAAGAATCATTTAATTTAGGCATCCATGAATTGCATCATGATGGTGTATCTAGATGATGGAAATGACATATGAGACTTACTTCATATAATGCATGAATCTCCATTACATTTATTTTGACTTAGTTTTTTATGTTTATGATAAACAGTTTGCAATATTCATGGAAGAAGTTCTAGCATGGATTTTATTGGCTTGGGTTCATGACTTCACAAATGATGGGGGATCCTTCTTTTGAAATTTGACTTTTGTTTTATACACAAGGGAAGTTGTGGGTTGCATGATTCTTCTGAGAACAGGCGGAGACTTTATGTACTCTGATAGATGTTTGAACTAAAAATCTATGGTCTTTTCTTCTTACTAAGTTCATGATCCCACTTTTTTCTCTTTACTGGTGATTGAGAGGTTTGGATTTCTTACTGCTATCCTGTTATGTGTGTTATGGTATGCTGTTAGTTTGTACCTATGGTATGGAGTGAAGGAGCTGATGCACTACTATTTTGTGGTGCTATCCCCTTCATGTTGTGCCTCTTTTTCTCCTTCTGTGTTTAGGAGACTGATATATATTATGAAGTACTTCTGTATATTTCATTCATGATCTGATGATACATTCCTGGAATCAAATTTGCTGCTACTTTCGTCCATTGTCTTGGGACTTAGAGATCTTGAACGCATGAATGTGTGTTGCTGTAAGGCTCACTGTGCTTTTAGATGGTTTTCCTTTTTGGATGTGTATTAGTGTTAGCTTGGAATTGTGTAAACCTCTGTAGCTCCCCTTCGTTTCTAGCTAGCGTCAGCATCCATTCAACTGGAGTGGTCTACCTCTGAGTTACATGGACTTGGTAGGAGTGTCCGAGTCGGATACGTGTCCTAGTGTCTGATTCGCCTAACTTTCAAAACCCAAGACACAGGGACACGGCAAGATATCTCTATCTATTACCATTTTTCAGTTAATCCTTAGGCAAAACGGTGCTTTTAGTGAGGTACATTGTTTTAATTGAAATCTTATCTCGTATCAAAGCAATAATGAATTAAAAGAAACACTTTAAGATAGTGTTCTTACTGGCATATCCTTAGAGATGTGGCGGACACATATCTCATACCCATATCCAAGTGTCGAGTGTCCGATACGGGTACTTCACGCATTTTGAATACTCCATGTAACATAGGACTCTACCTATTGCTATGAAGCACGTGTGCGCCAAGATGGATGAAGCACCAGCATAGGTCGCGGGTCAGGTGTGGCTTGGTTGCATAATGGTTCATGTCCTGGAATTCTGAATTAGTTTTTTTAATTTTTCAAAATACTGGTTGCGTTTAGGGCACGGCTAGGACATGGCGTGGGTGTGTATCGGATACTTAAGCGTTAAAAAAGAATTTTTTAAAAGTTTTGCAGGGGCCAAAACATAAAGGGATGCTTAGTGGCGAAAGCACAATTTTCGGGGTTCAAAAGCATAAATTATTAGACATGTTCTTAAACCTAAAATTAATGAGACAGATTTTCTACAAAGGCTTGAAGATTTTGAAGCTGCGAGAGAGAGAGAAAGCAGAGCAGTGACGAAGCAACAAGCCTGAAGCCCCATGACGACAGGCGGCGAGCAGCAACTTCCGGCAACAGGCTGCCACCACCAGCAATAGTTTTAGAAAACTTACCTAATCACTACTTTACATAGTAAATTTAAATCAATGTAACGTTAATTTTTTCTTATGAATCTCATATGTTAATTTCATGCAAGTCTTAATAAGTTAGTATATCAGATAGAGTTTTAGAAAAAAATAAGAATAAGTTTTCAAATTATGTGAGGCTTACTATTATAGCCCTTATTGATCCAATTTAGTAAATGGGATCCCATCAGCGATAAGACCAGTAGCTCAGGCTTTTTTCCCCTTTCTTCCCACGGCTCTCAAGCAAATAATATTCGGATATCTTTTAGAGTCACTAATATTTCAGTGCACAACTTTCAATCATTTTTAACTATCAACTTACTAATAAGATTTATTATTGTTTACCAAAAGGGTTGTAAAAGCATTATACTCATAATAAATAAGTATTTGCACTGATTATGGTATGTGTTTTAAATGAATAACATTAAAGCAATTAACTTAAAAAATGAGGACCCCATCCAAGATAATATTGGAGACATTTACCGACACTTTTATGATTGGGTATAATTTTCTAAATTCTATTTTACATAGGAAACCTCATTAGATGATGTGTTGCGCGCAGAAGCTATCGTTTTATTTAGTTGCATTTCTCCATTTGCATATTATATATTACAGATATTTTGTAATTCGATGGGATTGCCCAGCCAATAAGGAGCGGAAGTTTTCGTAACCGACCAATTGCAGTTCAATGTCGTACTATAATATCTATCACTACTTCAATGGGAATAAGGACCTCATTAGCATTAGCATTAGTCATAGATATTGTATTTAAGGCATCTCTTGATTACAACTTGATGCTGGAATGCGACAAGCATGACTGACATGAAGAGCACGCAATGCAGATATTGAGTTTGCAACTTTGCAGGGACATAATGGGGCAACTGTGTATTCGCTTTAGGATTCTGATCTAATCTGGTCTAAGGAGTTGTACTGATAACGTCATACACTGTTTGAGATGGACCTACATGTGTCAGTTACACACTTATCCTTTGCCGTATACCCTCTTCTTCGTGCACTTGAATTGAATGCTTAAGATGCTTTAGACATGGGTATTGGATAGGTTTTCATAGAGTTTGTGCACAATTACTTTCATTGAAAGTATTCTGTTGATTGGGTTAGGACTTAGGACTCAATTAGTCTTCTGTTTTTTGTCTGGCAAATTGGCAAGTTCTGGCAAGCATTAAGCTTTGTGGAGTTTATTTTGTACTTTGTGTTATAAGTTGAGTTTAGTTGTTGAATAGCATAGATTTTGCAGGATATATAATGGACTCTCAGTTGCAAGCTACCATCTTCCCTAGTCTGCGGGTCAAAGCCACCCTTCGCCTTGGATCAGAAGTGTATCCTGTTCATGCAAAGGAGGGAATTCTTTCTGAGCAACTGGTTTCGATGAAATGTGAGAGCATGAGCATACTGAAGGACTTCATCACCAAGCATAACGTTCCAAATGATGTTCCTGATGAACTCTCCTCAGGAGATGATGGTGAAGTTACTGAGAAGCCTCCTGTGAAGTCAAAGAAGCTGCGCAAATAGTACAAGTTTCAGAACTTTTACTATAAGCTGCTTGTGACTTTTTAAGGTTATACTAAAAGCTATGCTTTATTATGCTAGACATAGCTGAACCGAAATTTGAAGCGTTCAGTGATTGCTAACCTTATCACGAGACTCAACAAATTCGGCTTACTATATTATATTGTTCAGATGGCTTTGCAAGGTTTAGGAAATCGTTTTTGTCTGTTTAATGACGTGACATTTTGATAGATATGATGCAATACTGTCTTGTTCTTCACCTTTGAAACCGTGCCAAAATTGAGTATGTGTTTGCCTGTCCAAATTGTGACCGAGGTATGGTCATATCCCTCACTGATGGATTTTACAGATGTCCAACCAGTCTGGTACCGTCCAGCTCAACATTGTGGGCGGTGCATATGGGGTTCCTTTCTTACTTCTTGCTGTGTTTAGATGTTCGAGTCTGCACTAATTCCGAACTGCCTCGCCTTGCTTCCCCTTTGCCAAAGCTTGCTGCCATCACTAGTGAGCTACTGAAGCCTTCATCTCTGTAACGTTTTTAAACGAATTTGCTTAGGAGCCTTAAGCCTATAGAAGTGCTACTTGTGCTTGCTTAGTGAATTGGCTCCTTCATTCTCAAACGGGAGGATTCCGCAGCCGGTCAGGATCTAGTTCAACCGACTCCTAGCCCGCGGATTTCTATTTCCATTAAGCTGGAATAGATTGAGGAAACATAGAAAACAAGCCTCGCCGCAAACTAAAATAAAGTAGAAAAGAAAGGTGCAATTACAAAGCTCAAAGCAAGGCAAAATCCCGATGATGGTACAAGAGTACGCCAGAGTGAGTCATGGGATCCTTTTCTATCTTTCTCGCTCTACTTTCATGCAGATCAAAACACAAGACATAGGCATACAATGGAAACCCATGAAGGCTTCTTCCCACATGACAAATTTTCATTTGCCTTGGATGAAACGAATGGCTTCCAATAGCTTTTGTTCACTGAGGGGCTTGGTTAAGTGAAAGTCCATTCCAGCTTGGATCATCCTGTTTGCTTCCTCACCCCCCGTCGTATGAGCTGTTAACGCGATGATTGGGATGTGAACTCCGTAAAATTCCTCCTCTTCTCGTATGCGCCTTGTCGCTTTAAACCCATCCATCACTGGCATCTGTGAAGCAAAATGAAGTTTATATGAACCCGATACAATAAAGGCTTATAAATTTAAGCCTTTCTAGGCTAAATTTACACCGTTTTGTCACCAGAAAGTGCAGTGGTGACAATCTATAGTAATGATTGCCTTGTGTCTTTCTATCCATGTTAGATAATTTAGGTAGTTTTAGGTTTAACAACTTCAACTAGCTGATACAAATCGAGGTAGCCATACTCAAATTTAAGAATCAAACGGATGAGAGTAAGAGACTCCACCTCGCAATCCATAAGAATGTAATCATAAGGTAGAATACTGGAAGATCCAAATTTCTTTCGATCAGCAAAGGCTTTGTTGACTAGTTCCAGAGCCTCTTCTCCATTTCTGCAGACGTCAACTCTTGCACCAAACTTAGAGAGCTGAGTTGCAGCCACTCTGCTAAACACTGAGCTATCGTCAGCCACCAAGACCCTTTTCTCCCTCAGAGGTTTCTCACTGCTCGATGTCGATTTCTTCTTGCAAGGCTTGCAGCCTGAAGTACCAGAATCTGAATGAAGTTGTCCAGCTTGGTATGGTGTTGGCATTCCTCCAAACTCTGGTAGTAGTCCTATTACTTCATACAAACGCGACCCATGAAATGGCTTTGTTATGATGAGATCGGTTGGAGAGAGCTTGTCTTCGTCCAGGCCGTGGGAATGAATATTACGCGAGCCTGGTTTATCTGTCCAAACCACCGTAGTACGAGTATTCGAATTGAGGTCTCTTCTAAATTCAGCCACAGCCCTGCTGAGTTCCCGAAATGGTCCACCATTTGTGTCGATGACAATCAAAACAAAGTCTGGTGCATTGCTTTTAGCATTATGAGCCCTCCTTTGGATCGGTAATGGCACCTCATCGGTTCCATCCAGTGCACTTAGAGGGACATCCTTTGACCTAGTACTCGAGTTGCTTGATGCAGTCCTGCTCACAAAATCGCTCCTTGAATTCGTATCAGATCTTCCAGAAGAGCTATAACGGGAAATGATAACCTTTTCTTTGATCTTCTTGAGGGTACTAGCAAGCTGCTCCCACTTTTTTACGACGGAAACTTTTATCTCTAGTCTCTCCATGAAATTTTGTGCAATCTTTCGCCTCTCGTCGCTCTGAATGAAGAGTACAACATGCGACCCTTCTTGCTTGGGGCTATGGATACGAGCACTTGGTCCGGAATGTTGATGCGAGTCGCTAGAAATATAACCACCGTGTGCTTCAATGTCTTCTTCCCTTCCATTTTCGTTCTCACGACATATTGTGAGGAACGCATTGAACCTGAAGCAAGTTCCATTTTTGCCAACTTCCTTGTCCACGATCGTTATCTCTCCACCCATCAGGCGTACCTGGTTGACCGTGAAAATTCTGAATTAGAAACTCTTCGAAGTTAACTTGAACTCTAAAATAGTAGACAGTCAGCTAGTTAGCTAAGTTTAGCAGGTCTTAACTCCTTTCAGTGAGTTCAAGCGGCTGGCCTAACGGTTTGTCGCCAGAGGTCCAATTTTTTGGCTAGCTTAGCTTGTATCCTGACAACAGCTATTCGACTGCAGATTTTGTTTGTTGCAGCTTAAATTTCATTCTTTCGAGTGACAATTGCAGGTCGACTATTTTCAGTATCCGGTACATTTAATGCTGATTGGTTACGTCGGAAGTTAGTTTATACTGACTTGCATTGATAAGCGAGAGTACACACACGCACACACACACACACACACACACACAAGCGTACCAGAGATTGAACAATGCCAAGCCCTAAGCCGGTGCCTTCATATCCAAGAGCTGTTTCTTTGACTTGAACATAATTTTCAAAAACAGATTCTTGCTTCTCTTTTGGGATACCCTTTCCGGTATCATTTACCTCGAATAAAAACTCCACATGGTTCGGATCTTTTTGGACTTTACTCTTCATGGCTTCCAAATCACTGTATGCCTCGTCGTCTTTGAAGAACAGGCACGATAAGCATTTCAACGAATTATTACGAGCAGAAGCAAATATTGAACTTTCCAGACTAGGCTTCTTAACCCAAGCTCGAACAGTGACATGTCCCTCGGAGGTAAATTTGACTGCATTGCTCAGTAAGTTGCATAAAATTTGTTTAAGCTTGCCAGGATCGCCTTTAACACGACAAATTTTGTTGACAGAGCCGTCATGGAGGTCCAACAAGACATCAACCCCCTTCTTCATGGCAACAGGATAGAAAAGATCAGTTACATCTTCGAGTAGCTGTGCCAAGTCAAATACTTCCTCTACAAGTTGCATCTTGCCAGCCTCGGTTTTACTTGCATCAAGAATAGAATTCAATATACCTACATCCAAAAGAAAATATGAAAAGATTAGCTCCAAAAATATTTTTTAGAAAATCTGAGTAAGCTCCAAAGTTCACTCATTTTCAAGAAACACACTTGTGTGAAGGTTAAAGATTGGAAGAACTGGGGATTGATTATACCTAACAGATCCTTTGTGCAAGCTTCCATTTGCACTAAATTTGTCTTCAACTCTGATCCAGGAGCAACTTCATCGTGGCACATCTCTATCAAGCCAGTAAGGCCTGCTAAAGAAGCCCGTACATCATGGCTTGCACTAGCGAAGGCAATACTCTTATTCATGCTCTTCCTTTCTGCTTGTTGACTCACTTCCATTTGTTTAATTAGTGCAGCACATAAATGCATCTCTCTTCTGGCTGCTCTAACAGTTGAGAACATGAAAGCGAAAATGGAGATAACCACAGCAGCAATCATCACTATAAGGAGCACGAACGCAAGCTTGATGTTCTTATGAATAAGGCTCTCCAGTCCTTTATGTGGTACAGCCAATACATACACCTGAGGTTCAGTGATAAAGATTCTAGATTAGATGTAGTACTGATGGTTTCTCTGTGCGCGCGCGAGTGAGCATGTAGAGATCAGAGATATATTCATGTTTATGAGCGCAATCTCCAGACTGATATTATCATAAAGCCTAAAACAAAATCTTGACATGGTTCTATACCAAGGACAACATAAAGGTTGCCCTATTTACTTTTGGCAAATAAAATAAAGTCAATTGCCTATCCATTAGAAAAGAAAGAGATTATTAGATTGTATAACCAATATAATGTAATACGTTGGAACATACCGATTCCACTCCAACGATAACAAGGGGAGAACAGTAAACCACATACTTTGTACCCCAGATGCTTAAGATAG
The DNA here is from genome assembly GCA_033070095.1 of Escallonia herrerae. NCBI lineage: Eukaryota > Viridiplantae > Streptophyta > Magnoliopsida > Escalloniales > Escalloniaceae > Escallonia > Escallonia herrerae. The sequence continues at coordinate 323,023 of JAVXUP010000807.1, read as the reverse complement.
TCCCTTTAGATGCGCCATTATTGGGTAGACATGTAACATTACCAACAAGCCCTATTTGATCACCACCACTAGGTTTCAGTAACTGAAATGAAACTGAATTACCAGTGAGTACGATGTGAGTATCAGGGATCCCTTCAGAGATCAGTGTGATCCCATCTTTTGTAGCCAAATACAAGCTTGCCCCATTACCATTGATCCCCGAGAAGATATTCATTAATGGTTTCACTTCAAACCCTAGAGAGATACCTCCCATTCTATCCACACCAGCTGTGTTAAGAAACAGAAGATCTTGAGGATTAGTCCAGGCACTTCTTAATGAAGCAGATCCTTTCGCATTGTTCAAGGCTTGTTGAAACCAGCTAGAGTTAACTATAAACAAGGGAGCAGACTTAACAGCTTCTCCATATAGTTTCCCTGTGTCACGGTTGACAGGCTGACTATACCAAGTATACTTTGTTGTTAAGTTCGAGGTAGCAGAAAACGAAGAGTTAGAATACACGGCAAGAGGTTGTTCATCATTCCCTTGATTGTAGTACGAGAAGAACAGACCATCCAGTCCAATAAATGTAATTTGTGACAAATGTGGAACTGTTGATATTGCATGAAACAACATAGGTGCTACCTGCTTTCAGAAAGAAGATAATAGAGAAGAATCAAGAAGGTGTTTTCTTTTCTTCATTTCAATTATTCGTCAAGTTTTCATGTTAGTAAAGTACCTTGGCTTTAATAACAAAGAAACATAATTCAGTTTCATCCAGAGAAGAGGTTAGAACTCTTGCTAGATTGGTTGCTGATGAGGTCATTGGATGTAGCAGATATGCTGTATTTCCAATCTCTGATAGTATTTCCTGGTGGATGTTGTGGGAGATCAACTTCACTTCATCTTCGATTTTTTGAACTTTAATCATCCAAAAGGGGATCATCAAACTAGGAAATAGCAGCACAATAAATGCCTGCATATACCGAGCATAAATATTTCAAGTGCCATCTTTTTGCAAGGTAGGAATAACCATAACTATATCCTCTAAGACATGCGTAAACTTTAAGTGAAAAAATGCTTAGTTTGATGAAACAATTCATAAGTTGGATAATTAGATAGAGAATCAAATAGACATGTAAATACACAGCTGTGGAATCTTCAGCAATGATCATTTCTAATTCCAAAACTCAAAGTTTCCAAGTTCCCATGACACAGTGCATGATTCAGAAAGTCATAATATCATCATAAAATCATTCAGTTCCAAAAATTACCAGGACGAAGAAGAAACAAACAGGTCTCCGAACAACAAGTGAGCCGAGCTTCATTGGATTTGATGGTTTTGATCAACAGGATGCCAAATCTTCTTTGCACTGCCACTTAGAGTAAATAATGAGAAATGCAAACGTCTTTTGGGAACAAAAAGTTAATGTATCTTATACAACAATCCTGCAAAGCCTTCATGGTATATAAGTTTTGATGCATCACACACTCGGACATCAGTAGTTGGATGAGAGGAATTTTCTGTAATCCATAACTTCCTTTTCTAGTAGGAAAATGCATCTTCCACGTTACAGAATTCAATGTCGATTAAAAAGACATGCATTCTTTTGAGTTCCTATGCCTTTTAATCCTGTATAGCCTCTTATCTACTCAATTTTTACTTTGACTCAACCGACAACAGGCTAATGTGCGGATATACCTGCTCTTAAGGTCACAGTAGTAACCATGTACTTTCTGAGATATTCAGTAACGACTTATTTTTCACGATACTCCTCAATTAACCTACTGAAGACTTTCTATATATATCAGAAAGCATGTCTACAGAGAAGGTGACGATAACAGATAAGTCAACTTCCAGTGCAATCTATAACTACATTACAGTTTTGAACGAGATTCCATACATTCGATAACACAATTTTAGACTTCAGAAGCATTTAAGACTTGTTCACAAATATACAGTAAAATGTTATAATAGCTGCTAGGGTTCCAGCACTAATTGCATATCTTTCCCCGTTGTTTACTTCAATTAGCTAATGCTAACTTGTCTCTATATATATGTTGTCGCGAGGCGTTCATTGAGTTACTTATGATCAATTCCCCAACTTACCAGAGCAATTAGGGTTTCAGAGAGAATATCTAGGTTTATTCTTTTCCTCCATTTCATTTTCTTTGAAGTCTAGGCTCCTTCAGTTTCCTCTTTCTATATCTAAAGTTCTCCTCTTCACTCCTAGTCAATTGAGATGGATTCTTTTCGTTATAAGGTCGCTGGGCTGAAGACAAAATTATACTCAGACTAGGTATAAATGAAAACAAGATTGATGAGCCACTTTAACCCTTTTGGAGAACAATCAAAGAGCGCAATCGGGTAGAAGACTATTTGACAGTTTTCAAGTCTGATCATCAATGGCCATACATGCATTCTTTACATACACACATTCATGTCAATGCATGCAAGGGATTCTTCTTGCTTTCCCTGCAAACAATCTAAGGAAAAACCCAATCAGAAAAGTAAGAACAAACACCAGCCTGCTACTTCAACATTCACTGTGTAACAGAAAATTCAGACCGGTGATCACAAATAATTTGTAAAATCAATGTGATGTATACGGAATTATCTAAACCTTCTGTACTCTCTTTTCCTTGGCCTTTCATTCACTTCAGTTTTTACCTGCAAATATCCCTTCTTCTTCACAAGGCTAATCAGGTATGCAGGTTTGGGTGTTCTTCACTCTAGAGAGTAGAGAGAGAGCCGTAGCAGGTGGCGGAGACCTAGCTGTAAACGGTGGAGAATCTTTTTATATTTATTTATTTTTTCTCTTTTATTTGCTGCTGTTTTAGGCAGGCAGGCAAGAACACCTTTGATTAATCTCCAAAGGAATGCACTACCAAAACTAGCCTTAACACCTTTTTTAGTGCTTATTAATAAGGTAAATAGTTTCAATTAATTGACAACGGTGATGATTATTTTTAGAATTAAATGGGCAAACCCTATTGCTAATTGCAATCAATGAGTTTTCCCGGATTTATGGTTACTGATAAATTAATAAACAAGCACTAAATGGCAAAATATGACCAATTACAACTCATAATGTAATTGAGCAGAAGTTGGTAATAATTAAATTCTTGTTACTTAAAGGGTTAATCATCATAATGGCTACTTGCTTCTGGATTTGGCTTTAATGAAAGGGGTAATATCGTGAACAAAAGAAAATGGACGTTGAATTTCTTAGAATGGAACAGATGCAAGAAGGGTGCATGTGGCAGCCAGCATGGGCTAGGCTAACACTTGTTACCTAGTAATGAAGAAGGTCATTGGAGTTTAGCAACAATGAGTCCTAAGTGAAGATAACAGAGATGTCAACAAAGGAGATATATGTTTTGATGACGCGATTTAAAATCATGCTCTCAACTTTAATTCTGGACGTAAATAATGGACAATTGACTGTCATTTTTTACTTGCTCCACGCCCCGACCGCCTCCACAGTCGCAGTGCTACTGCTCTTCAGGCTCTGTCTGAAAAGGCATTTCTGCTCTTGTTCCGCTGTTGCTCTGTGTCGCATTACCCCACTTGGCGGCTTACTTAGACTGCATCTTTTTGGTATTGCGGGCTCGCTTCATTGACATCAAACTACATAAGAGTATAAGGCTAAAATTTTGTCCGCTAAAGGAGTACGCTTTAATGGGAATTTTTTAATTGGTAACCGATAAACATTCCCCCCTCCACACCCTTACAACTAGGGGTGGAGCCACCCCATGACCAAGGGGGGCCATGGCACCCCCAAAATTTTGAAAAACTCCTTTTCACTTTTCGAATAATGGGTAATCTTATTTAAAATATTTTATGAAAATACTATTATATTGTAAAGTTAATGTATTAATATGTTTTTGAATTTTTGTGTCACCAAGACATAATTTTTTAATTGTTTTTTGTTTCCCTTACTTCATCTTCGTTTTTTCAAATTTAATATCTTCATATTATAAAGAAATACGAAGTGATCAAGATTAGTTCTTTTTCTTATTCTAAATTATTATAGTATGTTAACTTATATTCATTCAATACAATTAGTAATTGTTGGTGACTAACCTTAGCAACTTAAATAAATCACTATGAATAGTAAAATTATATGATCAATAGTCAAATTGAGCAATCTATTTTGCATTCAATAGTGACACGAATTCTTCTATATTTGCCATCAATTTTTTTATGACATCTTTTGGTCCCCTCGAATTGCACTTCCTGGATCCGCCTCTGCTTACAACCTGGCCCATATAATGCTATATATAGCTGCAAAAAAGGAAAGATAAAAACACGGTTCATGCTATGACTTTGGTATGTTTTGCTCCTCTTTAAAAGTTATAAACTCTGTTCCTTCATTTTGCTCATCTTTTCCCGTTTAATTTCTTGGGTGTCTTGCAAGGAAAAGAAAAGGACTTGTATTGATATCAAAATATAACTTGGTCGCTGATTATCATATATTCTGATAAATCACGATACATTGGGATCTGCACTGATCTGGATCTTTTTCTGCTTTTGCTAATATTGAAAATACGTTGCTTTTGGTACTTGGATATCAATATCAATATTTCTTTTAATAGCAACCAATTTCCTTGGCAACGCAACAACGGCCCAACAAAAAACTGAGTGCTTAGACTAAGAATAACGGCAATTCCCATTTCTGTCGCTCTTTGTTTTGGAAAACTGAGTACATATAGCGACGAGGCCCAAGCCAGTTGACAAGGGGATGACTTGGCTTTACAAACTTTAACAACTAAATCCGCAATGAGAAAGGCGTGACAATACTAGATCAAGTTTAAACAATAAGAAGACGGAACATATTCACACCGCGTTGAAACTTTAGGCTGCAAACCTAGCACACGCAAAAGGGTCGCTAATTCCAAGTTTCATCACTTGCCACATGGAACAAAAATATGCACTTGCCAGTCTCTGTCGGGGCATTAGAGATGTAGGGAAGCAGAAGTTGCATCATTCTATGATACCAGCAACTACGTTGAGTTCCTCCAACTCCCATGGAGCTAACCCAGAAAAATTAGAAAGAAGCTTTCCCGCGCAACCGGGGTGTGGGAGGTGGGGGAGGGGTTGCATCATATTGCTGTTTTCACATACAATTCCACCAAAGTCCGCGAGATAAAAGAATACTTCCTTTCAGTTGACCAAAAGATCGACCTCTGCAGCAAGCCAGTCAATTGTCCAGGATGGTCCTAATCAATCCTAAGCCCAATTGATGAGCAAAGCCAAGTAGCCAACAGCATATGACTTAAGATCGTCTTCTTTCCGTATCTAAAGCATTGCCAAAAAAGAGGGACGCTCCAGAACTTGCGTAGACACGATGGATTTTGCAGAGTTCCTGCAACAAGAACAAACTGGCAACCAGATACTCCTTTGGTAGTTATTATGAGAACTGATGAGAGCTCCAATCATGCCTTCCCCGCACTTAGTCAAAGAGTTGGTCATGCAACAGAACATATCGAGTTTTGTGAAAATCAACATTGACATCGTTCTGCGTAACCACTAACCATACAAAGTTGTTCTAGCTTGAATTCCAGGATAAACATGGGGAAATAAGGCAACACACTAATCAATCCCGAGTAATGCATAAAAAGTTCAAGTTACAGAACTAGGGGGGTAAGCACTTTGCCCTCCTATGCTGTACCTTGCGTGTGATTTGACTCCTCCAAGTTTAAAAGTAACAGTCAACCTTTGCTGGGCACATTTGACAAAATCCATCCTTTGCTAAATCTTCTTCCCGTTCCATCTTCATTACCTGCAATCCATACCCCGAATAGCACCAGCAGCCACCATACACAGCAATTCAGTGAGTTTTTCTTTGATCTTCCCCCGTCTCCATTGTCACCAACCAATGGCCGGACAAACAACCTATCTGCACTCATGGTCATAAATGCACCACACTGCCACCAAGCAAAGCCCTTAGCCACCAGCCACAGAAATTAACCTTCGTAAAATATCCAGTCCTCACTTACGAAATATTCCAGTCTTCACACAAAACATGGGCAATTAGCTCTCACTCATCCCCCATTTTCCATTTGACTGTCCAGATCAATACCCATTGCAGGAGATCAATGTGCTGCTGCAAAATCCATCCAAACTGAAACCCAGGAACTTCATAAAATTAACAATAAAGAAGGCACAGCTCACCCCCTATACTGGATCTGCTTTGGGGTACAGTATTGCCACAAAGAATTTCTAATTGAAAATTGAAGATTTACCAACCACATGCTACCATTGCCATCTCCCCCATCCTTCAGTTTTCATAATTTGTGTATGTGAAGGAGTAGCAGGCATCAGATTTCCTTGTGACGGCATTTGAGTCAATCTACTGATTCTGCATCAGCACCGTCGCATTCAAAGTGCTAATAAACCTTTAAGTAAAAAGAGGCCTTGGGGAACATTTGAAAGAGGAAGGGCGCAAATTGGACCCAAGGTATAGTAGAAGGGGGTAAAGTGAAATAGAAATACTTTTGAAAACTATTGCATTGAATCATAGTAATTCCCGGCGGCGACTATCAAACCCTTGATCCCAACTTTCCCTATTGGATGCCATATTATAAAAACTAGATCCACACCTTACAGCAGCTAATAAATTTGTAAGCTAAGCATAAAATTGTAATCTCAAAGCAAGTTTGTATACTGACCTGAACTCAATTAAAGGTTTATAACTTATACACATCATATATAAAGTATTGTACAGAAGAGGAAGAATGAGTGGCCATGCATATTGTGACAAGTTTATACCAATGCAATATTAGACAATCAAGCATAACTGTTGAATACGTATTAACTTTAGATGGCGAGAACAGTAGTTTGGTTTATATGCTCATAGCATGCTTTTAGGGCATCCTTGGATCAATCTTGAGTTAAAGTCAGAGTAGTACTACTAAGAAGAGTGAAAGAGTTGCCGTCTCGATACAGTGAAAAGGATACCCCAAAATTTTATACTTCCATGTCAATTTGACTGAAAGAGAACAGCCAATTGAGTAAATGCTACATAGCATGAAACTAAATAAAGAACTTCCCGAAGGGGAAAAAAACGTAACAAAGAGAAAAGAATCTATACGCAATAAAACGAGGGACATAGGATGATACCACATACTATAAAGTTACATGCAACCCATACAAAGTCAATCAGTTATCCAAAAACATTAGCACAAAATCATATTTCACAAAAGTATCCTTGATGAACTTACAGATTTCCCTGGTGCTCAATGACGAAACCGTCCTTGACTTTCCTCATAACATAGTCTACACTGAGTCTCAGAAACATAGCAAGGATGTGAAAATAGAAGAAAGTTTTGGAACGTTGAAGCACGTAAAAATGAAATCTAAGGCAAACAGGAGGGCATGACAATCAGCCTGTTATTTTATATCAGTCCTAGAGAATAATCTCTTGCTTTTGTTCCTTAATGTCACCTTACAGATGGCAACTACCTAACAAAACAGAAGAGCGTAAACTAGCTGAAACTAGTAACTAATACTAACTTACTTGTCGAACCCAGAAAAAACTTATGAGAGGATAAAAGGAACAGAGCAAAACAAAACGAAATAAGATTCCGATGAAAAAATCTTTGGATAAATACTGGATGAGGAAAAACACAAATACAAATAGGTACATATAGAGAACAATATAAAAGACTGACAACAACTGCTCCCTGTTGTGCAGAAATTATAAGATTGAGCAAAACCATATCAAATGGAAGAAGCAATAGCAGTCTCAGGCAAACTGCCTATAAGCCTCAGTGGGATCTCTTCTCTTAACCCTTTTCTTCATCATCTCAGCCCACCTTGCAAAGATATTGGAGACCTCAAACTTCCCCGAGAACTTCATTCTTTGAGCCAACTCCTCAAGCATGTCAGGCTTTCCTGCTCTAGAAAAATCAGCAGCAAACTTGTTGTAATCAAGTTGAGGAGCTTTCATTCCTTTCTCCATCATTTCCTCCAGATATTTACAAGCATCAACTACTCTTCCCTGCCTTATATTTCCTCCAATGAAAACAATATAAGAATTATCATCAGGGCAACATCCTTTCCGTTTCATCTCCTCCCAAACTGCATAACCCATGTCATAATCCTGACTTTGGAAGTAGGATTTCATCAACATGTTGTAAGTGTGGACAGTTGGTTGAATGCCACTCTGAATCATCCTCTTGTATATGCTAACTGCTTCGTTTGGCATTTGGCGGTTTGTTGTCAACTTGATCAGAGCATTGTATATCCGACCATCTGGGGGGCATCCTTTGTCCTTCATCTCCTTCAACAAAGCATAAACATTGTCCATCTTCTTTAGATTCCCAAATCCTGTAATCAAACATGTGTAAACTGCAGCATCTGGCTCACAGCCAGAATGAAGCATCTCCTCAAAGTATTCAACAGCTTCCTCCATCTTTCTTTGCTTGCATAGATCTCCGATCAATATTGTATACGTTCGTACGTTAGGAGATGGACCCTTGGCCTTCATGACCTCGAACAGCTTGATTGCATCAGACTTCTTTTTCCCCTTCAGCAACCCTTCAAACATTGTATTATGAGCAACAATATCAGGTTTGAAACCCATATCAGTCATTTCGTTCCACACCCTCCCTGCCTCCATTAGATTCTTCACTCTACACCAGCCATTGAGCAATACCGTGTAAGTCCGCAAGTTTGGGGAAAACCTCTCTTTCAACTTCTCAAAGAGAATTTGAGCTTCTTTCCCAAGCTTTGCTTTCCCAAGAGAATCAAGCAAATAATTGATGTTATCCACCCTGACTTTGTACTTATACTTCTTCATCAACTCAAATATCCCAACCGCTTTCTTCCTCTCTTTGGCGGCCGTGAACGCTTTCATTGAAATCTCAAATGTCTCCATCATCAAAAGCCCCTTCTCACCCATTTCCTCAAGAACTGCCACCATCGTCTCAAACTGTCTAGTCTTCCCAAGTATCTCCATCATCTTATTATAAGTCCGCGAATCATGTTCAAAGCCAGGCTGCTCCCCTGCCCAGCAAAAGAACCGAAATTCCGGACGCCTCGCATGTTTAAACCTATCCAAAACATCCACAACCAAATCGAACGTTAAATTGACCCCACAACCACTCAAAACTGCCTCCATGTTCCGATCCAACACGAACAATTCCTCAATCACCTTACACACTCTATTAACGTCTTCTAAATCCGCCTTGGATGTACCAACACTCACATTATCACCCTCAACATTCTCGTTGTCTGACTCGGGATTTTCACCGTCAGTAACCCCACAAAAGCTCCTACAACCGAATCCCATTTTCGGCCGTAAATCTAGGTTAAAAATTAGCATTTTTTCTTTTACCAAACAGTATGAAAAGGTATATGGCAAAACAAGTGGAATTTGACAGCTAGGACGATGGAAAGTAAGGATACTAGGAGGAGGAAGCATACGAGGGAAGGGCATAGGGCTACCTCCAAGCAGTTGCAATCCGCGTCTGTTGCGTCGTCGTACTGTTCGTGACGTGGTTTGTCTCCGCTCGATAAAAAGTGTGTTAGCGGCGGCGGCGGTGCGGTGGTATTCGACATTGATGCGGTTGGATAGTAATGGAGTTAGGGCTTGAAAAAGTGAGCGTTGGCCGGATCTTTTTACTCTGACAACCATTTGACCTCCATTAAACGGGCTAATTGCAATTAAAGAGGGAGAGGAAGGCAGCTTCACAGTGGAAGTTCCTATAGATCGGAATCGCCGCGGTGGTGCAGTGGAGGAAGGCCCGACGAGCCCAAATTAAAGGACCCGACGCGAGTTTTGGTTCCTGAGTGTGGGCCTGGCCCAAATTTCACTATGGTTTTTAGGAGACCACGCTTAAATGGGGAGTGGAGACTCAGCAGGGCTATTGGACCCGAATTCTTTTTTCTGGTCCATCTGGTATATATATATGCTGTGGAAAAGGAAAAATCATTACCAGTTTACCACCTAGAAAATGTTCAAATAATTTAATGTTTTAGCTAATAATTCGATAAAGATGGGCACGACGAGTTCCTTTGGACTTCAAGTTCTTGAAAATCCTCTCCTTAGAAACTTGTGAATACTCTCCAGAAGTTCATCTTTTAAAAATGTCCTTCTTAGTTTTTGGTTGCTAGTTATCTTGACATAACAACAAGAGAAAAAAATCAAGGACGATTTGCATATCTTCAAGTTTCTTTGCCCATGTTGCATCGAGCAATGCAAAAGTTATAAATTAATTCATCATTTTTTTTTTATATAATTCATGTTATTAGTATTGCGAGACTGTGTGGTAGACGATAAAAGTAATTTGTGTTAGATCACACCAAAAATAGTGGCGGAAGGAGCAAGGGGTATCTTGATTTTTCATAACTTTATGGTACATATTATTCCTAATTATAAAAGTGCTCACCGAAAATATACCATATTTTAGAGGACAAAAATGTCAGGAGCTATATATGTGCAGAAGCCCATCAAGAACCCCCATGTTTAGGCCGGCTTGGCCTGGCCGAGTCCACTCGCCAAACCGAAATGGAACGTTGATGACGGTGTATAATTTGCAGCAACCCCCAAAATTCCCGCCAAAGTCTTGCCCACCCCTAATTCCCGGGAATTCGGCCCCCCACTAATTCCCGCCACTTCACTCAGCTATATTCCATCGAACTCCGGCTTTCGTCCCTACCAAAATTCCTCCTTCCCTCAATCTATCAGAAAATTAATTAAAGTTTCCGATGTCATCTTCCCGTCGCCTGAGCAACGGCCGGTCACCGTTGGTCAATCAACAGCGACAAATCACATCCTTCTTCTCCAAAAAACCATACTCGTCTTCTCCTTCCCCTTCCCCTTCCCCTTCGCCATCACCATCCTCCGTTCAGTCCAAACTTAGACCTAACCCTAACCCTAGACCTAGCCCTAGCCCCACCACCCCCTCACCCCTCCAGATTAAACAAAAGAAGCCACTCTTAGTCATATCGCCATCTGCTCCTCTAACTCCCGCTTCATCCGAAAAATGTAGCTACGGCGATGAAGTGATTAACAAAAGAATTAAGGTTTACTGGCCGTTGGATAAATCGTGGTACGAAGGCTATGTCCGCGCATTCGATAAAGCTTCTGGCAAGCATTTGGTACAGTATGATGATGCTGAGGAGGAGCACTTGGATTTGGATAAGGAAGAAATCAAGTGGGTGGAGGAACCGGTGAAGAGGTTCTGCAGGCTGCGGCGCATTTGTATGGTGGAGGATAAGGAGGAGGAGACAGTGGAGGATGTGGAGAAGGTAGAGACTGGGGATGATTCGACGGATGAGGAATGGGGAAAGAATGCAGCGGAGGAAGCAGGTGACGATGAGTCGGAGGATATGGAATTGGATGCTGAGGAGGAAGATAAAGATGTGGGAAGTCCTAAAGCGATACAGATTAACAAATCGGGGTCAAGAAAGCGAAGGATGAGTGGAGGGGAGAATTCGGGTTCTATAAAGAAGAGCAAGATTGGTGGAGACGTCAAGAAGAGTGCTATTCAGGTCTCTCTGAATGTCGGTGGGAGCAAATTGGTGGAATCTACTGGCAATAATGATAGTAAGTCATAAATGTTAAACACCTATTTAGATTTTCAGAATAGGTTAATGTGGCAGCAATTTGCATGAATTTTGAACCCCAAAGCAAGATGTGAGCAGTTCATGAATTCTCTTGGAAAATGATTGAACTTTAATTGGTTCCCACCATCGAGGTAGAAATGCCACACACTCTTTCTATAATTAACGAGCGTTTGTGGCTTGTGCAAGTTGCGAGAAAAATGTTCTGTGACTTCTGTCTTAAATACATTCAAAATTTGCTCAAACTGAAAGATTTGCTAATATAATTTGTCGTCCTCCTTTTCCTTGTAATCTTTGGAAGAGGGCTTTCCTGTTGCTTATTCTGTGTTTGGTAATATTGCACCTTTTTTGAAATTGAAAAACACATTATACGGATGTTGTGTTATTGAAAGTTGTGTGGTCTTGTTTAGCTACATGTGGGAAGCCATCACATCCTGTTGACAGTGTTCTAGTGAGAGATGCTGCGGAAAGATTTGGCGTGCGCGAAGCAGAGAAGTTTCACTTCCTTGGGGAGTAAGTTCATCTGTCAATCTTGCGTTTTTCTTTTTTGATTCTTTTTCTGCTCACACGGGAATGGGAAGAGACTAAGGCACTTTGCCTTGATTGGAGAATAGGGAAGAATCTGTAATTTTAGGCCCTGGGCACTTTAATGTCTATACTTTAGATGTATTCACTCTCATATTATGTAAGCCTTACCATCTTGCTTCCTTGTCGAGATAGAGACCGTAGGGATGCCAATAAAAGACGTCCTGGAGATTTAGATTATGACCCAAGCACTCTGTACTTGCCTTCCACATTCTTGAAGAGTTTAACAGGTGGCCAGGTAATTGCTTCTTAAGGTCTCTGGTCCAGAGGTGATTTAAATTTAGTGTAGAATGTTGTTCAATGTTGTGGTATGCTTTTGTTGATGTGTAGAGGCAATGGTGGGAGTTTAAGTCGAAGCATATGGATAAGGTTCTGTTTTTCAAGGTAATAGCTGCAGTTCTCACGGGGTAAATGAGGCTTAATCTGTCACTCATTCAACAAATGATGAACAATTTACGATTCTTGAAGCAGATGGGCAAGTTTTATGAGCTTTTCGAAATGGACGCCCATATAGGAGCAAAAGAACTTGATTTGCAATATATGAAGGTATTGATCGTTGCCTGCAGTAATCTGCTTCGGTCTGTATTATTCTAGCTTTCTCATGTTTCAACATTTTCTCTTGAGTCTTGTCCACTCATAGTATCAACTAATTATTCGCAGCTATTTTGGAGTGATCATTATTAATGTTTTCTGGGTCCTGTACCTAATTATTCAAAATGTTGTCTTTGTTAGGGAGAACAACCTCATTGTGGATTTCCTGAAAAGAATTTCTCAATGAACGTGGAAAAGCTGGCCCGAAAGGTTGCCCCATGCACTTGTATTTTCATTTCTTCTTTTAGTGCTCTTATAATAATAGAGATTGAGCCTAGGGTAAATGGTAAGGTTGCTCCACTGTGATCTGGAATTCACGGGTTCGATACTCAGAATAGCCACTTCACAAAATGGGGAAGAGGCTGCGTACATCTACCCTCCCCAGACCCCCGCAATTGGGGAAGCCTTGTGCACTGAGCTGACCTTTTAATGCTCTTATAGTAGATGTTCTGCACTTGTGTTGCTGTTAATCAACTAATTGTACAGTGGAGAGGAAATATTTTTTCAAGCTGCTTCACCTCAACAGGGTTATCGGGTTCTCGTTGTGGAGCAAACAGAGACACCTGAACAGCTTGAGCTCCGTCGTAAAGAAAAGGGTTCCAAAGATAAGGTCATTTCGAGATCAAGAACATTACCTTTTCATTTTTGTTTGCCATATTTTTTTCAGCCTGACAATTTACAAAAGGTTTTTAGGTTGTAAAACGGGAAATATGCGCCGTGGTCACAAAAGGAACGTTAACAGAAGGAGAAATGCTTTCAGCAAATCCCGATGCTTCTTACCTGATGGCAGTGACTGAATGCTGTCCAATATTATCAAACCAAGAGCACCGGATATTCGGTGTTTGTGTGGTTGACGTTGCTACAAGCAAGATTGTTCTTGGGCAGGTGTGTAAAACATATGATATGGATATAACTAGCTGGTGTGCTACACTGGTAAATCACGTATATACAGCCTTACATGTCACATTGACTTCATCCGAGTAGCAACCATTGAGCATAACAGGTTATGCATAGGTGCTAACTGCTAACAAATGCAATGCTTCTTATTTTTTAGTTAACAACGTAAGGTGCCTGAATCATTTAATGGAATAAGACTATCTTGCACTAAGTGGCCTTTACCATATAATCTCTGTCAGAGGAAAGGTGTATCGTCAGGAAGGTATATGCTTGGTCTGTGGATGTGGTTGTGAGTATATCAGAGCAAGCTGATTTTTTTATTAATTTTACACACACACTCTCTCTGTCTCATAGTTTTCTGGCGTTTGGGCATATATAAAATAGGTTAAAAAAGCAGGATATCAAGCCAAACAAGTAACAAGGAAGGCTTGATTGCGATGAAGGCTCAGTGGAGTTGAACTGGTGGGTGGGTGGGTTGGGGAGGGGGGAGTGAAAAATTATGCATGATAATGTTTAAGTGACATAAATGGCAACTATGAGCTGCTAGATCGAGTAGACCACTATTATGTTGTTGTTTGGGTCATATGTTATCGTAGCGCAGCGAGCTTATTGACTAGAGTTGGCAATTTTTTCAGTTTGTTTGGCAATGGTGATTTTAATTGGAATACTTGAAATGAAAAATGAGATTGCATTTGTACATGTATGGGACGGAAGTACGTTTTGAAATGGTTGAACTTCAATGGAATTTTTTTCCTTCAAAAAGAACCTTTTTCGTATTATTTGTGTTTCAGAAATGTCATTGACAATTTTCTTAGTATAAATTTGTATATTTATCACAGAATAAATGTGATACCAGATATCTTTTTCTTGATACTGTAAATCTTGTAGAGAACTAACTGTACTTCTTTGACCAGTTTGCGGATGACTCAGAGTGCAGTGTCTTGAGCTGTCTACTGTCTGAACTAAGACCAGTTGAAATTGTTAAACCTACTAAAAGGCTCAGCCCTGAAACAGAGAGAGTATTGCTGAGACAGACAAGAAATCCCTTAGTAAATGAGTTGATTCCATTATCAGAATTTTGGGATGCTGTTAGAACTGTCAGTGAAGTCAAGGGTATTTACAAGCGTATCAATGATCATTCGGGTTCTTCATCTTTGAATGAAGTAACTTCGCGTGCTATTGATTCTTCAGTTGAAGATGGGGGCCTGGGCAGCCTACCGGGTGTTTTATCTGAGCTCATGAATGCCGGCGATGATGGCATCTATGCACTCTCATCCCTTGGAGGCACTCTCTTCTACCTGAAGCAGGCTTTTCTGGATGAAACGTTGCTTAGATTCGCAAAGTTTGAGTTGCTTCCATGCTCTGGTTTCAGTGATTTCGGTCAAAAACCATATATGGTTCTTGATGCGGCTGCATTGGAGAACCTTGAGATATTTGAGAACAGTGGAAATGGAGACTCTTCAGGGTAACTTTGCCTTTATTCTTATGTTGATTTCAAAGTTACTGATGTCAACGTTATTCTGAGGTGCTTTATATTTCTGTGAAGGACATTGTATGCTCAATTGAACCACTGTGTAACAGCATTTGGAAAGAGGTTGCTTAGAACATGGATTGCAAGACCGCTCTATCATTTGGGGCTGATTAGGGAACGCCAGGATGCTGTAGCGGGTCTAAAGGTATATTAGAAATTTAGGTACCTGGTTTTGAAATGTCCCTTCTCAATTCTTTTCTTTGTCCTTGCCAAAAAAAAAAAGGAAATTTGGCATTATGTGGACTGGTTAGGAGGATGAACTCCTGGAAATTGTTTATGGAATCCTAGCAGTTTGAGATCAATGGGAAGTGGACTAGTCTTCAGTATCAGAGGCATACATCAAAAAAGCAGATATGCAAAACTGCACCAAAGAGGTGATTGGTTTATAAAACGACACTTAGTAGCAATCTCAAATATTCAATGGTTAAGAGAATGTCTCAGAACCTTTCACATCCACCTCTATCTCAGAGGAAGCTTGCATTTTTCCTTGAACTGCGACCTTTGTTCAAAGTTATGATTTCTTGCTGAAGAAAACTGCTGTTCGGTTTAATAATCTGACTCAACGACATTGTTGCTCAAAAGACACGTGACCACTTTGTGAAATATTATCAGTGATATTGTACAAGCTTCCTTCTTCCCTCCAATTTTGTGTTAGTCTTATGTTTCTTGATTTTATCAAACAGCGCCTTGGAACTCTTCATAAAAAACACTAAGGCAGAGCATGTTGTTGCTGTAGTATAAATTGATTATTGGCAATTTTATGGTCCTGCCATTTTAAGGAATGCATCAGCTTGAGAGAGTAAATGGTGTTATTCTGCACTGTGGCTGGTACTCGTACTTTTCACCTTACTTCATCCCCCCCCCCCCCCCACTAAAACAAATCTCCAAGTTATAATACTGCTTAGGATTCCAGTAAAACATTGTTTTTTCTACATCACTGAAAGTTTTCAGGTTCAATGACTTGTAGGCCTGCATCGAGTTATTGTGCCTGGAATTCTTATTTGTTATTTTCTTATACGTCTTTGTGTGTGTATTTGGTACATATAGCATTCATATATTCTCAGTGTTAACAGTCACATTTGGTTTCTAATATTTAGCATCTTTATAGGGAGGTAATCTTCCTTTGGTAATTGGATATCGAAAAGAGTTGTCAAGGCTTTCAGACATGGAACGGTTGCTTGCACGCCTCTTTGCTAAGAGGTAAATATAGCCAGTGATGCCGTTTATTGTTTTTAGCAGGTAAAGTATATAAAGGCACTTTATGTTCCATGGTTTGGTATGAAACAGTGAAGCTAATGGTAGGAATGCAAATAAAGTGGTTCTATACGAAGATGCAGCAAAGAAACAGCTTCAAGAATTCATATCAGCTCTCCGTGGCTGTGAATTGATGGCGCATGCGTGCTCTGAGCTTGGTGTCATTTTGCAAAATGTCAACTCAAGGCTATTACATCGTTTGTTAACACCCGGTATGATAGAAGTTAAGAGTCTTTTGCATTTTGACCAAATGCTTCGCATCTTATACGTCAACTATCTCCAGGTGAAGGTCTTCCTGATGTCCATTCAGTTCTAAAGCATTTTAAGGATGGTTTTGATTGGGTGGAAGCAAATAGTTCAGGCCGTATAATACCTAGAGAGGGAGTCGACGTGGAGTACGACTCTGCCTGCAAGAATTTGAAGGAGTTTGAATCTAGTTTGGCAAAACACTTGAAGGAACAGCGAAAGTTGCTTGGAGATGCATCAGTAAGAATTTTGTTGGCAGTGATATTTTCTTTATCTATAGAAGTCTTTTTTCATGACTAGTTTCTTTGGAAACTAACTTTTATCTGTATGATGATCCATTGCAGATCAATTATGTAACGGTTGGAAAAGATGCTTACCTTCTGGAAGTGCCTGAAAGTTTGTGTGGGAGCATTCCTCAGGATTATGAGTTACGATCATCCAAAAAGGTTAGTGTCAAAAGGCGCAATGCCTGGAGTTTATGCAGGACTACCTTTCTGTGTGGGCAGGGAAAATCCTTTTTGTCTAGTAGAGAAATAAGATGGCCAACTTGGGTATGATATGTCAATATAGTATTGTCATATCCCTTCGCATAAAGGTGGTGTTCAGGCGGAAAACCCTATATTTGCTGTAATGAAGATAATTGGCAGATTCAGCATTGTAGTTTGGGACAAGTTGAAATTGAGATGATAATAATGGTCATTCTGGAGGCTGGCTTGTTTGCTTCACTCTCGTCAGAGGATAGAGCTAATCAATCAGTTGGTGAGATGTCTGTTGTAAAACAATTTTCACCAAGAAAGCCCGCAGATTTCTCAAGTGGGGGTGGTGCCCATTATTCAGTATGTATATGTCCATATATTTGGTGAGCTATATCTGCACCCTCATAAAACTGTGCACCTTGTAGCAAAAAATGATGAATAAGCGCGAGGGTGTGGATGTCTATGTTACATGGACTCGATACAAGTGTACGGATCGGATACGTGTCCAAGTGTCGGATTCGTCTAATTTTGAAAACGCAAGACACGGGGACACGGCAAAATGTTCATATTTACTATTGTTTTTTAGTTATTTCGAAGGCAAAAAGGTGTTTTATGTGATGCATTTGGTTTTAATTGACAACTTATCTCCGCTCAAAGCAACTACTAATTACACAAAAGACTATAAGATAGTATCATAATGGCATATCCTGTGAGATGTGTCGGACACATATCCCATACCCATGTCCAAGTGTCGAGTGTCCGACACGGGTACTTCACGCAAAACCAAAGAGTCCATGTAACATAGGTGGATGTATCCGCTTCCATGTATACATATAGGTTTGCGTGTGTATGGGGGTCAGGGGCGGATGACCGAATTTTTTGTTTGTGCTTTAGGTTCTTCACTGGCTTTATGGCACTGCCTGTGTTGGATGACGATTTTCAGATATAGTTGACCGGGGTGCTGATGCATCATATAGTTACTTGTCTTTATTTCTTATCTGTGTTTATGAAGCCATACAAAGTGACTATAGCTTGATAATCACCCAAAAGTTTGCATCTTTCAGAATACATCTTATTTTTCTGTCTTTCCTCCTCGACCCGTGTCATGTAGGGTTTCTTCAGGTACTGGACTCCAGTTATTAAGAAATTGTTAGGTGGGCTCTCGCAAGCTGAATCTGAGAAGGAGTTCAAGTTGAAAAGCATTCTGCAGAGGTTGATTGGGCGCTTCTGTGAGCATCATAACATGTGGAGACAATTGGTTTCTGCTACTGCAGGTACCTCATCTTTTATTTGGCTGTGTGGAGTAGGAGCTTGATGTTTGTTTCTTCGTACCATGTGAACTTGGCAATGCTTTTGTTACAATTTCCTAAAATATGAACGTTTTGTGTCAAACCCTTCTTTAAACATTTGTTTTGGTCACCAAGACGAGGGGGAAAGTCAGTAAGATGTCGGAAGTTCCCTACTAATAAAAATTTGGATTAGTAATCACGGGATGGGTAAATATCACAGATGGTGAATCATTTCACCAATTGATATATCTAAAAACAATATTTTTTTATTTCTTCATTTGAATTCGCTATCTGGTCTTTCATTGAAGAGGGCTAGTTGCTTAACTGGGAAGAAACATCAGTTATAGGGTTCTCAGGCTGTGTTAACTGTCTTTCAAACTGCCTAAAATCGAAGAAAAAGTCCTTTTGTTAGAAGTCGAGCCACTACGAAGAAGTTCCGGGAGTTACGAAGCAGTAAGGACAGAATCGACTACTAAAAGAAAAGCATGGTTCGATCCCACACGCATAGAGGAAATAATCTTTTTTTGCAAGGCCTCTATGTTTGTCCTTACGAAAAAGATTATTCTTTTTAGGGAAATTAACACGCCTTTGTAGACCTTCTTTTGATACTTAATACTTTCAAATATTAACAATTAATATTTCTAACTACAGCATAGTTTTTCTTGCCTTTGAGCCTAATCATTTGATCATAATGCTTTATGCAGAAATTATAAGAAGTTAAAACAATGAATAGCTCTTATACAAGGAATTGATTGTACATTGTTGCAGAATTAGATGTTTTGATCAGCATAGCAATTGCAAGCGACCATTATGAAGGGCCGACATGTCGCCCGGTTATCTCGGGTTTATCAAATACAGATGAAGTACCGTCTCTTAGTGCTAAAGGTCTAGGACATCCGGTTCTTAGAAGTGATTCTTTAGGCAAGGGTGCCTTTGTTCCCAATGATGTTAGCATTGGCGGTCGTGGTCGAGCCAGCTTCATCCTGCTAACTGGTCCAAACATGGGTGGGAAGTCAACTCTTCTGCGCCAAGTTTGCTTGGCAGTAATACTGGCCCAGGTAAGTTTTTTTTCCCTGTGCTTTTACGTATATTATAGTGACATGTATTTATTTCTCTCTTTTTTAAGTATTCACCTTTGGTTATTGTTCAGGTGGGAGCAGATGTACCTGCAGAAAGCTTTGAGATGTCTCCTGTTGATCGTATCTTTGTTCGGATGGGTGCAAAAGATCATATAATGGCGGGCCAAAGTACATTTTTAACAGAGCTTTTGGAAACTGCATCTATGCTGGTGAGCTTTCATTGTAGTCTCTGTCTTCTAGGGAAAGAATTCATTGAAGTTGCTCAAGTAGGCTCTTTTCCAATTGATGAACAGAAGCCTCGGATTAGCTTCTTACTGTCAGCTTTGAGCATCCACTTAGAGGCAAACCTAATTGCAATTTGTTGGTCGTTTTCACGTATAGCCATGTTCCTTTCACATTATAAGACCATTTCTGGGTAGTTGGGCTTGATATATGTTCATAAAGTTTGAAATGTGATCTGGAGCACTTTTTTCCCCCTACGAAGTGGTGTCATGTTATTTACATTTAGTTGTCGTCCATGTCTTTTATACGTAGAATTATATCAAATTGATAGTATATTCATGCTATGAACACCCGCGTAATGGTTAATGTAGTCATCAGCAACTCGTAACTCACTCGTGGCACTGGATGAACTTGGTCGTGGGACATCAACTTCAGATGGACAAGCCATAGCGTATGTCATAGAATATAACCAATATTGATTTTAAATTATAATCCCCCACCCGCAATCTTCTCTGAAGTTTCTCTAGTCTATGCGATTGTTGTGGTTTTTTGGCAGTGAATCAGTTCTGGACCATTTTGTCCACAAGATACACTGTCGAGGGATGTTTTCTACCCATTATCACCGATTAGCTGTGGACTATCAGAAAGATCCCATGGTATAATTGCTCTTTGTTTCTGTTTTAGTTTTCATCTTTCCAATCTTTGTAAGTTGGTTTATATGTGAAGCTTTGTTCTCTTACCACTCATTCATGTGATAGACAAGTTTCATAGATGATTGGGCATTATTGTCTTTGTCAGGCTATATGCTATCTTTTAACTAAAGTCGTAGTAATGCTCACTATTCAGTTTTTAGTGTAAAAAATTCCAGGATAACTTATCTGATCTTTTTGATGTACAGGTTTCTCTCTGTCATATGGCATGCCAAGTTGGTGAAGGACTTGAGGGTCTAGAGGAGGTTACATTCCTTTATAAGTTGACTCTTGGTGAATGCCCTAAAAGCTATGGTGTCAATGTTGCTAGGCTAGCCGGTACGTTCCTAGTACTCTTCTAACAGCACACTTCCACGCACACACCCACGAAGAGAGAGAAGACACACAAGCTCCTTGTTAGAAACTGATAACACTTAAGTGAAATTTGCCAAGCTTGCATGTGTGTGGGTTTAGTAGCAGAAATGATGCAAATTGTCACTTATATAGTTGTTCCCAAGCTCCCCCCTCTCCCCACGCGGCACTTTTACCTTCAACATGTAGCACTTTGTGGCAAACATTTGCACACTTTATTAGGCATTATCTTACATGTCAGATGATCCAGGAAATTGATCAATATTTAGAAACAAGTCAAACAACAGAAATCAGATGATGTTGAATATCTTTGTTTGTCTCCTTGTCGACCTTTTCCACTTACCTGGTATCCAGATATTTGCTAATCTTATGGGCATCTTGATATTAATCAGATGATGTTGGATATCTTTCTTTGTTTCCTTGTCAACATTTTCCACTTATCTGGTATCCAGATATACGTCGACCTTATGGGCATCTTGATAATCTTTACAGTACTACAAAATATCAGTTCTTACTAGAATCATTTCAGGGCTTCCTGACGCAGTCCTTCACAAAGCTGCTACCAAGTCACAAGAGTTTGAGGGAATGTATGGTAAACATGGGAAGCAGTCCAAAGACGGGTCCATTCAGGCTTGGGAAGACGAGATGGCAATCCTCGTCCAAAAGTTAGTCAACATTGCGGCAAATGTCAGTTGCCATGAATCTGCTGAGGGCATTCTTAGCTCACTGAATGAGCTGCAGCTCAGAGCAAGGGTGCTTTTGGAGCAAAGCTAGAGGAGTGAAGTTTCATTGTGCATTAGGTGGCTGAGTGGCTCCCTTGTTGTGATTGGCGACATTATAAGCGTCGCTCTCAAGAATCTCTTTTTGCGGTAGGTACAGTTCAACAATTTTAACTGCCGAGCCATCACCAAGTGTTCTGATGAGGCATTGCATTCCCACTTTTGTGGCAACTAGCAACTCTAATGAAGTGGAATACAATTTTGAGCTGTGATGATGGTGCCCGCTGTGAAAAGTAGACACGAGAAATCAATTTTCAAGTTACCGGATCGCCATCAGACTACCCTTTTTTGTTTGTTAGCTGGCCAACTTTGGATTGTAAGTAAAAAGTTGGCCAACTGATGTGGGTAGGAGGGAAGCTCGATTTTGTTTCCATTTGTAAAGCTTATTATGTAATCTTTCAACACTGATATTCTAGCAAACTATTAAGGTTGTTGGCCATGCAACTGCTCATACTTGTGGTTACGTTTATGCATCTAATCAACTTGAGATTTAAGCAAGTGATCTTGAATTGCCAAACGGATTGTTAATCTGCCTAATTGCATTGTACACTTTTTCCTTTTGTGAAGTAATTTGCTCTGTAAGCAAATGCTGGAGTTCTCAGATACTGCTCTGTACTATTACCAATCATCTATTTTCTCGTTTTTCTCGGTTTGGCCAGTCCTAGTAGTAACCTTTCTTTGGAAGAGGCGAATGCGGGTAAAATTAGTTTCTGTACATTGGATAATCTTGGTAAAATTTTCTATGAACCCACAAAAATTGGGTAATTAAGTAACAAAGGAATGATTAATAAAATAAAAAATAAATGGGTATAAATGGGCATTACTCCAATGCTCCTAGTACAACAGAACCAAATCCACTAGGAGCGTATATCAACCGTATGATGTTGCTGCTGCAGTTGTTGCTCCTCTTCCTCTTCCTCTTCCTCTTCCTCTTCTTCTCCATCATCATCAGAATTTGACGTGTCATCGTCAGATTCCTGAACCAAACAGAAAATATTATAGCTTGAGTGACTCGTGACGTAATTTACATGGCATTGTCTGTTTAAACTTTCTGTAATTTACAGGAATTCATGAGGAAACAAGAAGTAACCTGTAATTGCTGCCTGATGCTGTATTGAATTGCAGTGATTATCCGAATCAATATGTACATTGGGAGCAGTATTGCACTAGCCCTTATGATAAACAACTGCAAGGGACGTGTAAATCAGATATAAGCGACATGACCATCATATTACTTAGAAGCTCTTTTAATTAGGCAAAAACAATTACTTACCGTTAGAAGTGTAAATGGGTAATCCTCAGTTTCGCCATTGAGCACAGCGAGCAGATGTCTCACCAGCAGAAGAACTGTAAACTGCAGATTAATTTAGGATAGCAGATTGGTTACAAACTCCTTCGTACTAAGACAATAGCAGGAAAGAAAGCCGATTTCTACATTGGCTGAGATGATCAGTCATAATTGACACCACGCCATCTACTGACATGGTGCGACCGTGCGACACAAGGCTAAAAAGTTGTATCAAACTAGAATATGCAGGTCATAAATGTCGCGCCATGTCATCGTGCGGCGTGACGCCCCAGCTGACATGTTATCACGCAGGGCCAAATAACTGCTTCACATTCTTGTATGCATAACTGGCTTCATGCAACTGCTAATAATTTCAGAAGCCATGCACCAGGTAGGCGCAGTTTGCACTAAGTGGGTGTTCTTGAATAGTTCAATAATGCAGAAGAGTCTTAATCAGACAACTTACAATGAGAGCCACTAATCGGCAGAAATCGGCACTTCTGTCCGTGGCCGACGAGCACTCCGGTTGGTCATCTGTTACCCGCATACGTCTTCGTCCTGAATGTCCTTCGTCTCGTTCTCTTCTCGGAACTTCCAAGCTTCCTCTTTAAAAAAAAAAAAATAGAAATTACTAAAGCCAGTAGGAAAAAGCAGATTTAGGAGTTGTGGACTTAGCATTATTAGATGTCCGTAACGTCCCACTGGGGTGGGGTGGGGTGTGGTGTTAAGACTAAAAAATTGAAGCAATTCCGGCAGATTATGCAGAGCGCCATTAGGCGAAAGAAGACGGTGCAATTTTATAAAAGCAAGTGCCAGCCATGGTGGAATTCCATTCCGCCCGGCACACGTCATTGATAAATAAATAAATAGGCATGTAAAATTAAATCAAAACAGAGGGGAATGAGGGCTAACCTTATGGTGACTGCTGCATCAAGCAGGTGGGCCTTTGTGGGAGGGGCAGTGTACCCAGGTTCAAATTTCTGCAACCAAGATGATGCCAACGTCCTTTTCAGTTTCATTACTTTTAACGGACACCAAGTACATAGTACGAACAGCCTCACTTTTCAATTAAATTTTTTGATAAAAGTCTTCGAAGAAAAGCAAGAAGCTTAAATAATTTCAAGGAGCTGATGGAGTTGCGTAGCTTAAAATCATTGACAGGGAATATTGTTTTCCAGGAGCAGCTAAGAAAGAGAAAGTAATCTGCCGTTTCTTGCAATGTTGGTTTGAACTAGCGCCCCCCTTCCTTCCAGGAAGGGGCAGATTCTGAAACAACTCTTATACTAATAACATTGAAATAAACAGGGGATAAGGTGATAAACACACACATCACACGCACACAGCGTGAGAGAGAGAGAGAGAGATAGGGAGCGCTCCAGAGGAATTAGTAGAGTCCAAAGATCAAGACAAGCTTGAGAACCCCCATGAGTTTATAAGACAAAACAAGGTCGAAAGAAACAGAGCTCCCACAACATTAAAATAGCAGCCTGCCTCAAAAACAGAAGGGCATGTAGACTTTCTTTTTGTGTAGCTTGGATAATTTGGATACAAAAACACCCAGGACGTTTTTGACAGAAAAAGGTGAAGCTTCGGCAAGAGGAAGAAACAACCATCAAAACAGAGTACCCAAAGATCATCCCTTCAGAAATTAAGGATCAAGTCAAAAGCTGGAAATCAAACCTGTAGGCATATTTCACATACTGTGTTTCCCTTTTCATTACACCATCTCTGTATACAATCCCTGTGCGCAAACTGGGAAAAGCAAGAAGAGTTGAAACTGATCAACACGATCAAAAGCAAACGATCGCTTTGCCAGAATCTCAAAAGAACAACAACCCAACAAGAACACTCCTTCTTCTTCTTCCTACATACGTACGTACGTACCTTAACAGTTCCAGAACAAGCACAGGGAGCTTCCAAGCTCTTACAGCTCTCAAACTCTGCCTCGTGACAAATTCTACAAAAGGATATCCCGTAGCCCAGTTCCAATTCATCCACCCACAACATAACATCTCCCATGTTCTTGGTCTTCGAAAAAACTCCCTCCCTCTCTCTCTCTCTCTCTCTTTTCGCTGTATATCTGCGTGTGTTTCTGCGTTTGTGTGTGTGTGTGTATCTCTCTGGTTTCTTGATCCTTGATGTCTTGGACTTTAAATAAAAAGAAAGGGAAGGTGCAAAGTGCAATACCAAAACTGGCCTTGTGTTTTGGGAAAAAAGAGAAAACTTGATGGAATGGAAGTAGAGGGGCGGAATCATCTATATATCCAAGTTGGACTGGATCAAGACGCGGCTGAAGATAATTGGGAGGAAAAGTCGTTTGACTTTTCGACGTGTGCACACAGGTCAGGAATTGACATGGCGGCATGTGCAAGTCTCCCGGTCTTCGTTATTCAGCTTCCGCATTAAATGACCCCAAATTGCCCGCAAGAAGAACTCGTTCTTCTTGTTTTAGGCCCGTTTGACACTCTTTTTTTCCTCTTTTTTTTTCAGTTTTAAAAACTGAAAAAAAAGGAGCGTTTGGTAACCATTTTTTTTTCAATTTAAAAAATCAGTTTTTAAACTGCAGAGTAAAAAAAAAACTCCAAAAACTGGTTTTTTTTTTCACTTTTGGTTTTTTTTTTTCGACCAGCCACCTCAGGCGACCACCCTCGCCACCGACCACCGGCAGCCACCTCTGGCCGCCGGCAGCCACCTCCGGAGACTGTCAGCAGCCATCTCCGGCCGCCGGCGACCACCGCCGGAAACTGCCGGCAGCCACCTCCGGAGACTGCCGGCGACCACTGCCGGAGACGGCCGGCAGCTACCTCCGGCCGCCGGCCACCACCGCCGGTGACTGCCGGCAGCCACCTCCGGCCGCCGGCGACCACCGCCGGAGACTGCTGGCAGCTACCTCCGGCCGCCGGCCACCACCGCCGGTGCACCGCCGGTGACTGCCGGCAGCCACCTCCGGCCGTCGGCCACCACCACCACCGTCGACCACCGCTACGCCCCACCACCGCCACCGCAAACCACAAAAAAAAAAGTCAAAATAAAAAGGGTTACCAAACACCAAAAAAAAAAATCTCAAAAAAAAAAGGGGTTATCAAACACCCACTTGTTTTTATAAAAAAAAAAAATTAAGCTGCTCTTTAAAAAACTGCTCTTTAAAAACTGAAAACCAAAAAAAAAATTTTGTCAAACGAAGCCTTAAAGTCGAGCCCCCATTTCCTTAGCCATTCAACTTCCTTAATCCATGTGTACTTCGGCCCCGTTTGACAAAAAAATTTTCCCTCTTTTTTTTTCAGTTTTAAAAACTGAAAAAAAAGAGCGTTTGGTAACCATTTTTTTTTCAATTTAAAAAACCAGTTTTTAAACTGCAGAGTAAAAAAAAAAACTCCAAAAACTGGTTTTTTTTTTCACTTTTGGTTTTTTTTTTCGACCACCACCACCACCCTCCCACCGCCGGCAGCCACCTCAGGCGACCACCGCCGGAGACTGCCGGCCGCCGGCGAGCACCGCCGGAGACTGCCGACAACCACCTCCGGCCGCCGGCGACCACCGGCAGCCACCTCCGGCCGCCGGCAACCACCGCCGGAGACTGTCGGCAGCCACCTCCGGCCGCCGGCGACCCCCGCCGGAGACTGCCGGCAGCCACCTCCGGCCGCCGGCGACCACCGCCGGAGACTGCCGGCAGCCACCTCCGGCCGCCGGCCACCACCGCCGGAGACGGCCGGCAGCCACCTCCGGCCGCCGGCCACCACCGCCGGTGACTGCCGGCAGCCACCTCCTGCCGTCGGCCACCACCACCACCACTGTCGACCACCGCTACGCCCCACCACCGCCACCGCAAACCACCAAAAAAAAAAAGTCAAAATAAAAAGGGTTACCAAACACCAAAAAAAAAACCTCAAAAAAAAAAGGGGTTATCAAACACCCACTTGTTTTTATAAAAAAAAAAAATTAAGCTGCTCTTTAAAAACTGAAAACCAAAAAAAAAATTTTGTCAAACGAAGCCTTCGTACTGCTTTACTTCCTTTTTGGTTCAGCCTCATGCACGCTACATTTCTCGTACTGCTTTATGCAATTTAATTTTCAGAGTGAGTCAAATATAGATCATTTGTACTTAAAGTTTTTTTTTTTTTTTATCAAAATTCTCGCTTTTGTTGTTTTTTAAGCTCTTCCTCGTTCAAGGTGGTGGCAAGGGGGGTCATCCGTCAAAATTTGCCTCCATGTAGGTAAATTACACAAGCGAAGCAGCATTGCTGGACTGTTGGAGTGGGGAGGAGGGGAGTGAAAGTAAAACTTAAAATGGATAGTTGTGTATAAACTTTCGAACTTACAAGAAAAGAAAAATAACTCTACTTGCACTTCTTTAAACGCCTAATAACGTTTTAAATTTTATTTTTAAAATTTGCACTTCAAAGAAGAGTTGATCTGTTTCTATCTCAGTCAGATTCATTGAGTCAAAGAAAAATAATTATTTCTTTCATCATCCTATCTTATCATATCCTATTATAAAAACATGTAAAGGACCAAATGTTTAACTATCAAAGTTTCCTTTTTGAAGCCTTTTGTCTCATGTTAACGAGACTTGTTTGAGTGATTAAATGAAAACATGTGGAGTACTTTTTTTCATTTGCTTGATGTACATGACTTTGAATTTGAAAGTCTGATGTACCAAAAATAAATGGACGGTAAAAAGGAACCCCAGTTTCCAGAAATTTGAAAATCGGGGCCCACAACAATCATCGTAGGATAGAGAGAGAAAACACGCCCCCCATTCGGAGACGAGCTTGCCGAGATTCGGTGGGCCCGCTGCGGCCCTTGACGATGTTTTTCCTCTTTTTATCTTTTCCACGTTTTCTAACAAAAAAATAAAATTATTCCTTTTTTATTTTTATTTTATGAAATGCAGTATTTTGTTTCTTGTAAGATATGTTGCAGTATTTGTTTCAAAAATGCTGACAGTTCTTATCCCTAAACTCTTATCTCTGCTCTGTGTCTCTGTCTTAAACAGGAGACCTTTTGGCAGCTCTCTCTCCATTAATTAATATAAGCTTTGCGATTTAAGAAAGGGGCAACACGTGTCACTTTGGGTGACCTAAGACTCAGCTGATTGAGATTGTACTGTTGGCCAACATCAGATCAAGCCAAATGGCCATTTTCCCAAAATTGACAGTTTCAATTCTGCCACGTCTGAGTAAAACTGGTCGGCACACTTCATTGCTCGAGCACTGAACTGATCCCGGCCGTCCACGTTTTGGTCTACATTCCAACAACTTTATTTTATTTTAGGACTAATTATCCAATGAATAATTACATTCAAAGACATTAAGTTTAAAATGTAACATACGTGACCAAAAACGTTAAAAAAAGTAACACTTTTATCCAACCGTCAGGATTCCGGCCAAAAAGTGTAATTTTCGTCATTACGTATTTTGAAAATGGCAATACTACTCCTGTAAAGTTTTCCTAATTTTCTCTCTCCACAATTTAAACCCTAAAGCTGAAGTCACCGCCAGCAGCCCCCCTCCACCGCCCCACGCCGCCAGCAGCCCCCTTGCTCCACCATCCGCTAGATTCACCCTACCACGCCGGTAAGTCCCTTAGCAAACCCAAGCTGCAGAGAAGCCTCCGGCAAGCGCCTTGGCAAACCCACGCCACCCGCAATCCCCCTCGCCCCACCATCCGGTAGAGTTGCCCCACCACGCCTGCAAGTCCTTGGCGAGGGAGGGAGGAAGACTGGATGGGAAGGAGAGAGATAGTGGTTGTTTCGGGTCGGGAAGAAGAGAGAACGCTGGTGACGAGGGATGAAGATGGTGTGCAGCATCGGTGACGAGGAGGAAGACAGGGGAAAGGGGAGGCAGGCGGGGTGCGGCGCCGGGGAAGGGGGTTGTGGGCATGACGGGGTGACGGGGAAGGGTGGGTACAGTGGCCGGGGAAGGGGGAGGGTGTTGCGACGGGGAAGAGTCAGTGATTATAGCGACGGCGATTGGCAGAGGCAGACGGGGTGGGTGGGGGGTGATCGGGGGAGGGAGGGTCGGGGGCCGCGTAGGGCGGGGGTGTGGGTGACGGCGAAGTGGGTGGGGAAAGGGTGGGGGAGAGAGAGAGAGAGTAAAAAAAATTAGGGTTTTCTTCTCTAAAAAGAGACAATGGCATTTAAAAAAATAACTTTCTAACATAAGGGCAATAAAGTCATTTTGTTAAAACCGTTAGGATTTTTAGGGTTCCATTTGGTCAATGGACACAAGTGTAATTGGTCCAAACTATTGTCCTTACCTGTAATTACCCCCAAACCTTAGGGATATATGTGATATTATCTCTTTATTTTTATTTTAGCGTGTTCCCAAAAATTTTAAGAATGAAATTTAATATCTAATATATAATTTTTACGGATGAGTATCATATGATTACGCGTGAAGAACTGAATTAGGTATTTTGTTCAGGTACTTTTGGCCCCTCTTTCAAATTTCTTATAAAGTTCTACAGATTCGCTTTTTGCGCTCCAGACGATGAATTTCACTAAAGTTACTTTCGCTCAAAAACTAAAGTGCATTTTTCAGTTGAAACAGATCATTCGATCACAGTCTTAAAGTGACGTGTTCGGAGAGCTAAGGAGTTCAACCCCACTGATAAAAGGAGTGCGTAAACGTTAGTGGGATTTTTACGTCACATATTAAGCACAAACATATAAAACTTGAGATGTTAAATGCTGCTTCTAATTCATCAAATACTTTTATTTGACTTTTTATAAACTTTAGGATACATCTAATACATGCAACAATAATAATTCAATTAAAACTCAAATGACAATCTTCTACACAGGCTTACCATACCAAAATTTGGAGAAAATTTTATATTACAGCGGAATCAACTTTAGAAACCTACTGATAGAAAAAATGAACGAAAAGATAATTATATTATAAAATATTATAAAACTGAGTAAAATGAGGCCGTTATATATGTAAGAGAAAATTATCTTACCATAAACAGAAAAGAGAATCCTATATAAATTATGAGAACTATAAAAATATTCTACATATAAGACAAATTAGAAAATATAATTAACATATTAACATGTATCATCCAACACCCACGTTGGAAAGCCTGAAAAAAGGAAAGGGTAAATTACACACGGCACCCCTGAAGTTTACCTAAACTACACACAGACCCCCCTAATTTTGTTAAATTACACTCCGCTCCCTGTGGTTTGTCATTGTATTACACAAAACCCACTTCCGTTAGGGAACCGTCAAAAAAATTTAGGGCAACACAAATTTATTATGATATAGCAAAAATGCCCTTAGATCTTCCCCTTTCTTTCTTCCGTGCAGAATCACCAGCGACTCCAGATTCTGGCCAAAGCACGCTAAGAAAACAAGGTGTTCACGGATCTGCGCCCAGATCTGGGTTTTTCTTCCTCTCTCTCTCTCCTGAGATCCAACAAAGTACCACCACCACAGCTATGAAACTCCGCCGATCCACCACTACAGCCACTAGGACTAACTCCACATATGGGTCTTCTCCGATCGTCAAATTCAGGCAGCGGCGCCGAAACACCACTGCCTCCATTGCATATTCAGTCGTCACCGGCCACCGCAAAAATCACCATCTTTCAAACTACGCAAAAAATAATTCAAATCAGGAGAGTTAGAGAATGAGCTTGAAGGCTAATCTCCGGTGCTGCTGCGTGAGTTCGGAGGCCAACAACACTACTGCTAATGGCTGGTGATTCGAATTTGGACATAGGTGGTTAGGTTCGGGCTGTTTCTGACTATTTTGGTTGGCCGTGTTCGAAGACTCTTGTCAATTGCTAGGATGTAATCTTCAGAGCTACTCGTGGTTTCTTGGCCGGCGGTTGTTTCCCGATGGTGTTGAACCTCTCCCGGCATCTTCTCGATCTCCGGTGGATCTCTTGGTTGCATTGTTGTTGCGTTTGGCCGAGATTTACGTTTGGGTCTCTTGGCTGTTACTTCTGGCAACCATCACCCGCACTTCGCCAGTGATCGCTTACTCGCCTCGACTATCATTTTCTCAGCCGATGATCGGCGCCGGCTGCCCTGCCCCCAGATCTGGGTTGTCTTCGCGGAGTGGTGGTGGCCAGCACTTGTGGTTCATGGTGATGGGGGCGGTGATGGGTCATGGTGACTACGGTTGGTAGCCCATGGCTTCATCGGCAGTGGGTGTGCAGTCCAAAGGGTGTTGTCGACGTGTGTGTGTGTGTGTGATAGAGAGAGAGAGAGAGAGAGAGAGAGAGAAGGGGTAAATTAACTTGTTTATCAGGGGTATGACCGTCCTTTCATTAATTTTGTTAACTCTGTTAACAGAAAAATAGAAAATATGTAGCTTAGTGTAATTTAACAAAATTAGGGGGTCTGTGTGTAGTTTAGATAAACCTTAGGGGTTCCATGTGTAATTAACCCAAAAGGAAAGCACTCCTAACTATTTCAAAGTAG
The DNA here is from genome assembly GCA_033070095.1 of Escallonia herrerae. Taxonomy (NCBI): domain Eukaryota; kingdom Viridiplantae; phylum Streptophyta; class Magnoliopsida; order Escalloniales; family Escalloniaceae; genus Escallonia; species Escallonia herrerae. The sequence continues at coordinate 291,738 of JAVXUP010000807.1, read as the reverse complement.
GTTAGGCTTTTGAAACCTCACTAGGATCTAGGCCAACTTTTCCATAGCCCGAAAATTTCTTCTTAAGGCCGATCCATGCTCTAAAAGAGTTCAACCCCAATTAACTCTGGCACTAGGCTGGTCTCAGGGCTACCAGCATGATCACCGAGTTGACTTGGACATCTTAGACTTCTTTTTATTCTGAAGCACTAAATCGATGGAATGCTATCGCAATAGTTATATTTCACCAATTGCAGACTGGTGGGAGAGTCTTGGAATCAGAATATTCAGTCATATGAAAAGTGTCCAAAAAATATGAACATGTTTAGGAGACCAATGACGTTGAACATGAAGTATGGGATATTCCTTTGGTTTGGAGTAAATATTGCATGAATCTGGATCATTGGTCCCAACCACGTATGGCTGATGAATCAGGAGAGCTGATGTGCCAGAATGAGCGATTATAAATGAAGGTAATTATTATAGATTGTATGTAACGGCCTTAGATGGTTGGACCAATAATTTTAGACCATATAATATTTTTTGGTTGCTAGGAAACCGAGATTCATCCAACTTCTTGTCGCTCTACATGACAAAGAAAAACAACTGCTAAAATCATCAGGTGCGAATACATATTAAAGAGTTTACTAAATTTGTAACAGAATTATTTCTTGAATGAAGAAGCGTCGCAGTTTGTTACCTAAATAAAGCCTACAAAAGAGATTTGTATAGATAAAGATGAAAAATAAAGAACAGTTCAGCTTTGGGCTTGGTGCAAATTGCCAACCAAAAACACGGCCTAGCCCATGTTTTAAGTACAGAAAAAGACTCTGGATCACGTGGAATATGTGATGTGACCCAACCTCAATAAACCAGAGTAGGCCTTTGTGTCTGCGTTGATTGCAAACTCTTCGTCTTTGTTTCACAACACTTTTTTTAAAAAAAAATTAAAATTAAAAATTAAAGAGCAATTAAATTTTTTTTTACAAAAATAAATGGGTGGTTGATAATTCAGTTTTTATTTTGAGTTTTTTTTTTTGTGGTGGTTTGCGGTGGCGGTGGAGGGGCGTGGCGGTGGCTGACGATGGTGGTAGCCGACTGTGGCTGGTGGTTGCCGTTGCTGGCAGTGGTCGCTGGAGGTGGTTGTCGGCTACCGGCTGTGGGAGGGTGGTGGTGGTCTAAAAAAAAATCAAAACTGAAAACCAAAACTCATTTTTTGAGTTTTCAAAAACAGCCTTGATTTAAAAACTGGCTTTCTAAACTGAAGGAAAAAAAAAGAAATTTTTTTTATCAAATGTAACTCTTTTTTCCAGTTTTCAAAACTGAAAAAAAAGCTCTGTCAAACGGGGCCTAACCCCTGTAAGTTTCAGTTACATCCAAGCGTTGCTTTAACAATGTCGTGTTAACTTTGGAATTACGACACTTGATTCTTCATAATTTGTAGCCAACGCTTTATGTATTGCTTATTCGTTATGATGATTTGTGCCATTTGCAATTCTAGACTTTGAGTCGGAAGTTGCTTAGATCGATCACTAGACAAGCCACTCTCCCCTTTCCGGTTGTTGCATCTTTTTTTTTTTTTAAATGTATTTCTCTTCAAAAGTAGAATTTTGGGTTTGCATGCCTCCAGTAGTGTGATGTGAAAAACTGTCACCTCCTTAAATTATATGTTGTAAATCCGATGGGTGGTGATTTATTTTAACTCACGAGAAGTGCAAAAGTTAGACTATCAGTTGCTAAGACATTCCAAGATTCTTGAGTTCGCACTTTCTTTTCTTTCTTTAACTCGTCGAGATTCTTTTCATCCAAGTTACACGGTAAGGATAGCCTTCCTTCTCTTCCAAGTACTACAGTTCTGATGTTGGCATGAGGAGATCGAGAATCTCATATCAAGACACAATAGACTTTTGTCTTTTAATTAATGGCTCATTTTCTAGACTCTGCTGTTTCGACTTTGCATTGCTTGGCAATAAAAAAAAAAAAAAAGTTGTTTTGATCCTACCGCTACCCTCCTCGTCTAACCCCGTCCTCCTCGTCCTCCTCCACCACCACCGTCACCACCACCTCATATTTTCAAGGATACAGTCTCAGGCCAAAATTAAATTTATGACGTTGTGGTTAAATTAATATTTTTTTTGTAACTAGAAAAGTGTTGGTGACCAAATGGTGTGAATTTACTAGAGAAAATATGAATTCAGCTACACAGGGCTTAAAAGTCAGACCTCATAGGGAAGGCTAACAGGTAAATGGCTAAGTCAGTCTATTCAGAGTCCAAATCAGTTGCTTAAGTTGAAGGCAACTGCCAAGGCGGTCTCAGTTTCTATGGTGTGTAGCCCGAAAAAGCACCTCATCTCTCAAAGACCCCAATCCACAATGAATGGTTTTCGTTCTTGGAACACTACTCTTTCATTAAGCTTTCGCTTTTATAAGAAGAATATATATAGATAAAAATCTAATTGCAATGCTCTGTCACTGACTACGCCCTTTTTATGTCACAATCAAATCTTTCTGTGGTTACTAAAATAAAATTTTCAATGAACAAGAGAGGAATCAGTGCAGCAACAGTTTATTTCTTTTTCCCCGAACAATGATTTTGCGGGATTGTTGACGATGTCAGTAGAAGTGTAAAGAGTAAGGGGATTGTTTAACGAGATAGAATTTAAATTCTCAATCTGAAGCGTTAAAGTTGTAAAATCAAAATCTTTAAGAGGCTCAATTTTTACAAAGTGAAAATTTTGTTTACGTGTTTGGTAAATCAAAAGCAGTTAACTGGAAAATATTTAATTTACAAATTCAACTTTTTTTACGAGAATTATACAGTTACATATGTATTTTATAATATTGTATTGCACAAAACTGTGTTGGCTGTGTTGGGGATTGTGGCCAAAGGTGATGCTGATGGTGGTGATAGTAGCGTGTGATTTTATTTTTTTTTTGTGTAAAATTTTTTTTTGGTGCAAATGGTGCATGAAGATGTGGTGTAGCAGTTATGGTTGTAAGGACAAGCAATGAGCCAGTGACACTACGATTGAAGTGTGGGAGATATCAAGACGATTTTTTCGGACGTGGAGATGGTGGCGGCAGCGATCGTTGGGTGGAGGTGGTGATGTCCTAGAGGTGTTGATGGTGGCCATGGTGGTAGTGACAAGGGTTAGGTAGTGTTAATTATGACGGCAATAACAAAAGGAAAATAATGGTTGTGATGGTGACAAATTAAACTAGAATGTTGAGTGCCCCTCGGCATTTATGGGACCACAATAGCATCACCTTCTTGATGCTCAATTGAGTGAATGCCCAGAAATGAAAGGCTTTAGTATGCATGACTCAGCCGTCTGCATAATTGGAACTGAGGCGGCGTATTATTGGAATTGGGATATTTATAGGGGAGATTTTTTAAAGGGCTAATTACACCTATGTCCCTGAGGTTAGGGGGTAATTACAGTCAAGGACACAAAGTTTCAAAATGTAACATTTCGTGATCAAAAGTGTTTCAAATGTATCACCCGTGTCCATCCGTCAGGGTTCCGTCCAAAAAGTGTACTTTTTTATGATGTCATCGATACGTATTTTTAAAATGACAATGCTATCCCTTGTACTGTATGTATTGTATATTTTTAATTTTTTTTTATATTAAGATATCAAGCCTTAATTAAAGATCAAGGTAATTCAATTCAATCTTCAACTCAATTAGGGTTTCAATCTACCAATTAGGGTTTCAAAACCCAAATTTACAAACCCTGATTTTTAAAATCATTTAGGGCTTCAATTCATCTTCAATTCAATCTGCAATTCAATTCAATCTTCAACTCAATTAGGGTTTCAATCTACCAATTAGGGTTTCAAAACCCTAATTTACAAACCCTAATTTTCAAAACCAATTAGGGCTTCAATTCAATCTTCAACTCAATCTGTATTTTGGTATTCAATCTTCAATTCAATTCAACCGCCGAAGGTCGAGGTGCAGCGCCAGGGACGGGGGAGGAAGGTCGGGGTGCAGCGCCGGGGACGGGGGAGGAAGGTCGGGGTGCAGCGCCGGGGACGGGGGAGGAAGATGGGTTGCAGCGCAGACGGGGAAGGGGGAGGAAGATGCTTCATCGAGCCTCTGCGAGCATCGCGCCGAAGCCACCGTGCTGCTACACCACTGCAACGGGCGATCAACTCCGGCGCTCCTTCCGATCGACCAGTGAAGGAGACGCTGGCGACGGGGAAGGGGAAGGGGAAGGGAGGGGGAGGGTGGGGGGCGACGGGGAAGGGGTAGGGTAGGGGTGACGGGGAAGGGGAATGGGTAGGGTAGGGGCGACGGGGAAGGGAAAGGGGTAGGGTGGGGGCGACGGGGAGGGGGAAGGGGTAGGGGGAGGCACAGGCGAGTGGGGGGGAGACAATGAAAATTAGGGTTTCATGTGGTCCCAGGGGCAAATCAGGATTTCAACTTTTATTTAGGGGCAACTTGGTCTTTTTGTCAGAACCGTTAAGTATTTTGGTATTCCGTTTGTCAATGGACATAAGTGTTACATTTTGAAACTTTGTGTCCTCGCGTGTAATTACCCCCAAATCTCATGGACATATGTGTAATTAGCCCTTTTTTAAAAGACGTTAGCTCCCAAGAAAAAAAGGAAAAAATATCTTCTCGAAAGGTCTGTGTTCCCAGCTGGTGGACACCAGGTTTCACAATTCTATAGGAAAATATCTTTTTTGAAATTGGCCCTTATGTACAATTAAATTCAAGGCTAACCACATCAATCAAGGAACAAACATGTAGAATTTTGTTTTCAAGAAATACTTTAGTATTATTGTTCATAGTCAAGGAACAAATATGAAATTTTGTATTACTCTCTCCGTCCCTTAATAATTGATCATTTTCTTTTTTGGATCGTCTCACAAAAATTGATCACTTTTAAATTAAGAAAGATTATGTAGGTATGTTCACATATTTACCCTTTTTTTATTTTATTTCTCTCTCCACATTTAACTCTCTACCAACTTATTTTCTTTCTCCTGACTCGCCACTTTATACTTTTTTATTCTATTTTTCTCTCTATATTTAATACTCTACCAACTAATTTTCTCTTTCATGACTCACTCTTTTCTCCCCTCTCTCTAAAGGGTAAAATGGAAAAAAAAAATTCACAATACATAACCAAAATTTTTAATATACGTATAAAGTAAAAGTGATCGATATTTTAGGGACGGATGGAGTATTGTTAAGGGAGAGCACTTAAAAGCCTTTTTTTAGATTTTAGTTGTTGTTCATGCTTTATTGTTTCAAATTATCTCATTAGAGGGCATTGGAGTCGAACAATAGTAAGTCCCTAAGCTCTCTCACACAAATACCCACAATCCGGCTTCTCTCATATCTCTCACCCAGAGTCTCCATTGACTTGTTGAATGTGTGCGGAATTTTTGAAAGAGTATTTTGACTATTTATCTTATGCATCGAGTGTGTCAGGGACGGATTTAGGATCTTCTCTTTAAGAAAATCAAAGTGTATTCATAAAAATATAGATAAAAAAATGTCTGCAAGACTGATATGGTATATTACGAATGAGAATTTCAAAATTAGCAAATTACACTAACATACAAAAATAAAGTGTAATAAGCGAAATTAATTCACAACTTAAATTTGTTAGTAGTGATAGGGAAAAAGAATGTAAAACTGCCATTGAGTGTATGGACTGACAATAAAGGAATTTGAACTTTTATTATGGCACGACGTGGGCCCGTTGACTCGAACGTCATTGGACAGTAGGGCCCATCAATTAGATGGGCAGTTGAGTGGAGTAATATAATTATGCTCGTTGGGTCGTCTAATTACGTGGACTTGGCCTAATTAAAACAGAGATTGAGGAGATTCTTAATTGCATTTGATGGTTTCCATATATTTTTTAATAGGCAGCCATGTGGAATCATATAAAATAGCTGGCTGTTAGCAATCAAGAGCTGATACCATGTTGCTACAACTGTTGTTATCACATAATAATGCATAACCTTATACTTTACCAAATTATTATGACATAAAATTGGCCAATATACCGTTGTGCTCCATAATACAAGAGGCATTTTGTTTTGGGCTTGTAAAGTGTTAGCGTATATTGGCACGGTGATCAATAAAGTTTACTCCCTTCCTTGAATTCTTAGTTTCAAATCTTGGACCAGAATTATGAAAAACACTACTCCTTTGAATGCACAAAGTCGATATAACTTTAAGATCGTCCGAAGAGAAAATTTAATCTCGGTTGACGTTAAAGCTGACCTGAAGATACTCTTTACCCTCAACCAAAAAAATAAGAAAATAAAAATAGAGGCCGAAACATATTTAATATTTTGAATTTTCATATCTTTGCAAGGACCATCTAGAGGAGGTCAAATTGAGATACAAAAAAAGAAGTAGAACAAAACAGGCAGCCCCAAGTAATAATGTAAAAACCACGACTGCACTATACAGCTAATAAAGCAAAAGAAAAAGCAGATACTGCTTGTACCTTCCCTCGACGTATGCCAACCAATTCACACCATCTCTGGGCTATAAAATGCCCCTCAGAGTCCTCTGCTTTGTATCAACAATTCTTTGAAATAGAAAGGCTCAAAAGCTTCTCCCTTTTTCCCGGACTAGTGAGCATTCTTTGTAGTTTTTAGTAAAAGGAAACAGAGACCAAGATGCAGCAGGAGAGGAGGATATTGGTAGCCGTGGACGAGAGTCAGGAGAGCATGCATGCTCTCTCCTGGTGTCTCAGCAATCTCTTCCCACAAAATACAAAGAATACCCTCATTCTCCTCTATGTCAAACCTCCCCCAGTTTGCTCCTCCTATGATGCCACAGGTTCTTAACAATTATGTTCTCTTTTCTAGTGTTGAATCCTGAATTGTGCATTTGTTGTTACTAAAAAGTGTGTTTATCACAGGGTACCTTTTTGGGGGAGATGTCATTGAAACAATGGAAAAATACAGCAGGGAATTGGCAAATTCGGTGATGGCCAGAGCTGAAACTGTATACACGGACTTCAACACCAACGTAAGAATTAAGGCCAGAGCTGAAACTGTCAGTGTGGACCATCTGGGTGTCTTACCAAGTTGTGTTGAATTTGGACCTTGCAGATTGAGGTGGAGAAGAAAGTTGGGAGCGGGGATGCGAAGGAAGTAATATGTGCAGCCGTGAAGAAACTTGGAGCAGATGTTCTGGTCATGGGAAGCCATGACTATGGGTTCTTCAAGAGGTATACCCCTCCTTCTTTCCTTCATGAACACTTTTAATCTCTATAATTTTGGTATGCCGTATCATTGCTAAACAAAGAAGTGTCATTTTCTTGGTGCTAAAATTGACTTTTTACAGCTGCGTCACAGCCATTAAAGCCCGAGTTATCTCAAAGAAAATCGTGTTTGTACTAGAAGTGTTAGGATAATAAGAACTGCAACAAGCATATGTAGAGAATCTCCTGATTTTGTTCCTGGTACTTGCAGGACTCTGCTCGGAAGTGTGAGTGATCACTGCAGCAAGCACGTTAGGTGTCCAGTGGTGGTTGTGAAGCGTCCCAAGGATGTTTGAGGTTTTGGAGATCTGAAGATAGTATTGCTTTCATCGTTCATTTGGGTGTTGCTAAATTTGAGTAGTGTAGTCTATGGGAGGGGTTAAGCTCTTGTACGTAGGATCTTCTTAAAAATAGCAAGTTTATAGGTCGAATAGATCGACAAGGAGTTATAATGAAAATCCAACGTAGTCTTGCCTTATGCAGTTCGCTTCAGAATTCGTAAAACCATCAGAACTAAGCACGTCTTAAGTTCCTATCACTCTAGAAGCTTAATATGTTAGAGAATGAATCCAACAATATAAATATTTTTACACTAAAATAAAGGAGGACCAAATATGCAAGTGAAAAAAATCAAACTCAAAGTAGAGTTATGATATCATGTTAAATTACAATCCGCTATAAAAAAGGGCGTTGTATATTATGCTTAGCACTGCCACTTCTTTACGGTCTTCCTTTACCAATTAGTCTACCAACCAACTGATCAGGTCAGCCCAAATATTCACAATTCATACTTACAGTTCGACTATTGACAATAGCTAAAAAGTGGTGTTGCAATAATGGGCCGTCCTTTAAGACACACTAAGGCCCCGTTTGACAAAAAAATTTTCCTCTTTTTTTTTTCAGTTTTAAAAACTGAAAAAAAAGAGCGTTTGGTAACCATTTTTTTTTCAATTTAAAAAACCAGTTTTTAAACTGCAGAGTAAAAAAAAAAACTCCAAAAACTGGTTTTTTTTTTTCACTTTTGGTTTTTTTTTTTCGACCACCACCCTCCCACCGCCGGCAGCCACCTCAGGCGACCACCGCCGGAGACTGCCGGCCGCCGGCAGCCACCTCCGGCCGCCGGCGACCACCGCCGAAGACGGCCGGCAGCTACCTCCGGCCGCCGGCCACCACCGCCGGTGACTGCCGGCAGCCACCTCCGGCCGCCACCGCCGGAGACTGCCGGCAGCCACCTCCGGCCGCCGGCCACCACCGCCGGTGACTGCCGGCAGCCACCTCCGGCCGTCGGCCACCGCCACCACCACCACCACCGTCGACCACCGCTACGCCCCACCACCGCCACCGCAAACCACCAAAAAAAAAAAGTCAAAATAAAAAGGGTTACCAAACACAAAAAAAAAAACCTCAAAAAAAAAAGGGGTTATCAAACACCCACTTGTTTTTATAAAAAAAAAAATTTTAACTGCTCTTTAAAACCTGAAAACCAAAAAAAAAAATTTGTCAAACGAAGCCTAAATTATTTGAGGGTGAACTTTTTTTTTTTCCTTCTGTTTACGAAGGAAAAGACAATAACTAGCTACGGAAAAGGAAGCCCTAGTAGCGTCCTCCTCAAGGAATGCTAATAAATCTTTGAACACTTGGTCAAGATAAATGGAATCTCCATCTTGATTTGAACCCGCGGTGCCGAGGAGGTCTGCACATTTGTTACCCTTACGTAAAGTATGCAAGATGTTAGAAGCATTTGTCACGAGAATAAAGCGACAATCCATGATCAAGTTGCCTAGGGGCCGGAAAAGTTGTCGTTGAGACAAGAGATGTATATTTGTGGCGGAGTAAGTTTCCATGAGGTTGCATTTTCGATATTCTTGTCCTTGATTAACTGTAGTTCCTTTAGAATTCCATGCAATTCGGCTTTCAAGGTGTCAAAGTTGGGTAGGTTCCCAAAGAAGCCACCAGTACATTGTCCCTATCATCGCGGATTAATACCTACAAAGTTGTATTTCAAAATTTCCTTTGAGACTTTCATCGTCGTTAACCTTCAAGGTATTAGTAGGTTATATATATATATATATATATATATATATATATATATATATATATATATATATATATATATATATATATATATATTGGGTGGTGTAAGATTAATAATCCAGACTAACTGAAATCGTTGAATATGATGTAAAATATATTGTCTTTCTTAGACCCTCATTTTATCGCATCAACTTCTTCTAATCAACATTCTTTAAATGATGACAACCAATGGTACATAGCCATACAATATTTATTCCCAGTTCAGATTGATTGGTAGAACTCCTTTTTATTCTCATTGTTGGCATGTCATTTAGAAAAAGAAGCTTGCCCTTTTTCCTAATAAGCGGTTAAAGTAACCCACCACTGGATTATTACAAGCCAATCATCCTTAGTTAGTTCTTTTAGTCTAGTTGAATGATAATGCGTAAAGTGTTAGCGATTAGGAGAGAATATCACATGGTTCCAAATTTTTTGTATCTGATTATTTAGAATCGCCGAATAAGAGGGATTGATGCAATATAGAAAAAGGCTAAGTGAGGTAGGGTAGAAATACATTCAACAGTCCTAGCTGATTGGAACAAATAATCTCGTACTATAAAGTACTTTCTGATCATTACGAATAGCATTTGGAAGCACCAAAAGCATTTTGGAGTGCAATTTTTTGGTCATAAATTGCTTGTTTTTTGGATGCAATTTTTGTGCTTTTAAATAACTCAAAATCAAATTATTATTATTGTTAATCATCAAAGCCATATAATTGAATATTCGCAAGCCCTCTGCACTGAAGTTAACCCCCTAAATTATGGGTTAAGGATAGGTCGAGTGGGCACGCTTAACAGAGTTAACAATCTCTTTCTTTTTAGTATAATATAAATACATATATGAAAGACTGCAAAACAGTCGAGTAACAGCTATCCCATAACGGGAAGGAAATAAAAAAGCAGTGAGCGTTACAATATAAAATTAGCCCTAAATACACCAAAAATTAAATAACATTATGTAAAAGTCTAAATGTGTACTCCAACTGTTTTTGGCTAATATGCGTCAAAACACTGTCAATTTAGGATATACTTCTCCTTTACAGTGTAGATCAGAAATATTAGGCTCATCACCGTTGATATTGCATTGGATGTCAGTTTAAGGGAGATGTAACAATGATGATCAGAGTCCGACCATACACGACCCAATAATTGTAATTATAATTGATTTCCCCTACAAACATTTATAACAACATCCAAGATTAGTAGCACTTTTATTTATACTCATTCCTGATAATCCTTCATCTAACAAGTGGCGATCGAGAAAACTATGATGGAGAATCGTATGAGATGGTTTGCTCATGTTCAACATAGACCTTTAGATTTTTGTAAGAATAAGTTATTTCTAGGATAAGACGAGATAAGGATAGATTGCTGAAACTCGAAAAAAAGTACAAAAAAAAAACTTAATTGTTAGAAATTTACGAGAGAACTCTTGCTTTTACCGGAGAAAGGAAGAAATTGATCAATGTAGCCAATCTTAAAAGGGGAGACTTTTATGCTATTGATGATGACAACTATAATTCATTATACATAAAAGTACGATGCACGAGAAAAAAAGGTAAAATTTGATGATAAAGTCAATACTATATGCTCATATACTAGCTTTTGATTTTGACATATAGACCTATAATACACTGAGATGAGGATTCGTCTGTTGGATTACATCTACACGATTGCAATCTTTGCACTTTTTCTATCCTTACGTTAAGATTGGCCCATTTCTTCCTCAGTGTCAATCTCGTATATTACGTATAAAATTGAGCCATCCTTCACTTTGTAAACGCTTCTGTCACGTGTCTTTAATTAAAAATGGATATTACAAGTATGCGAGCGTAGCAGGTCCTAACGGGATCAGTGTGAATCATAATTATCAGATAGTTTAAACGGTCTGGCATTTAGGGGAATGAACCTAATATGACTTATTTCAAACGATCTAAGAGGACTTGAAAGTATTCTCAGAATTCTTTTGGTCTAACATTTTACAAATTTTTTTTTGTAGTAGTCATGTTACCGCCACTCCTACCTAATGTATTTATACTATTAATCAAATCAAATATAATAACACCATGTATAAAGGTAGTTTAGGCTCATAGTATTTGCAATGAACAATATAATAACACAATGTATAAAGATAGTTTAGGTTCACAGTCCAAGTGTAAAAATCACCAATTCAAATGTTGAATATACTTTGGAGATTGTTTTGATGAGTCAAATTGTTGGTTTGCTGGTCCCAGTCTAGAGTAAACCTGTTTACTTAAAAAACACGAAGGTTATGCTAACTAAATTATGAGCTAGTTGTATTCGGTGCTGAAGAGGACTAATTAGGACAGATTTTGACTTTTCTAGCTGAGTTGTAGTCATTTTAGCCTCAACTTGATCCAATGTAGAGCTGCCACGTGTTCAAGCATGCTCGTCTTACCCTTCTACTCACAGTAAACTTCCTTGATTAATCTGACTTTTTCATGTGTTGTAGCCGGACAATACCTCGTTTTACCTTCTAGATTACGTTCTCTTCCAATTCTGCGACCCTCCTTTTTACGACTGCTCTCTAGGTGACATGTAGTACCGTCAAAACTTTATGCCTTATGTGAGTGAGTTATGTGTCTTTTTCTTGCTCAGAACTCACCACGCATCGTTCAGCTACTGTTATCCTTTATTTGACAGTTTAATCGACGACCATCACCTTGCCCAATGAAAATTTGTCTTCCAACAGATACCAATTATTGATGACGTGACATGCTTAATATCTCTTTGGGCGAATCAGCCTTATTAGGCCGATACATTACAATCTTTTCTCGAAGGAAACAACCACACAACCACCAGTTAATCAACGCTATTGTTGCAATGTCGTCGCTGCGCCAACAACATCTTTAACATTTGCTTAGCTCTAGTTAAAAGTGATTATGTGTGGCCGCTGGTGTGCATCTAATTGATGTCCGGGGTTGGGGCTGTGGAACTGAAAGGTAGGCTGGGGGGGGGGGGGGGGGGGAGAAGAATGACGGGATGGTCAGAGGTTCGAATATTAATTTAAATGAACATATATTCTATTAATAAGGCAAAGGTGTAATATCACTTTCTTCACTATGAGTTAATAGCTTAAATAGTGTTTTTGCAAGGCGAAAAATTGTTAAGGCTTGTTATTTTTCTTGATGCACAAACCATAATTAACCATAAAAATAAAAATAAAAAAAAGACACCACCGTCTCAAGCGAAAAAAACCTAAAAAAAGCACAATTTGTATTAAAAAAATAAAAATGCAAAGCAATAACTACACTACACTCATCATATCTAGTAAAAAATAACTATTAAAAATTATCATTTAAAATTTATAATTAGTGATATTTTCATAAAAAAATATTTTCAAAAAATTATTAATGTGGTAAGTTGTAGCTATTTATTTTTAGCATAAGATTTTAACGAAGGTGATTTTCCTTTGACCAATAGATTGTTTGCTGTATTTACTCATCAATGGGAGGGGAGTCTAGGGTTCAGATTTATCCGTTTTCGACAATTCCGTTAATTTTTGCCTACTTTTTTTACCTTCCGGGAATTTTCACCAGTCTCTGGGAATACCAGACAAACACGTGCACCATGGAATCCTCTCCATAATTATTCTCCTCGTCCACCCTTCCCTTCTCTCGACGACACGGGATAGCGGGTTATTCATCCCAGATCCGTCGCCAAGCCCTAAGAATCCGATCCCCTCTCTCTATTTAGAGATATGTTTCTCTTGGATTGGTTCTATGGCGTGCTGGCCTCGCTCGGCCTGTGGCAAAAGGAGGCCAAGATCTTGTTCCTCGGCCTCGATAACGCCGGCAAGACCACCCTGCTTCACATGCTCAAAGACGAGGTTCGATTCCATGCGATCCGATCTGATCTTCTACCCATTTACGCTACTTTCTTTTGTCTCGTCTTATCGCATTGTTATCCGCCTTTCATCTCAATCGATTTTGGTGTGCAGAGGCTAGTTCAGCACCAGCCGACGCAGCATCCGACGTCGGAAGAGCTGAGTATCGGCAAGATCAAGTTCAAAGCGTTCGATTTGGGAGGTCATCAAATCGCTCGCCGTGTCTGGAAGGATTACTATGCCAAGGTATAATTTGTTTCTTTTTTCAATTGGTTTGGAGCATTATTTTATATGACTGATCTGCTAAGACTTGCAAATTTTTAATTCGACCAGAAAATAAAACAGAAAAAGAGACTGTGCTTCGAATACTATATGATTCATATGTACATCTTGTTTGTATTAGTTATCGCTGTGATGTTTTTAGCAATCTTGCGGCATCATAATCAATTTAGTTTAGAAAGCACTTGGTCTCGTTTAGGAAGCTACTACTAGCATTATAAGCTGAGGTTAGCTGTGTTTTTTTTTTCATTTCTGTGTTCCGGCCTTCACATTCTGCAATTTTAACCAAAGTCTAGGAGAGTAGGAGCTACTGACCGGGCGAACTTTTGGGGCAAGTTGTCATGGTCAACAGGTGAAGCCTGAAATTACCCTCAAAGGAGTCAAGGCAGGACATGCAATTTATTACTGTCACGGCTAAAATAAAAGCCTACAACAAGGAAGTTAAAACATTACCCTGTCTATGTTACTTCTCTAGGAATGCAAGGAAGTTAAACAGGATAAAAACCACGACCCATTATAGGACTCTATCTCCACTCTCCAGCATAGGACTCTCTGCGGCGGTGCCGAATGCTCCTTCCACCACTGCACATTCAATTCTTCAATTGCTATCGTTACCTTCGTGGCTGGATTGCCCATTCCCTTTGTATGATCCATACTGTTCTTCCAGTTTAAACTTATGTTTAGGCTTTTCCTTTGTTACACCCTTCTACGGATGAAAATGGTGGTGTCTTTGATCCTAGAGCTTTGGCAATCATTTAGTTCATGTCAAGAAGTATCTGGAACTGAAGCTAGGTTTATTAATTAAAAAAAAGAAATAGAGCAATAGAAACCAACTGAAACGGTGAGTAGAATAACATGCATGACCATATGAATGTCCATCTAATTGTTGCCAATGCAAATTCAAAATCTCGAAACTGCTTAATTTAATTATTATATCACGCGATAAAACAAATGGAAATGCTAATGAGTGCCTTTAGGGCACTGGTTAGGCACAAGGCGCTTTGCATTGGAATAGCCCCGATGCAAAGGAAATAGTTGCATGATTTGTGTAAGCAGCGAACGCGATTTCCGATGCATAGTAGTATGGCATGTCCTTTGCATTGCATCACAAACAGCCATCATTTCCAATATTGTGTTTTTCGCTTAAGTAGTACCCTAAACGCGCTTGTTAGCATGACCCTTGAGATTATCAATAGCCAATCACACGCATATCAAGATATCAGAATCAGTCCGTGGTCTAAAGAATGGGTCAATTTTTTGGTGCCAATGGCCACTATCTCCAAAACATAGGGGCCCTCTCAGAAGATAAAGTAGATGCGGCACCCCTTTTCTGCATATTACATCTTTCCTACGCTATTAGAGCCAAACTCTGGTACTTTAAGGAGTTTCTCCAATACTCTTGAACACCATGGGACCAAAAACGACATCTCAAGAAAAATAGCTTGTGTAAAAAAGTTTTAGCCTCGCTTGGAATGTCTCAGTTCATCAAAGTATCTTTTGGTTGAAGACTGAAGTAGCTAAGCAGGTGCCAATTTTATAGATCTTTCTACATCAGCTTCTGAACTATTTTAAAAAACATAGGGAAAGGAAGTCTTGATAATCCCGGGGGATAGTAGTCGCACTCTGACAGTATCCCTCACACATTGCCCTTTCACTAGTACTGGGTGGAAAAAGTGGACTCTTGCTGTTCGATTAACTAAATTGAGAACTTGCTTTCTGCTATGCATTTTGAACTTCTTGAACAGTTGTACTTCTGATCAGATAAAGATGCCTGCCCATGAGTCTATGACTTGCAACTAAATAATGTTAGAGGGGGTGAATCATTTATGTGTTGGCATTCTTTAAAAGTGTATGTTCTCTGAGGCGTGCCTGTTTTCTCCCTGTCTCTGTGTGTGTGTTGGCGACTATTTCTCTGTGTGATCTTAACTAGTCAAGCTTTTCTTTCACTTATCGCGGTTATTGTGCTGCCTTTGGGCTTGCTTGTGTTTGCATATTTGATATGCCTGACATCTTGTCACGAGCTCTTTCTTTTCATATCGGGTTCGACCCTTCAGCTTGGAGGCCCAAACGTCCTTTCGGACATGTTTAATGTAATTTGATTAGTTTTTTACGGTATGTGCATCGTCTTGAATTTAGTTACACTTAGCTGGAGAGCGCGAGGTTCTTGTTCGGGTTCTATAGCTGTTTAGGAGGTTCCTGGAACTAAGATCTTGAACATATGAGCTAAATTTATTTCTTAATGTATTTAATTTGATCTTATCCTTGACACTACAATAAGTATTATGTCAACTCCAATGTTCATCGTTCATTTATCTCCTGTTGTTCCAGACTGCAATCTTTCCACCAAAACGGCTTGTTTTGAGTTGTTGTTTTGTGGAATGATCAGCATATAGATGATACAAATGTAGTTGGTGACTCTTCTTGCTAAGGGAAAATTTAGATACAGAGAAGTATGCTGAATGGGCTGGTCCCGGGACAGGGTATCCTGTCCTGGCTCCTATGGAATTCCAATACACACACTCCACGCCCAGGCCCACCTCTGCGTAGTCTGTCTGCACCTGTTATGAAACCCCTCCGATGTGAAGTTTCTTATTGTCTCTATTTATAAGAAGTTCAAAGAATTGAGGGAAAAAAGTTGTGATAGATAGTCTTGGATCGGCTTCTCCCCGTTATGTATCTACTTATATTGAAATAATAAAATAAGATAGATTCGATTACAATCAGCAAAATAAACCTTTTTCCCCTTTAAAATTTTGAACAAAGGAGTGGAATCTGACAATGTGACTTGTTTGGAAGAAAAATATGTTCATGGTGTCACACATAGGCACAAAACGCATTCTTTCTGGACGTGCTGGCATGATTAAAGAAGCTTACTTGATATCAGACGAATGGAGCCTGTTGAGTAGGAAAGATGTGCTATCAGAATAAAGGGGTTTTATTATTAGTATATATGTTGAGAACGGCTCTAGCAGAGATAGTAACCCTTAGATCGTTGCCGTCTCTCTTGTGTATGGCATGAGGTACCTTTTTCACTTCAACATTCGGTAAATACATATGTATCCAAATAGAGTCTCGAATTTAACTTGGATGTCATTTCACGCCCAAGTGTTCAACGTGTAAGATCTTCTGACAACCAGCATTTAACTCTTCGAGATGCATTGTGATTCCTACTCCCAAGTTCCCGAAATAACTGGTATCATCTCCTGCCTTTGCAGTACGAAGCACCATAGGCTCTCGAAGAGCTATATGCTGGTGGACAATCATATGTGATGAACACTTCAGTCTGAATGTGCTTATTGAGATAAGTGTGGTCCAAGGCGTCAAACCAGGTGGAATGTCGGTTACAGTGTATTTAACTTGATTGTTGAAGTGCAAGAGGTACCTCATCCTGTATACACGGAGTACTTGAAGGAGCTAAGGGCACTCTCGCTATTATACTACTAGAAGCCCTCTTAGAAGATATAGTAAAAATGAACTCCTTCAATACCATATTATATCTTTCCTACACTAACAGAACTAAATTCTGGTGAATTAAGGAGCTTTGGAATGCTTGTAAACGCTCAGGAAACATCTCTCTGTTTCTGCTTGTCCCTGATTATAGAAGTTAGCATATCTCAAGAAAAATCTTTTGCACCAAATATCATCTAATTGAATTAAGCCGAATTACCCTGGCTTGCAATTGAAGTAGTTGACCATGTCACGTGTCAATTTTTTTCACTGGAACTTGCCTCCGTGTCGTCGGATGAAATTTTTGCCTGTGATGGAACTGGGTGTCGTCCTTGTCTGACTGTTAATCGTTGTATCTTTGATTTTTCTTCAGCTAACTCAACCTATCTAGCTATGAACTAAGGGTTACTTGGTGCTTTCGATGACCGTGAATCGTCTAATTTGACAAGTTATACGCTAGCAATCGATTTTCTCCCGCTACTAGGCAATATTCATGCCTTAAAGCTCGCAAATACTGCAACTACAAAAGGCTGCTGCTGGGCCACCATTAAGATCCGTAGTACTATAGAACTCTCCCATGGGCATTTCCATTTGAGTGAGGTGAGTCAAAATGCCATCATAAGCTGAAACATGTTCAGGCACATGAATAAAATCTGATGCATAATTGAGATTGTGTCGCGGTTTTAAGAAGTATATTAAGCTCAGTCAAACCACTGAATATACTGGCTCTCCAGAGTCCATATTTTCTTTTGGAGTATCAACTGTGGTGATCTGGGTTGGAGGTTCTTTTACATTAAAGATCTAGTGTGTGTGCATGCCTCTGTGTGTGTGTTTGGGGCGGAGCAGAGGTTTGGCTATCTACGCACTCTTGTTTTACGACCAATGGTGATGTATTCTTTTTTTTTTGTGGTCGTACAGGTTGATGCTGTGGTGTATCTAGTGGATGCCTATGACAAGGAGCGGTTTGCAGAGTCAAAGAAGGAATTGGATGCTCTTCTTTCTGATGAGACCCTGGTCAATGTCCCATTTCTCATTTTGGGAAACAAGATTGACATACCGTATGCTGCCTCAGAGGACGAGTTGAGTTATAGCCTTGGCCTAAGCGGCCTCACCACGGGCAAGGGGAAGGTGAATCTTGCAGATTTTAGTGTCCGTCCGTTGGAGATATTTATGTGCAGCATTGTACGCAAGATGGGGTACGGTGATGGATTCAAATGGGTCTCTCAATACATCAAGTAGGTTGCAGGGTTGGCAGGAATTGTTTACTAGATAACCCTCTTATGAAGACGAAAAAGCAATCCAAAAGAAATTTTCCCGTAATGGACATTCATCCCCAGCTGGATTTAGTCTGTAAGTGACCTTTTATTGGATGTTCTATGCGCTCGATTTGTGTCGAAGGTGTTTGATTTAGCCCTGTAAAATTTTTCTTGTGCTGCATGTCATTCACTATTATTCTAGTTTTATCAATGATTTTCACTATTTAGCTAGATGCCGAATTTTGTACTTGTTGTATATGCTCGCTCGGACTGCCATAGAAATAGTCTCATTAAGTTTATAGGGACACGATCAACCACTTCTGCCTGATGGACAGCACATGGAATGGGCCATTTAAAGCTCTCTGTCGTCAGCTACAGCTACGTAATGTAGCTGACTGTACTTTTGACTAAATTCTCTTTACTGGCCGGCGGTGACCAATGAACCAATGGAATGGATGAAGCCGGAGGAAGCAAAGAGCTGGGAGGTGAGCACGGACAAACAAGGGGGAGGGTAATTTACCTTCTAGATAAGGCGTTTAAGCGGCATCAGGTAGCAGGGGCAAATTGATAAATTTAAATATCCGTAAACAGTTGCGGATGATGAAAGTTTGCCAAAAAGAATTGTATTCAAGCCCGTCCACATTGTCAAAGGGGACGGTAAGACATCACTGTCAACTTAAGCTAAGTTCTAAGTGGTAGAATTTTATCAGCAGCTCCCACATATATGTATACATATGTATATCCATACAATATACACACACACACACCCATACATTTATATGGATACATATATGATATATATGGTGATAAAAGTGAGAGAACAGGATAACGTACATAGAATGGAGATCTTGTAGGATTTTGAAGGTTGTTTTTGCCAAGTTTTATTAGTTGGATCCACTGATCGATATTGCTGATGATAGCACTCTAGCTTGCCTTTTTGCATTAAGGTGATCAGTTAATGTGGTTCAACGGTTCCTTCCCCATTTGACTTCTCTGTTTCGTTAGGTAGGACTTTAGAAGTCCAACCCTCGAACAACTTTAGTCTCACATATCTTGACAATTTCACTTGTATGGATGAGATGACATTGGATTAGGTCACTGACACCAAAACTGTAGGCCGATGAGGTAACCTTGAAACGTAACAAAACCCAACAAATCCAATCTTATGTATGGGGCATTCATTCCCATTTAGTTACTTGTACCAAGTCCATTATAACCTCACAAGATGGAGAGGTTTAACAAACATCTCTCTCGCAGTACTCCAACTTTCTGATATAAAAGGGCACGAAATATAGTGCATGCTTTTAGTATATCTTCAATACTCCATTAGAGCTCTCTCTCTTTCTCACAAACACACACATACGCGTGCACCCTCGTATGGGAAACAACACCTCACATCGACGGTCAGATTGCACCGGGAAGGTGATCCTTTCGGATGGCACCGTCCACGAGTTTAATAAACCTTTAACTGCTGCGGAGCTCATGTTGGAGCATCCACAACAGGTGGTAGTTGACCATTGTTCGCTTGCGAGCGGGAAGAAGCCGAGGCCCTTGCCTGCTGACAAGAAGCTAGAGACAGACAAGCTCTATATCATGCTTCCTATGAAGAGAGGCCGGCCGGCAGAATTGTCGGCCGAAGAAGCATGCCTGCTTCTCTCCAGGGCAAACATGGTTTTAAAATCGAAGTCTCTAATATCGTTGACAGGAGTTATTCCCTTATTTGTCCGGGTATGCGCTGGAGCAAATGATCATGGACGTGGGGTTGTGCAACCGAAGAAAGAGAAGTCAGGGGACGTGTACTCCAAAGCAGAAATTTTCTCTCAATTTTTGGACGAAAGGCCGGAGTTTTTAAGCAGGCAAGTTTCAGGCAAGGGTTGGAAGCCTACTTTAGATACCATTAAGGAGAAAGGTGTCAAGACAAAGGTTCATCATTGGTTGGTTTGAAGATGTCTGTGCTGCCAATGCTGCCATAGACTAAAGGTGAAGTAGGTTTTCCTAATGTTAATCAACAAAGAAGAGCAGTCTTGGTTCTAATAACCTAGTTGAAGAAGTCTAGTGATGCCTCCATTTGTTGGCAGTGCATGAAGAGAAGGCATTTGGTATGCATATGTATTGTGTATTTGTGTACTATATTTTGAGGAATGAAATACCTTCGGGTAATCATAAAAGTTGGTAAAGCACGTGGTTAACCATTTACGGATATTCTCTTAGAAGAGACCTTGGTTTTTGTACCGCTCTAGTATTCATTTACTTACAAACCCTCTTCCCAAAAGAAAAACGAAACGAAAAACATCAACGGACATGATCTTATTAAGTCAAATGTGTGAGTTGTGGGTTCCAGTGTGACATGTGGAATAAGTTAGAAGAAAATTAGTCTGATGTACCCTACGAATCCTTAAGCTTTTGAATATACTGGCTCTAAAGTGAAGATCACAGTCACTGGTTCGATAACGAAATGAGCTATGTATGATTCAGCCCTTTCTCCTTCAGTCATTACACTGTGTCGAAGGTTTGTTATGATCAATACGTAATTTGGTGTAGCGTCCTTCCTAGCTCACAGAACCTGAAATTAATTTGTGGATGGTCGTGTATAACGAGCTCGAGTGTGGGGCAGTAGATTAAAATGTTGTCAACCAACCTAATGTGGCTATGTCCTCATTGCCCAATCAAGCTTCGTTTGAGAACTGCTCTCCCTGTTCACGAATTGTAGTTAATAGAGAATTCAAGAATAACTTGGTCTTGATTTTGGCACATTGGAAATTTAAATGGTGAACTTTGTCTATTGAGAGCTCGACGTGCATGTGTGTGTAGTGTTTAATAACCAATCAAGACACACATGTTCCCAATGCGAAACTCCCGTGGTGAATTATGGGTGATCGTGTTCCATAAAATATCAATAAATGTGAAAGTTAGTACATATTTCTACCCACTAAAACTACTATTCAGGAGGACGAAGATTCAAGTACCCATCTATCATCTTGATCTGAAATCAAACTCGTTTACAAGCCAATGCGAGGACTTGATTGAGTTGGCTCACGCCTCAATTTTTCAGCTATGTTGCACACTTCAGTTTAGTGTGTTTGAAATCTTTACGAAAGCAATGTATGGAACGACGGAATAAAACACACAAGGGGAAAAGAGGATCAAGAAAAGGGTATGGAAAGATGGAGGGGAGGGGCAAAAAAATATGGTACGATAACATTTGGTAACACTTTTAGTTTTGGTTTTCTGTTTTCAAAAAAATAAAAATAAAAATCAGTTTAATTTTTTTCTACAAAAAACATATGGGTATTTGATTACCTAGTTTTTATTTTGAATTTTTTCTTTGGTGGTGGTTCGTGGTGGTGGTGGTCAGCCGCCGGCGGTGGCAAGCGAAGGCTGGTGGCTACTGGCCGCCGGCGGTAGGCAGTGGCGGTGGGCGGTGGCTGTCGGTGGTGGTGATGGTCTCAAAATAAAAACCAAAACTGTAAATCGAACTCTTTTTTGGAGTTTTTAAAAACAGTTATGTTTTAAAAACTGATTTTTTAAACTGAAGGGAAAAAAAATGAAAATTGTGTGTCAAACGCATTTATTTTTTTCAGTTTACAAAACTGAAAAAATAAACTCCACCAAATGGAGCCGTAATTATAGATGGGTGCAAAATTAGAAGGAAAGGGTGCAGGAATAGTTGCATCCTGTTTCAAAACTTCAAAATAGGCACTTTGCATTTTTCCCTCCGAGCAATTAAACATACAACTAGACAGGAGAGCTAAGTAAAACGATTATATGTTTTTTCTTTCAAGTGTCCAATTCCAAGGTTCCAAGGTATACACTTTCTTTTATGCATTTTTCTTTTCATATAGATGAATTAAGATTGTGCTTGACACTTCTAAAGCAACAAAGTGCACGCAAATTATCACAAAGCGTATAGATTAGCTGATAGGGGGTTATCCTAATTTAAACAGATGTTTTGTTTTCGAGTTCTGAAAATGCAGCTGCGCGTTAAAACGTGGTAGGGAGAGCTTTGTCACCCATGTGGTCCTACCCGGCTTAAGCCTAAATTAGTCGACTCCCAATGTGGTGTCCGGGATACCAAGTGATCTAACAAAAAAAAAAAAAGTGCACGCAAATACTATATCCTAGTGATGCTACTATGCTAATTTGCTTGCATTAGCGTTTCTCCCATACTACTGCAAATACGAGTTTCGAGGTAAAGGCTGCGAACTTTGGCTTGGATTTGCCCATTTTGACGCTCTGGTCTCAAAAAATCTCGATGGGAATGCGAACAGGGTACATGGTACACGGTTAGGGACGGTGGGAGAGTCGATCATATCTGAGAATCTGTTTTGTCGTTTCAATTGTTACCACCACCCATGTTTATCAAATGAGTATTACTGTATTCGACCCTAGGGAAAAGGGGAAAGATGCAGACATGGAGTGCCAGTTACTCATCCCCAGAATCATTGCATCATCTTGGTCGAACAACCAGTACATCTTAGCCTTAACTGGACACCAATTATTCATACAAATGGTCGTGATTGCATTCGTTATGAGGGGGCGAACAGTATGATGAAAGTTGGTTTTTGTAATGGAGTTTGTTATTCCCCTTCCTTGTTTATGAGGTTTGTTATGGATTCGGATCATGGGTGGGGATGGGAGATAATGCAACTTTACTTCTTTTCTGGGGACCAAACTGTCTCAGCCCAAATTTGCACTTGAGAGTTTTGAGATGGAGCTAAGCTGGATGCCACCTCCATTTTCATTAACTCATGCTATTGCAGAAGAATTTCTAAGTTCGAAGTTAGCCGATTTCTTTTTACGCAAATTTCAAGTATAGTATATAAAGAACCTGTTCTTTTATGAATCTAAAAATAAACGATCTAAATCGAACATGAATCAATATAGCCAAAAATATTTTTGGTTTTAAGAATATTCAAAGCAATAGTTTGTTTTGGTCAACTATTAAGCAAGAAAATATTGTTTGGGCCCATTCTCAAACAGTTTAAACTTTTAGAGCAGATGGTAACTTAACATGGTATCAAAGCTCTGATTTAGTAAAGTTTTGGATTCAATTCTTTCCGCTTGCATATTTGGTCCCTCTTTATCATAGTGCTATTTGCACTCAATTTCCGGTTATTTCCGCTTGCAGATGGTAGCCCCTCATTTGGGTTGAGACTTCTGTGGGTAGAGCTGGAGTGAAGATCTCTAAATTAAAGTCGCCCCTTTCAAGAGGTATAGTGACGGTTTTTACTCTTTAGAGACAAAAATGGTATGAATGTCCCCAATGTTTCTCTTACAAATTTCTACACGAACTTCTTTTACGAAACAAATTGTCTCATTGGTGCTCCTTAAGTTTAGGGGGTTTTCTCTCCTTTTTTTTGTGTTGGGGGAAACTTTTAAATACAAATCAATGCGTACGTTGCATTTAGTTTCCGTCTATTCAAGCCTTCAAGATAGAAGAGGATATGATCAAGGATGCCCATAATCCTGCTCAAGATGTTGTAGATCCTTCAAACACTTTCAGGGCCTAGCTTTATAATCTTTAATTAATTGTGACATTTTTCTGGTTATGTTTTTTGTCCGTTAATGCTATGATGTCAACAGCTTTTCTTGTTACCGTAATCCTTTGTCAGATTGATGAAGCTCTGCATTTTCTACCTGTCAAAACCTTGGATTTCAAGTTTGGCGTAGAAAGGAAAGTGAATGACAACCTATAGTCAAGCAATTAGAAATGGAACAATAAAAAATAAAAAATATCGTCAAATGTATTTTATTTACAAAAAATTGTCGCTAAACTTAGCAACGATAAGTATCTATAACTTTAAACTTTGATCACCAAAGCTGTTCCAGGAAAGATGTTGTATAGTAGATGATCTTGCACTCAAGTACTTCAGTCTCCGGTACACACCATGGCGGCGAGTACCTTTCACGTAAGCCCAACTATCGTCACCAACTTTTTTTTTAATTGTTTTTAGATTTAGCGACAAATATATGAATTTTTGGTAGGCCAGCCGCCTCTTAGGCCGTATCATCATTTTTTCTAAGAGCTTGGCCAAAACCAGCACAAATTCAAAGCTACAAAAAGTCAATTTCTTTTGGTGGTAACGTAAAATATTGCTTTTAAGATAGCTTTGTAGTTCACTAGTAAATGCTTAGGATCCTAGTCAAAATATTTCAATATCGTCTGCTTTGCAATCCAAACAAAAATCAAGTGAAAGTTTTGTGGTTCACTAATAAATGCTTTTGATCCGAGTCAAAAAATTCTGGATTTTGATTTCCCTACCTTTTTCTAGTCCAAGAAAAAATCTTGATTCTTAATTTTTCGTTTTGTTTCAATTACTTCATAATTTTTATAAGTTACTTAGAATTTTGACGGCTGTATTAATAAACGTATGAGAGCGGTGAAACAACGAAGCGAAAGTTAACTATTTCAACAAATGGAGCCAATTGGTGCACTCAACAAAGACGGTGATATCGTAGTTTGCACTTCGCACCCAAATCATCAGCGGTGTTAATCTTTCTGCCCCCAAGACCAGGAGGGAAATGCAATCCTTCGTGTAATTTCTTATTGGCTGTCCTGACCTCCCTTTCAAGCAAAGCTGCCTGGTGGTACATTTGTAAATATGGGTGTAAATTAGGGCCATTAACTTATTTTTCTCTCTTCTGACCCACTTTCTTCCCTCTTCTCTTTAATCTGTGTGCCAAAAAAAATTAATCAAATTATATGAGATAGAGGGAGTATTATTCAGTGGTCGCTAAATATTTATAGTGATTTTTATTTAGTGTCGTTAAAAAAATACTGTTAAGAATTGCCGTAAAAGTGTCAGTAGAAAAGGTATTAAAATATTAAAAACTATTAGTTGTCACTATACATCGAATTGAAGAAAGATTCTTATACCTCTAGAAGCAGCTAAAATTTGCTTGCAATTCAAACTTTAGTCTTTCCCAAAAATTGGGATTACCTCGTAGTCACGAGTCATAAATGTTTACCCTTCGGCTTACCTTGTGCCAAAAGAAAAAATCGGTGTATGACTTTATCTGAATAAATCAGACTGATGTAAAATATAATAATTTAAAAAATTAGTTCGAGAATAATTTAAAAAAAAAAACGGAAGTAATGTGACTTTATTAAGGGTAGAGTTAGTATATAACTTTGGCAAGTAGGATAGTAAATTAGCGGGACTTAAGCCAATTAGGTTTCTACAATCATTAAAAGGATTATCACGAACTCAATTGGGAGGGCAAATCATAACACAAACAACCAAATGGATTTTGGCTTTCACTCAATCCCGTGAATAGTAATGTACATGGCCAAGTGGGAGCTGGTAGTGTTGGAGTATTATGAGATGGCTTTGTGACTGAAAGATGATCGGCTTCGAGGCACGTTGTAAAACGCTCTCCTTAAGTTTATATTTGCCCCCACCTAAAATTGGTGTGCAGCGGGTTACAGGCAAATACCCTCCAAGATACAACGAAGCGCACTAGTGAATAGCGCTTGCACACACGATATTCACTCCACAGAAAAGTGTATGAAATACTGGATAACGGGTTTACAACTAAGAAATTCTGCAGAAATTTCTTATTGTAAAAGATCTGCAGAAAGGAGAAGAGAGTAGAGGCTTATCTATATGTTGTCAGAATTTCGGACCATTGTGCTCTATTTAAAGCACTAGTGGTTGCTAATCAAGGGTCATACCCTTTCATCATGCACCCACATAAGTATTAAAGTAAGTGGAGTTCTTTATTATATACCCACTTACTTTTCCAATTCCCTTATATGTGGGATTCCTCCCTCTTTGCCTCTTCATCTTCCTTTCATCATTTTGACAAAGAAAATGAACCACTTTGACACTATATTTTGAAAAAAACACTAACAGGTAGGACCAACAAACTTTGATGATTCTTAGAAAACTTGATTCCCTTTGTTTCTTGCAAATGGAAAGGGTGGCCTAACAGGTTACTTTCCTAGACTAAAGGCAAGCTTATCAAGATTGATCCATGCTCTTACTCCCTCTGTTGACACAGTTAGAAATACGATAATTCAACACAGTCCATCACTTTAGCATATATCTCATCCACCTTTAATTACACCCTCTTCAGAGCTTTCCATGGCTCTTATGCTCTGAGTAGTTGTAGCTTCGGTTACAGTACGTTGTACAAGGCTCGAGTAATGATTCTCCTTAACAATGGAGAAGCATAAGTGGGCTTGTAGTCCTCCTTATTAGGTAAAGGATTGTAGCACAAAATTGTCAAACCAACTTTTCATCCCACCACCAGAAAAAAGCATTATTTTCCGAAACAAGTTAAAGAAGACCATAATGGGTTTCCAATCATCAAAGCGGTTCTCTTACATCATCACTCCCCATGCAATCCCATATATATGTAATATTTGCAAGCCACACTTCCCCCATATCTCTGCACGTACCATAGGGAAGACAAACAAACATCCGTTTTTCTTTCAAAGAAAATGGACCCTATCCCTCCTTTTATCTTCTTTGTCTTCCTCATTGGCGTCTCCTCGCGCGCCGGCGAAGCCCGTCAGCCGTTCGCCTGCGACCCGAGAGATGCGGCCACCAGGGGCCTGCCCTTCTGCCGGGCCTCTCTGCCGGTGCCGGAGAGGGTGAGGGACCTGATAGGGCGGCTGACATTGCAAGAGAAGGTGGGGCTGCTGGTGGACAATGCGGCGGCGGTGCCGCGGCTGGGGATCAAAGGGTACGCGTGGTGGTCGGAGGCGCTTCACGGCGTCTCCAACGTGGGACCGGGGACCAAGTTTGGCGGGGACTTCCCAGGGGCCACCAGCTTCCCTCAAGTCATCACCACCGCTGCTTCTTTCAATGCTTCCTTGTGGGAAGATATTGGACGGGTGAGATTCCTTCTGCTCACATTGCCTCAATAGGTGTGCGTCCATAGGATGGAGAAAAAGTTGTAGCAATGGTCATTCATCATAGAAGTAGAACACTTTTTTGTTATCTTCTCTCTGTGTCTTAGCACGAAAGCATCAAAAAAAGCTTTAGATGGTTCCTGCCGGTGCATGGGAGTCGTTAGATCTATGCCTGAGGCTGCTTTTGCCATCTAACAAACATGAAGACGATACAAAAATGGAGCATTGTTGAGGGAGAACAATTAGCTGTATTAATTCTCGGTATATATTTTTAGTAATTTTATTTTGTGACGCTAAAAAAAGTGTTGTTATGAATTGTCATTAAAAATGTTAACAGATAAATTACTAAAAATATTTAATTACCATTAATCGTCACTGTATACGAGATTGAAGGAAGATTGTTACAGTCTAGATAGCAGCCAAAGTTTATTCTATTTTCGCTGCTCCATTCTAGTTTGGTAAGCTAAAAATGACTAATGTGGACAACAATATAAAGTATTAGTCTGATAATCTAAAATTGAATGATGTGGACAGCAGTATAAAGTATGAGGTTGCTATGCAAGTTGGACTAAGTAATTCATACAAATTGGTGTTTAGTATGAGCTCACAATCTACATGAAATTATCAGATGTGGAATTTTCTTCAAGATTTTCGAATCTAAAAAAACTTGAATGAAATTGAAGTGCAATTTTCACAAAATGAAAGGTGCCTCTTAAAGGGTCTCAATTCAGGCTTCTCACCTGAGTTTGAATCATACCCGACGCTCATGATAGTAGCTTATGTCATCTTCTCACATGTGTTCTATATGCAGGTTTTTCCTACGTTTCAATTCCGATATAGGTGTGAAAATCAGGGCCGGATGTATGTGAGAGTTTTATAGGTCTCCAAACCTTTTCTTTACTAAAAAGAAAAAAATGGACGTGCCTCTGAGAAAAAAAAAAAATCACTGAGGAGACAACGTACGTAATAATAAGTAGAAAATATTGAATAATTCTGACAATCTCTAAACATTAGATGTGTCATGGTATAATTTCTTGTGCCCTTTTACACCTTTTCTCATCACATCATCTTTTCTGATCCTACAATTTTATGATCGAGACTATGCAATACTTACGGGTAGATGTGACAGGGAACTATTCTTTCTTCAAAGTTGATGGTGAACTTCACATGTTATCATTCACTAAGTACACACTATGCACCTAAGAATTTTGCAAACATGTGCACTTGTACACATCAAGCAACAATTTAAAGAACAACTGCGCCGCTGTGTTGGAATTATAATTAATCGGCATCTGCTTTCCCGTGATCTAACTGGGTAAATGACAAAACTGTGGGGTTGGGGGGGGGGGGGGGGGGGCCCAAGTTGCGAAAATTAAAATATTAGCTACTGCGCAGCATCTAAAGTACGCTGGTGTGCGCAGGTGGTGTCGGATGAGGCAAGAGCAATGTACAACGGAGGCACGGCGGGTCTGACGTACTGGAGCCCGAACGTGAACATATTCCGGGACCCGAGGTGGGGACGGGGACAGGAGACTCCCGGTGAAGACCCCGTGGTGGCCGGTAAGTACGCCGCCAGCTACGTCAGGGGCTTGCAGGGTACCGACGGTGACCGGTTGAAGGTGGCAGCCTGTTGCAAGCACTACACGGCCTACGATCTCGATAACTGGAGCGGCGTCGATCGCTTTCATTTCAATGCAAGGGTAAGTGAAATCAATGGCACCATGAATCATTTTCCGTTCTTCAAAAGTTATTCATGTCTCATGCACGCACTTTTCGTTTGGTCAAATCAGATATTTAAAAACGAGCCAACAATGTTATCGTAGCTACGAATACATAAGGGGTCAATTACACTAGGCACCCCGAAATTTTCACGCGGTAGCGTGCTGCACCATAAGTTTTTTTTTAGCTATTTGACACCCCAAAATCGCATAAGTGTGGCACTCAACAACCTCCGTCCAAATTTCGGCCAAATTCCGGAAAAAAAAAATTAATAAGCTAAACTTATGAGGGCATTTTTGGAACATCACAAAAACCATAATCTCTAAATTGGGTCAATTGCACTAGGTACCACGAAGTTTTCACGCGGTAGCGTGCTGCACCATGAAGTTTTTTTTAGCTATCTGTCACCCCAAATTTTCATAAGTGTGGCACCCAACACCCTCCGTCCAAATGCCTCACCCGAGGGAAGATTGCAATGGGTTTGTTAGGGGGCGACGCGAGGCTGTTGCCGCTGTGGAGGGCGGGGGAGAGAAGAGGAAGGAAGAGAGGGGCTCGCTATCGTCGACAGGGGGAGGGACGTTGCCTTAGGAAGAGTGCGGCTGTTGCAGGCGCAAATTCTTGGCTGTTGATATGCATTACTCCGTGACGGGGGAGGGACTGGTTAGGGGGTCAACGTCGCCGACGAGGGAGGGACTGCCGGCGGAGAGTGCGGCACCGGCCTAAGATGCGAAAGAGGGGCAAGGGACAGCGGTGCAGGGCTGTTGCGGCCGTGCGGTGGGAAGAGACTCTGCCGGAGTGAGATGCCGAAGGAAGGGCGCGGGGCGAGGGGGAGAGAAGAGAAAGGAAGGCAGGGGACGAGGTCGGCGTCGCCGACGGGGGGAAGGGGCGCTGTCGGAAGAGGGGGGACACCAGTGTGAGATGTCGGCGCAAGGGGGTTGGCGGCGCAAACAGCTGATAGAGATTAGGGTTTCTGTGATGTTCCAAAAATGCCCTCCTAAGTTCAGCATATTAATTTTTTTTGCCTGAATTTGGACGGAGTGTGTTGGGTGCCACACTTATGAAAATTTGGGGTGACAGATAGCTATAAAAAACTTTGTAGTGCAGCGCGCTACCGCGTGAAAACTTCGGGGTGCCTACTGCAATTGACCATTTTTTTAATCTTTCTGACCAAAATGCCCCCTTGTTTAAGTTAAATTACTTATCCGGTGAGGCTGTTGGCTGGAATTTGGACGGAGGGTGTTGGGCGCCACACTTATGCGATTTTGAGGTGGCAGATAGCTAAAAAAAACTTTGTGATGCAGCACGCTACCGCGTAAAAACTTCGGGGTGCCTAGTGCAATTGACCCATATATAAGCAACTAAGACAGAAATGGGTTATGAAATTGCGCGCTCAGTCAAGACAGTGCACGTGAACCTGATCATTGGTTTCTGACCGTTGATCTATTCTATGCGTCACTGGACATGACTTTTGTGGTCCAAAAAGTTTACGCAAGCGTATTCAAGGGTCAGATATCATAGTCTTGAAGAAGCAGTTGGGCTACAGGAGAGTATGTATGGGGCGTCAGTCGTAGGCCTTTTTCATAAGGTAACATTATGGTGAGATCCAGCTAATTGGTGCGACAGTCTGTGCAGTACATACCTAGAGAAGTCAAACGGGCCGGGCTTGGGCCGCCCGGCCCGGGTCCATCGGGCTTGAAGAGAAACCGGGCCGGGGCCGGGGCCGGGCCAAGGAGGCTGCAATCCGGGCCGGGCCGGCTGAGGGGAAATTCTAGGCCCGATCCAGGCCCTGGCCCTAGGCTCAATTTCTAGGGCCGGGCTTGGGCCGGCCCGGGCCTTTTTTTTTAATTTTCTTGTTATTCAATTTTAAATTTCATCTTTAGGCATGTCCAATTTTCAAATTTTGACAAATCTAATTTTTATCATTTTATTTCATTATATGTAATATTCATATATATGTATGTATGTATAGATATATTTATTTGTCTCTCATTTTATTTTTTGTTATATGTTAAATCTTTTCTTACTCTTCTTGGTGATCTTTATTAATAAAATTTAAACACATAACTAGCCGTTATATTGCTGTTGGGGGGGTAAAAGTGGAATTTTGGGAGAATATATCCGTTGAAGGAAAAGGGGGAGAGAAAGGAGGGAAAAACAAAAAATTCAAGCAGGTGGGGCCGGAACCGGGCCAGGGCCGGGCCAGAATCGGGCCGGGCCGGGCCGGGCTTTTTCGTGCCGGGCCGGGCCGCCCGGCCCGTTTGACAACTCTATACATACCAGGCCGTGTATTAAATGAAGAAGTATGATGGCTATTCTTCTTTATAAAAACAAGATTAGTCAATGATTTTCATCTGTATAGCACCAGTTTGGGGTAGTAGGCTGGTTCGTATTGTGCGTTTTGGGAGACTCCTTTTGGGCAGTGAACCAAGAAGTTGAGCCACAAACGATGCCGGACCAAATTTCGTGACATGAAATAGAAGATCAGTTCATGTCCTAGCAATGTACAGCTTTTGTGCAGCTAGTAAACCACTGCATGGAGTATATTGTTCTTTGCATTTACAAAATTTTCGAAATGAAATGGAATTTATCTTGCCCAAAAAGTTAGTGTTTAGGAAATTTGGGTTGCCCTAGGTACAACTTTAATTGTTTTGATGATAGGATCCCCAGTTTCTACAGTTTGAAATGTACTGTAATCCGGACCAAAAAAGAGTGTTCTGTAACTTTTTTATGAGCTAATTCTTCAAATTGCTTTGGATCAAAAAAAAAAAATTTGTGAAAAAGTAAACCTTGAACTTTCGACTAGAGATGCACTCTGCTTTGACTCATCCATAGCTCACTTACAACCGAAAGCGATAAATCATTGGAACTACAAGTAATTTTGTCGTCTCATGTTTTCTTGAAACTCTTTAGTTTGGAAACTCACTACTACTAAAAAATCTCTCATCAGAATTCTCAATAAAAGGATTTCTATCTTTTAAGATCGTTAGGGCCCGCTCCTATTCATTTTGCAAGAGTTCACAAGCCTTCTTATGGTTTTTTGCTCGAATATTTGCTTGCAACGAGGGTTAATGCTCTTGATGCGTCAACTATTTTTGTTATGGAGTTGCAACTGGGTTGAGTTGTACACTTTCAGCTGGTCAAAGTTAATCAAAAGAACCACTTAACAGATAAAACTGTCAAATTAGGAAAATTGGTTGTATTGGGTATTCAAACCTTGTTTTACCCAACCCATCAGATATGCTGTTCCATTTCCGGAAGAAAAAAAAAAGGGTCATGTATTGCAGAACTTTGTGCACAGGTTAGCAAACAGGAAATGGAAGACACATTTGAAGTGCCATTTAGAACTTGTGTGGTTGAAGGTAAAGTGGCAAGTGTAATGTGCTCATACAATCAAGTCAATGGCATCCCTACTTGTGCTGACCCCAAACTCCTTCGCGACACCATCCGTGGTAATTGGCGCCTCAATGGGTAAGTTCTACAATCAGAGATAATGTCCATCATCCTTCCGAGCTAGCTTTAACTCTGAATAACCATGAACGTGTTTCTATTTTAAAAAAAAAAATTTAAGGTACATTGTATCGGATTGTGACTCTGTTGGTGTTTTTTACGATAATCAACATTATACATCAACGCCTGAAGAAGCAGCTGCAGATGCTATCAAAGCTGGTTAGTTGCACATTACACCATAAGTATGTAGGAGTTTCCTTTTGGTAAATTTATGTCTTGTACACAATTTTTGCTATGTCCAGGTTTGGATTTGGACTGTGGGCCTTTTCTAAGAGTGCATACAGAGGAAGCGATAAATCGTGGGAAATTAAATGAAGTTGACATAAATGGCGCGTTATGTAATACAATTACGGTCCAAATGAGACTTGGGATGTTCGATGGAGAGCCATCCGCTCAGCCGTTTGGGAACCTAGGGCCAAGAGATGTGTGCGCCCCAGCTCACCAAGAGCTCGCCGTTGAAGCTGCTAGGCAAGGCATTGTTCTTCTTAAAAACCACGGCCCTGCTCTGCCTCTGTCCCCTCGCCGCCACCCCACTGTTGCTGTCATTGGCCCCAACTCCGATGTTACTGTTACAATGATCGGCAACTACGCTGGTAAGTCAAGTTTTTGCTTTGGCTCAATCCGAAGTTCCTTGCATTTACAATGTGTGCTTAACTGGCTGAACTGTTGTACCCTTTGAATCATGTTGCAATTGGGCCTTTTTTGGCCCCCTAGTTTTGATAGTCCATCTCTTTTCACTAATTAGATGCATCTTACATTTCTACATCTGGTTGGCCAAATAGGTGTTGCATGTGGATATACTAGTCCTCTGCAAGGAATAGGGAGGTACACAAGGACAGTTCACCAACAAGGATGTGCCGATGTGGCCTGTGCGGGTGATCAACTTTTTGGTCCAGCGATTGATGCCGCCAGGCAGGCTGACACGACCGTTCTGGTGATGGGCCTAGATCAGTCAATTGAGGCAGAGTTCAAAGATAGGGCCGGGCTGCTTCTTCCGGGCCGCCAACAAGAGCTTGTATCTAAGGTTGCCATGGCCTCTAAGGGTCCAACCATATTGGTTTTGATGTCTGGAGGGCCTGTGGATGTAACATTTGCCAAGAACGATCCAAGGATCTCGGCCATCCTTTGGGTTGGATACCCCGGCCAAGCTGGGGGAACTGCCATTGCTGATGTTCTCTTTGGAACTCATAATCCAGGTACATGCTTCTACTACTATTTTCAAACTGATATATCCATTTCGTCCCTGGGCCATCATAGTTATGATACTCATTCACCCAATCTTCATTATATCCCTCTTCCACTAGGTGCCAGCCTTTAGTAATCGTTTCATAACTGGGCTCGGCCTCATTTGGCCAATTTGTTTGTGAATT
Organism: Escallonia herrerae; assembly: GCA_033070095.1. Classification (NCBI taxonomy): domain Eukaryota; kingdom Viridiplantae; phylum Streptophyta; class Magnoliopsida; order Escalloniales; family Escalloniaceae; genus Escallonia; species Escallonia herrerae. The sequence goes on along the minus strand of JAVXUP010000807.1, from coordinate 258,155 downwards.
CAGGAGGGAAGCTGCCAATGACATGGTATCCACAGGACTACCTCTCTAAGGTGCCAATGACGACAATGGACATGCGATCAAACCCGTCTAGAAGCTACCCAGGCCGGACCTACCGGTTCTACAAGGGTCCGGTGGTGTACTCGTTCGGCCATGGACTGAGCTACACGAGCTTTGTTCACACCATTGCCGATGCTCCAACTGTTGTCCAAGTCCCAATCCACGGCCACCATGGTTCCAAAAACACCTCTTCAGGGAATGCAATTAGGGTGACACATGCTAAATGTAACAGACTCTCGGTTAGTGTACATGTTGATGTCCATAATGCAGGCTCTAAGGATGGTACTCACACTCTACTCGTATTTTCCGCTCCCCCGGCTGGACACTGGGGGCCACACAAACAGTTGGTGGCCTTCGAGAAAGTGCACGTTGTCGCAGGGGCGCAAGAACGCGTCACTGTCAATATTCACGTTTGCAAGTACCTGAGCGTGGTGGATAGGTCTGGAATCCGACGGATTCCAATGGGTGAACACAATCTTCATATTGGCGATGTCAGGCATTCTTTATCCCTACAAGTTGCGACGCTAGGGGTGATCAAGTCGTAATTTTTCAAGGGGAGATAGGCCTGCCCTGGATCGATTTTACAGTAATGGCAACTGTGATCCTGGTACAAACTACAGATACATAATAAGCTAATGATGTTCAAACTCCAAAGTCGGAAAATACATCACTAGTGAGATTACATTCCAGACAAAGACCAAGACACTAAAGAAAAGTGCTGCAGGCCTATCTACTCTTGCTTTCTTCTTATTTTTGGCTATAAAGATTTTGATTGGAAGTTGGTTTAGGATCTAATCTATTGATTGAAAGAAGAAAGGCATATGATTTAGAGAAATAATAGGTACGAATGTGGAGTTTGAGTCAGTTCTAAATGGGAATTGACTCTCCAAGTTACGCTAATGCATTGTAAGTTTGCTCCTAAATGAGATTGTTCTTCAGAGATCATGTTAAGCTTGTTACATGTACTGAATTGATTACAGTTGTCCATTTTGGTCCAGAACAGGCCTCTTTTTTTTTGGTTTGGTACAACTAAAAAGTCTAAAAGTGCGCCATCTGTAAAGCCCATAAGCCATAGATTACGGCCCTTATCCAAGGATGACCTGTTCCCGAAGCTTACTCCCGAAGAGGGCTCAACTGAAAGGCCAGAAAACAATTGAGATTAAGAGAGTTCTCGAACGCAAGGCAAAAATCTACCATTATTAGGGTTCTTCAGTTTAAAAGATTGAAGAAGTTAAAGGAAAATAATGATAACCACAAATGGTCAAAAATATTCTACGATCTGAAACTAATGATTTAGAAGACTACTCTGTACTCGTAAAATTCTTATAAAAGTAATCGGGACCATGCAATATTCACCCTCCACACACATGGGGACATCAAACTTGAAGAAGAAAAAAAAGAAAGAAAAAAAAAGATGAGACTCCAGGGCCATAATTGAAGAGCACAGGAAGAAAAAGGGAAGAGAAAAAGATCACTCTTGTTGCGTAGCTTTACCTGTTCTGGTTTACCATTTTCTTGTTTTGGTGTCTGTCTATGCATCAACTTGTGCTAAGATTGAAGGTGGAAAAGGCTTGTTTACCTGACCAGGCATTAATTAGGACTAGCCTGTTGCTTTTTCTCACACGTATTCTAAAGATGCAAAAGGTTCACAGCAGGGTAACTGGCAGAAGCAGCATAATTAATGGGGAACTTTACAAAAGGCTGATTTGTGGGGGTGGGCTCGATATAACTCCAGAAACTATGAGCTCCAAATATGTTTATGTTGGTTATGTGCATATTTTACAGAGCACCAGCTTTTCTCATTCCCTGCTTTTGTTGCCAAAAGATGCACATGACATGATCAAAAAGCATGCCACGTTGTAATTTGATGATCGTAGCTTTAACGAAATCTCCTCTCGCTTACCCAACTGTGTTTTATGTCTCAAGATCGCCTCGACAGAGTCTTCGACTCTCTTCAGATAGAAGTCATACTTCAAGTTAAAAGAAAATGTAGCATCAATTAGCATAACAAAGCATTGAGTCATATCCGTCTTGCATCCAAGTATTCCCATGACTCTAGCGCAGTTACTCTCTCTTATTTGAACCCTTGACTCTAAAAAATCAAAATCCCAAAAAAAAAAGAAAAAGAAAGAATTTAGAGTTGTAACCTGTTAAAGTGTTGCAGAACCAGCTCAATTGGATATTTTCAATGATGAAGTAATTGTTTTTTGGCTCTATTTCTTGTGTCACAAATTTTGAATAGAAAGTATGAGCTGCCTGGTTCAATAAAGAAAAGCACCCTCTTGCTCAAGTAACTGATTTCTTTTCTTTGCTAATCAAGCTGTCATTCTTCAATGATCATACATTCAAAACAAACTAATCCTAGGTTCTTCAGATCAGTCCTAAATCCCATCTCATTAATAATTTCGTAATTCTTCCCAGAAAAATGCTATGACAGTTACATCTGCCAAAACAACTCCATCTGCAGTTTTGCACTTAATCAGATGCATTGTTTTCTAATCATTTTCTTCTTCTTCTTCTTCTCAAGCAGATGATTGCAGCACCTTTCAGCAGAAGCACCACCACCAGCCCAATCAGGCTGGCATTGTTGGCCATTTTCAAGCTCGAAGGCATAACTCCAGTTACCTCCCCACATGGACCACCCAACCTCCACACACACATAGAGCGCACGTGAAACTTCACCCACTGAGCACGTGACTCTGAAATGCTCAGACCTGATCAGCAGGTTAAATGAACGAGATGACTTTGGATGAAACGAGCAGAGGGGATTGGTTAAAAGCTCAAGTTACAATATAGTAGTGGTGGCTTAAACTATATAGTATGAGCAATGATTTCCATAAGTATATGCCGTCAAAACGAAAGATTGTGCACTACAAGAAGAAACCTTACCTTATCTAGACTCCAGTTCTCAAGATAAAAAGGAATCTTTATTAGAGTTTCACGTCACACAGGTAGTACTGCACCCTTGGATACCAACATGTTTTGATAATGGGAATGCGCCCCCATTAACCAGAGTATTAGTATTGTATAATTTCCAATTAGTTAATTAATGTAGAAGAGAGATCCCCATGTTCTTGATTCCCTTTGAATAAGGATCTTGTTGTAACGTGTAAGGCTTTAGCCCAGTGGGTACTCCACATGGCGCCATTGACGATTTCAAAACTTTGGGATGGACTCGGTGTCCTTAGTTGTAAAAATGAGCATATATATATATATATATATATATATATATATATGTATTTTTTTGGAATAATAAGATTTTCTTACTCTGACTGTATGTCTTAATTTTTTACATTAAACTCGAACTTGTGACCTTTAACATTAGCCTATAACCTTGACCTCGAATGAGTTGTTTAAGACCATGTATCCCAGTTATTTCAAATTTTTTCCTAATTCAAAAGAATTTGATCAACTTGAGGCTATCCAATATTTTAATTACTGTACCAACTATTTCACGTTCAAAGTTATATCGTAATTCACACTCAGGAAAATAGCAACTTGTATTTCATCCATATATTTGGTTGAAGAGACATCACTTAAGAAATTTTTACATAGGTGGAAACATTTGAGGGATAAATATTCTTCATACATGTCCCAATTGAAAAAAGGACATAGTTCAAGTGGAGAGTTGACGGAGTCATTTACCTCGCCGTTGAAACCGATTCAATTAGCTGAATTGGTTTAAGAGTGGCCTCCCAGTGACAAAAAGAGTTACTACATTTTGAGGCACCGTAATGCAAGTTTCAAGCAGTTTTTCTAGAGGGGGGTCAACAACCGGTTGACGTTGCATAACATGCACAATCAGCGTCAATCATCACGTTTTGAAGAGACTTAGCAATTTACACATGGTTAACAATTATGCCATTGAGCTAGCTTCTGGTAGCCCTTGTAGAGATTGGTCATCCATTGGTTGCTTTCAACGACCTGCACAAGAAAATTCATAGCAAATAGAAAGTCATCGCCAACTTGCGCGTGCCTGAACTGTTCTTCTCGCACAGTGGAGGGAAGTTTGCCGATAACTAACAGCCCTGCCATCGCATTGGTGGTGTTGTCCAACATGGACCGAGAAAACCTCACAGAAAGTTACCCTTGTGACCTCAATTCTCCAAGGACACCACCAAACCAGTTGATCTTGAATTCCTAGTTGAGGCCCATTTGCATTAACTTTACAAGCATGTAAAGGCGGGGTCATCAACCTATCTAGAGCACTAAGCCATGGTTATTGGCGCTCAAATGATTTGGCAACTATCTGGCTAGCCGTATGTGCCAAAAGACGAAGAACGGTAGATAGGTAGGATCCCTAACAACAGTGCATTCTTGTAACGGAATCGGATAATGAAAATTGAATGCTAAGATAAAACTGGAGTATACATATCCTGGTGTTCAATATATCTGTTATAACTTTATATGCCGCTATAAGTTTATAACGACAAACAATAACAAGTACAAATTTTGGTGATAGTGGCAAGACACTCGCGGTGACAATTAAAAGCTACCGAAAAGCAGTACAACAGAGAATCCTAATCCATTTACAAGACCTCGCCCGAGAAAGAATGCTCTGTGAATGTTTTAGTACAAATGTTGCCTCCTCTTTTACCACAAAGTATAGTGGTCTTCTGCATCTATTTACTGTTTGGAGCTCAATGAAAAGGTTAAGTAAGTAATAAATCACCCAGTTACAAAATCACCAATCAAGTTGTCACAACAATGGAAACAAATATGTCCTCTACAAATCATCTGACGTGTGATCAATAATATGGAATGACATGCAGCCAATGCAAGTAGATCCAACGGGGATGTAACGCCACTTCCAATTATAGAGCCTATAAAAACTTTGGCCTGCACACGAAGTGCTGCTTTTTCAGGCATAGGAGGGACGTGAACCTGAAGTTTTAAAAAGCTCCAACTTTTTGTAAAACTTGTCATTTCATTTACTAGAAAACCGAGACACCACCATGTGTTGCATACACAAAAAGGGGATATAAAGGTTGAATTATTGCACATCAAATGTTTCTTTTGGCTTGTTTAATCTCCGAGGAATGTCCCTTGAACTCGGACTCCCAAAGGGCACAAACATTTTAGTCATTGACTTGTATAGAGCTATTTACTTGCAAAATACGTTGTAGACATGGGAAGACACCTAACCACAGCGCAAAGGTATGTCACCTCTGATAAAGTTTTTCTTTTGTATCTGATACGTAGTTGAGATATTATCAGATTCTTTTGCAAACTTTGGCGTATTATCCACTTCGTCCTGTGAGTTAGTTTGAGATTTTCGTAGATTTTTTTTTTAAGCTTATTGGTGTCAGATATGCCGAGATTATCCCGCCTCATTATCATTAGGCACCTAATCGAGAATTGCTTTATGGTCGGACTTATGGATGACCCCGAACTTGTGTGGGACTTAAACCCAAGTTGTTGAGAAATTTTTTTTGTCTGTTTGGAACACGAGGAATAGCCTGCTTTTTACCGTAGAGACTAGTTCGCATTTTTTGCAGTTTTTTATTTAGGTATAGATGTGGGATACATGGGAATTACACAACATCATGAGGTGGTAGTCCAAAAAACTCTTACAGTCCATCTGATAGATGACTCTGAGCCTGTGCAATTGTTGCCAAATTTTCTACAAAATTTCTGTCCGTTTTCAAAACACTAGATGTCTTTCGCTCTATGCCAGAGGCTCGTTCACAATTTTGCCGGAACCTCGCCTGGTGAAGAGAGTAGAAAACTAGGAACATTATCCAAACTTTTCTCAAGTTCTCACCCAGAGTCCAAACTTTCCAATATGATTAATGAATGAAGAAGAGGACATGTAAGGCATAGATTCATGCATATCTATGCTGAAGTGAGTGAGACACCTAATAGGGTACTGCGCGGGGAGGTTGTTCCCAGGAATTCATCGAATAAAATTGGTAGACCCCGAGGCCCATACAATAGCAACATAATATTGATGATCCTAACCTATATATGTGGCCGTCTTCATCAAATTCTGGGACCCCTTTTTCCTCCAACCTGGAACCTTAGCTGTAATGAGGTTTGCAGCTATGTGGTTGGAACAAACTTGTAATAGACCACGTATATATAGAGTGTAGACCCCGACACTTGTGATAATGGTCCCCCGGAATAAACTTTTGTTTGAGCACTGTTATTGACTTATTATTATAGTTATGCTGCTCTAATTCTACCGAGTGCAATTATTTTTATTTATTTTTTTCGGTCGAACGGAATTTTTTTTGACTAAAATACAAATGTATAATATACAATAGTACAAATAAATGTTTAGTCCTAAAAACAGAATACTAAAAGTACAACTAAAATAACATAAGCAGAAGTTTGACCCTAGAACTTAAACTGACAAACATGGCATTGACAGTAATAAAAAAATGATTAGTATTACCATTGTTAGATTTATAAAATTCAGATTAATAATTGGTAATAGGGTGAAAAAGATGCAGTAGGGCATCAATTTCAGGGGCCGCATGAAGTGCAATGATGGTTACACATCTGAATCGTTCACTTTTAGTCTTATTAAAATTTGGATAAACGGTTATCCTGATTTTTTTTACTTGCGCTGTTTATCAATCAGGCTGTGGTTTATGTGAAAATACAGGAGATATCGGATAACAGAATCGTAAAAGAAAATGTTATTACTGGGTAAAGAGAATGACATGAATATAGTTGTGCACAATGCATTAATAAGTGTACATTAGTGTTCTTTTGAGGATACTCTGCAACATAAGTTTGGGATCATAAAGCTACAATTAGATAAAGCAGCTATTTATTCAGTTTGTGGAATACCCATTACTAGTTTCTTATTAAAGAAAGCTGTACCAATGCTACATGGTTGTTAGCAAATTGTCAACCTCAACCGAACAGCGTTAAATGTTTGTTCCCAAATATAATTATCAATTGTGAACAAAAAAAAAAATCAAATTATATATTTGATTCTTGTTCATCATCACAGGACTAAAAATAAAAGACTGATTTGATCGATGGGCTCCAATTTTCCTGGATTTTTCCATTGCAATGATTCCGTCCTCTAAATTTCCTTTGAATCTTTAATCATAGGGGGCCTTATATTATTGACCCCACAATAGCATGCAAGCTAGTCAAACACACAAAATAGTCCAGCAGAACAAAAATAATTGTTCAGAAACCGTCTGCTTTGGACATGGAAGAAGTCGGGGAACGTGAGATACCGTCGCATGGTGTGTACTCATAGGGTGAGTTCACGTACTTCCCACGTATAGTGTGTGCTCTTTGTATGCATTTGGTGAGACCATACGTGGGTTAAAGTGCACGTCTTCTTGCCTTCTTACCCGTCCGTCCCTCGATCTTCCTCCAAGAAGAAAAATCGATTCATTTGTCACAAACCACAACCCGCCATCCTTGTAAAAAACTTGTTATGTTATAATGAGATACTAATTGGCTAACGACGGTTTCAACATGTATTACAACTGACAGTATAATTTTATAATTTACTTAAATAACTTTTTATAACTTATCAGTTGTACCATGTCATCACGTTACAATTCATTATAATTTTCTGAATTCGCTCTAATTTGGAGCTTAAAGGTATAATAAGTGACACGTGAGTATGCTTGGAATCATGGCGTGACGTGGCGGGGGGGGGGGGGGGGGGGGCGCTATACACGAGATTATAGGGAGTGTCCTGTATGAAAGGGGCTGTTGAAAAGGCTTGTGTGGGGACGGGGAAAAGGAGGTTATAGAGGCTTAAAGACGAAGCCCATCTGGGCATGTATCCATATTCATGTGCTTTCATTTATCAAATCAAAATGTGGGTGAATTGAAAAGCAAAGGGAACCCCCCACCCCCCTTTCTAAAGGAAAAGCATGATTCTTGTGGCTTACGAGAGAGGCGTCACTTTCTCCCCCCTCCTCCCTCTCCAAAATATGCATGTACCAAATTACCTAATCCTCCTTTCTGTTTTCACCTAATGACCATTTTCTTCTCACCTTGTCGCTTCGCAATGATTATTATCTTTTCTTCTTTCACTATGTTTCGCGTTTCTCTCCTTTTTTTTTTTTTTTGGGGGTGGGGGGGGGGGGGGGGGGGTGTCCCTAATTGCCTTGCAACCGAAAACAACAATAACGACATGCAACTCAATTCACTTGTAAAGCTGAACAATGCGTTAAAGTGTCTTTTAACGCGATGCAAAAAAATAGGTAAACATAGGATGCTTATAATGATTAAAGGATAATTTTATAGTTGTTGTCATTAATTGAGTGTTTCATGCATAATCTAAAAACGTACTACTCTCCTTTTTGCCCGGTCCAAAAACATGGAGGCCTTCAATTAAGGGTGAGTACGGTTGGTCCGAATTGGACTGAAGAGTGAACTGAATAATCGGTGTCCTTGGTTTATAATAATGAGTTCAAGCACAGTTGAACAACTCGGTTTCAACTGTTTGATTTTAACGGTTTGAACATTAACCCTTTTGAACGTTAGTCAATCTTTGGGTCCTTTTGGTTGACGTTGGAGATTTCTTGATCTTTGACTACTGATAATTTGGATACATATGTTTTGAAGTATATATATGCATACTTATTTAATTGTTACAGTGCAACAGTTTCAAAAAGTTAAAAAACGAACCTAATAAAGTGAGTATTCAATTTTTAATATATGAACTGAACATAAAACATTTTTTCAAGTTCAATTCGGGATCAGTTGGAGTAGCCAGTTTAATTTGAACCATCAAAACATTCACAATGGTTTTGATGTTTAGCGTTACCTGATACTTCCTAACAATATTTTGAGGCATTCCGTACGCTCTAGATTGTTATTCATCATTCTAAAAGAGAAAGGAAATGTCAAAATGTTACTGAGATGAGAGGAAGGAGGTCAGATTACTACTACTATAAGTACAGCATAAATATCATTTCTTAGTTGAAAATATGTCGAATGACACAACTCCTCTCAATATCGCCAAAGATATTAGTTGAATTTAAAGCCTAGTAAGAAAATTGCCATCATTATTGATTGATCATGCAAATCCCTCTAAAATTTAATTATCCTCTGAATGAATACATGTGGTGTATAACTATTAATACACGCAGTACAGCAAAATTGCATAACGACAAATTGACAAGATTATTGTAATATGGCAAGAATTACATTTATCCCAACCAAATCTCTCCAGATTCACGTATTGCTCGCGTAAATCAGCTGAAGTATGTTTCCATCTGCATAAAGAGAACTAAGACCCAATAATGACAACTACCTCATTAATTTTGCAGCGAGATCTCCAAGTATGAATCCTACAAGATTTTTACCTTGCGGAGTTGTGGCCCAAACTCTTCATCATAACTATTTTTTTTTAAAATCAAAAGTACTTATTGTTTCCTAAACTTTATTACAATCTTCACGAACGGGTCACCGTGGTTTATAATACTTGTTTAACTCTCAGAGGGTCAAACTTTTTTCAGCAATTAATTACCATCTTTTAATTGTCTTAGAAATTTTGTCTGACCAAGTCTTTCTATGACTTTCTTATTCCAGATATAAAGTTACTCATGACTTCATCAAGATTCACAATACCGTATTACATGAAAAATCAGACCATTTTGGTTTCTAACTTTTAACATTGGGTAGAGAATTTTCTTTTGTTCTCCGTAGTAAAAGTTAAATCCTAAAAGGGCATAACGGTAAGTGAATGACGTATGCAGATTTCTTATATTTTCTTCACATGAAAAAATCAGACCAAATTTTGGTTTCTAACTTTTAACATTGGACAGGGAATTTTCTTTTGTTCTCCGCAGTAGAAGTTAAATCCTAAAAGGGCATAACGGTGAGTGAATAACGTATACAGATTTCTTATATTTTCTTTACTTTCTTTCGGTCAACCTACTAGCGTCTTATCTTTTACTTTGGTAGCTCAACCAAAGGTCCACGAGATGAATCACCTGTTTTAGTAGATAATAGTACAAGAAATTAACTTAATCAGAACCTCGAAAATAGTGGGCTTATCCGCTTAAGCACTTTATTGTCAACCCCCCTACCCCCCCCCCCTCCTAAAATACTCTCACCACCTATTAAGAATGATTCTTCCATTCATTTTGATATGTCTGTCGATGTTTGTCTACATCGAAAGTCAAATATATTTATCACTTAGTATATACTCCGTATTAAATTATATTATACAGTAGTTTCCAGTGTAATAAGTATAACTTAACAAGTCAAGCGGACCACAATTAAAATTTATACTTATACATAATAAGTCCTCTACAAGTATTTACAAAAACCTAAATGGAAAAAAATCTTATTGAGAGGATGTAGTATCCCATATAATTTTACCAATTCCTACCTCTTAGCTTTAGGAGATCGATAACCAACCGCAGCCCACCTTATAATGCATCGGCCATACATTTGTTGCTAAAGGTTAAGAAAATGTCGCTAGAAGATTAGTTAAGTTTGTGAAAGAGGAAAAAGGAAAAAAGAAACTTCCCTTTTCCTTTTGCGACAAATTTAACTTTATTCTCGCTCTTTGGACCGCAGATCCGAATGACCTAATCACCCGGGTAAATCCGGTAAAAAAAAAGAAGGGCAGATTCGAGTTAAATTGAGGAGCATTAATTTGGGTGATGTAGAATTGGTGCACTTAGGGTCGTAGCCCCATCGCAGTCTAGAGAGAGAGGGGGAGGAATATGTGGTGCCAGCGATGAAATAGAAGGATCAAAGCTTTCTCTGAGGTCAAAGCTGGCACCGAGCCTTCTAGCGACACTTCCTCTCTCCTCCTCTCCTTCCTTATTTACACTCTTTGCACAATCTTCTAGGTATATATAATCTCTCCCTCTCTCTCCTCTTCCTCCTCTCCATATCTCCCCCGCCCCCCTCCTTCTCTTCTCTCTCACTCTTCTCATTAGAAGGACAAAATGAAAATGTGAGGTTTTTTCGGAGAGCTGCACATATACATATATATTTGTGTAGAGGGAGGCAGAGGGGGTTGATTTATTTATTTTTTTATAAGTTGTGCATTCAACAATGGCGGTATCTCCATGTCTGTCTGGCGGAGAGAAGAAGCATTGGTGGCTTACCAACAGAAAGGTAATTTCCAAAAAATGGGTTCTTTTCTTTTGGGTCAATCTGTTGTTTTTTTTTATGGCGAATTGACTGAATGATTGTTGTGTGTGTACCAGATTGTGGACAAGTATGTGAGGGACGCGAGGTGCCTCATCGCGACGCAAGAGCAGAGCGAAATCGCTTCGGCGTTGAGCCTGTTGGACGCGGCTCTTGCGCTCTCGCCGCGGTTTGAAGTGGCTCTCGAGTTGAAGGCTCGGTCCCTGCTTTGCTTGGGCCGGTTCAAGGATGTCGCCGATATGCTGCAGGAATGCATTCCGAGCCTGAAAATGGCCTCCGACGAGTCCTCGTCGTCGCTCTCCTCCGACAGCTCGTCGCAGCCGCTGTCCAGGGAGCGAGCCAAGCTGCTCTCGTCCGGCGACTCCGTGTCGCCGAGTCAAGACGAGCCCACCTTCAAGTGCTTTTCGGTATCCGATTTGAAGAAGAAGGTCATGGCCGGGCTCTGTAAGAACTGCGAGAAGGAAGGGCAATGGAGGTAATTTTGTTTCACTCTTCTGTTTCATTGATTTCCGCTTTTCTCTGAGTTCAATTAATGAATTCTGGGCTTAGCTTGTAGATTACGCGAAACCACTGCCAGCCATTAATGAATCTTTATCTTCTCGTTGAGAAATAAAAGTCAAATTTGTTGGTGGCTTTGTATGTTTTAAATAACCAATGGATGGATGCGAGTTTTTGGACGAGTTAACTGGGAAATAGTGAGTGACTCAGTTGTTCCATTTTAACTGACCAATAGCATGCAACTACAGGTACTTGGTGCTTGGTCAAGCTTGTTGCCATTTGGGTTTAATGGAGGATGCAATGGTTCTCCTCCAGACCGGGAAACGCCTTGCCTCGGCGGCGTTCCGCCGGGAGAGCAATTGCTGGTCGGACGACAGCTTCTCCGCCTCTAGATTCCCGCTTTCCGGCGAAACAATCACCACCAACCAGCCACCAACCCCTCCTAGGACGGAGTCACAGAGAATCTCTCAACTCCTTGGCCACATTAAACTACTCCTCCGCCGTAAAACCTCGGCAATGGCGGCCCTCGACGCCGGGCTACACACCGAAGCCTTACGGCATTTTTCCAAGATCGTCGATGGTCGTCGTGGCGCACCACAAGGCTTCCTAGCTGAATGCTATTTGAACCGGGCTTTAGCTTATAAATCAGCTGGTCGAGTTGCTGAATCCTTGGCTGACTGTAATCGGACTCTCGCATTAGACCCTTCTTGCATTGAAGCCCTAAGCATAAGAGCTGCTCTGTTTGAAACAATTCGATGCCTGCCGGATTCCCTTCATGATTTGGAGCATCTGAAACTGCTGTACAACACAGTTTTACGTGATAGGAAACTACCTGGTCCTGCCTGGAAGCGTCAGTATGTCCGCTACATAGAAATCCCCGGAAAACTGTGTACATTGACAACCAAAATTCAAGCGTTGAAGCTAAGGGTTGCTTCGGGAGAAACTGGTAATGTGGATTATTATGCATTGATTGGATTAAGACGTGGTTGCTCGCGATCTGAACTGGAAAGAGCGCACTTGTTGTTGACTCTGCGGCACAAGCCGGATAAATCTACTAGCTTTATCGATAGGTGCGAGTTTGCCGGTGAGAATGATATGGAATCTGCTAGGGATAGAGCCAAAATGTCGGCATTGTTGTTGTACAGGTTGATACAGAAAGGGTATTCCAATGTAATGTCCACGATTATGGATGAAGAGGCTTCGGAGAAGCAAAGGAAGAAGGCGGCTGCTGCATTGCAGGCTGCGGCAGCAATGCAAGTTCAGCAGACTCGTGAGCAATTCAAACTGGAGGCCGAATTGGCCTCAAATGTAACGAATTCGAATCGGGCTGAGAACAAAGCCGCCACAAATGCATCAGTGTTTCAAGGAGTTTTCTGCAGAGACCTTGCAGCTGTTGGGAATTTGCTGTCTCAGGCTACTTTTAACCGTCCAATTCCAGTGAAATACGAGGCCTTAAGCTGTTGATTTGCCGTGGCGATGATCGGAGAACTGAACATGGACAGGTTGAAGTTAATCAGAAACGTCACCGGCGGGGGAATCTGCTTTAGTCTCATGCTTGTATAAAAGGGATATATCTAGTACTATGCCAGCCGGGAAAATTTTGTCACCGATTTTCGCTTTATTTCCTATATCTTTCTCTACCTGTACAGAGTTAATTCAGTACCAAAGTTCATATTCATGGATCATTGGTAGCCTTTAATTTTGGGTTGTTTTGGTTTCCAGTTCCTTACCCTTGTTTTGCGTTGCATTTTCCCCTTGCAAAAGAGTGGGTAAATGCTTCCATTCATTCATTGAAAAAAGCAAAGGGAGGAGGGTGGGTGAATGGGGTGCACAGAAAGAGGAGCTGGCCTTTTGGCTTGTTTCTCGTGTCTTTTCTGCCTGGGCAATTACTATTAATGTTCTCTCATCCCTCACACACTGCCAAAACACCCTGACATTCCACAAGATTTTTATTAGCTCAGGATTTGAGCCATTTCCTCAAAGAATATGGCCTTCCTCCATAGGTTTCATTTGCTATTTGTCTCTTTCCCCAGGGTGTAAGCAAGCATGCCTATGCAAGGAGATAATGGTGTTTTATGGAGCCACTGTTCATTCATATCTAACACCCCAAAAGCAGGACAGATTTGCGAGTTGTCAGGCTTTGTGATCAGTTCTGAATGATGTACCATAACAGGGAATGGGTCTAGTAAATAGCTTAGGCTTTGTAGGTTCCTATTCAAAATTTCCTTTCCCCTTTCCCCCTTCCACCATTTAATACTCCGCGCAGGGTAATTGGTGCGCTGTACTGACGGCCATATTCTTAACCAGATTATTGCCTTCTTCCTTCCGTGACCAAAATGAGAGTTATGCTAATTGCCAAATAGTGCACTAAATCAACTAGTGGCCTCACATTTCGCTCATGTTTGTCGATAAAAGAAAGATATAGAGGACAGACGACGATGTGATGTGTTAAGGACATTACAACCATGTTTGTTAGAGGGATGTATATCCTCGGAAATTTTTGGCCATCATGCGGTATTGCTCGTAGGGAGGGGGGGCATAAATCAGAGATAGAAGGCTGGCTTACATTATCTTGTTTGGAGGAGATTCATCTACAAGAAATTGTCAAAGGGGTTTGTTCCTGACCATCATTGGCGAAATTTTGTTGGTTTTGGAGCATGTGATTCTCCCTGTAGCTGAAAGTAACTTGACTGGTGATATGGTGCCAAAGGGTGTGTAATCATGAACATGTTTACTCATAATGACGGTGAATGATGTTACCAACCGGGAAATCTTGGGGGTTCGGTAATACACAAACTTTATTTGCCTTAACCCTAAAGATAGCAAAAAAATTAGTCAAAGCATGAAACTTTGTCTTGAACAAGTAGAGAGAAACTAGGCAGTGATCCGTAAACCGATGGGGAGTACAAATATTCTTGCACCCTCTGCCTTCTTGTGTTACTGATGTTCATATTATAAGCATAATTAGCTGCATTGCCATGGTAAATCAAGACTAACCAGGGTATCAGGGACAAACTTTGGTATGCATAGTCAGTGTCTCTTATATTTTAAATACAGTATATGCATTAACTTACCTTGCAAGTGACTTGACATTTCTTTATTCATCCATGGATAACTGGGCTCTTTCCTTCCACACTAATCAACGAACCAACCATTTCCCCCACTCCTAGGCCGTGTGGCCTTAATTTTTTGGCTTGAAAATCTTAAAGGGCCACTCTTCAGCTTGTCTCCCCATCAAAAATTAGTTTAATAAATAAATACTGGTGCTGGCAGAAGGCATCTAATTTGTCAAGGATTTTTTTTGTGTTTATCAAGTTATGCATGGTGCATGCAATGAATGTGGTTTCATGTTCTTCATTAGTTTTATCAGTTACCAGTTCTAACCCAGATGACTGTAGAACATAACATGTTGGCAATGGCTGGAGTCAAATTAGAATTCCCATCAAGATCTGCACGAATTTGCTCCACTTGAGAGCTTCAATTTTATTTATTTATATTTTTTTTTGTTGGGGGGGGGGGGGAGGAGGGAATGCTTTTTGGATAAATAAATTTTCTGGGTCAATAAACAAATTTGAAAAAAGGGTTTTGCAATAAAGAATTAGTTGGTCCAAGGTGATGGAACTAGCTGGATCAGCTGTAACACAATTGACATGGCCAATAGCTCCCACATGACTATATAGTCTAATGCTGCATGCAATGCACTGTCACTTATAATAGTTGTTAAATGACAAAATTGAATACATAAACTTTGAAATACAGAGGAAAGAAATAGAAATATATAGTTATAGTTATAGCAAAGCAAACATGACTAAATCCAACTCAAAGTGTGAACTGTGAAGGGCAGAGTAGTGGGGGAAAAGTGGAAAACATGGATGCCTTCACATACTCACTCTCTTGTTCTATAAGCATCTCCAGTTTTCTAAGTTTGAAGTGCAAATAAAGAATGAAGGAGACAGTTTACATGTACACTGACAGTGGTATTCTTATTATATCATTCATATTGTAAAATTTTAATTTTCTTGAGGTGAAAGGAAAGGGGATTTGCACGGTTTCTCACGTGGGGAACCACTTTTTCATACAACTAAAGAAGGCATCTCCCCTTTTCTTTTAGAAAATTGCTTGATTTGCCATCTCCACTTCTAGTGATCTTCAACTTCTCTTTTAAGAGTGTCAATGATATTTGCGTAGCTCAAATGCCAAGAATATGGAGCTAGAAGATTTATCGATTTTTCTTGTTTTATTTTTATCTGAGAACTTATTTCATTTCAAGTTATTGCGCGAATATAAAACTCTGTTAACTGGGTTCTATCGTATCGTTTCATGTATGAATTAACACGAGAATAAGCAGATCGCGACTAATCTAGAACGAACCGACGTGGAAAAGAAAAATGTGTAGGATTTCTGAATTTAGGAGGAAGAGAGGAGTAAAGTTGTGGGGGTGGAAGTGGAATAAGGCTGAAGAAGAAGGGGGTTGGATAAGTAACACGTGATGTTTGAATGTTGGGAACATTGGAAAGAGGAGAAGTCGTGGCCAGATATGATGATGTCAGTGAAGGCATGTGATGGAATCATGTTCTCTCTCTCTCTGCCTCCTCAAAACTGCTACTCCACTCTTTGATTTTTCCCTTTTTTTTTTTTTTAATTTTTAACTTTTGTAGCTGTTCTTATTTATCAGGGCTCGGTTCAAGGGGAGAAGGCCGAACTATTACTTCACGAGTTACTTTAATTTGTTCTTGAAGTTACTTGGACTCTTAGAAATGAGTTTTAACATAAATGCTAATTTGGTCTTGTAGTGCTCAATAAGGATCGATATTTAATGGGACAGCTTGTTAAACTCATGACAAGTTTACGAGAAAACGCTATTTAAAATTATTGTGATGGTACTATATTGTTATCGTCTATTTAAGTCTTAAAATCTTATCCACCGTTATGGATGGTAAAAATTATCAATAAAAAAAGGAAGGTTAGCCAAGATGTCCATGTCCAAAAGGCGCATTCTATATGCGCATTTAATTTGTCATTCTTTAGTGAAAAATGGGTTATAAAAGAATCCAAAATAGGAAAGTTGGAATTTTGACAAACGCGACAAAGGAAACCAATGCCCTTCCTTGTCTATAATTTAAAACAAGCATCAACAAAATACTCCGTACTATTTATTTAGCAGTTAACAAAGCTGGAGCAATGTCTGACCATCCTTGCTCTTTCCTTCTTTGATGTGTGAAAAAGTCAAAAGCACCCAGATGCTGAGAATTCACATGGAAAACCACCAAAAAAAGGATTTTGACAATCTTTGGTCCGTCGTTAATAACGGTCAACTCTACACAATCTGACCTACATTTTAACCCCCCCCCCCCCCCCCCCCCCCCGAAGGCCCGTCTGCAGGCCAGAGCTATTTGGGTTTGGTTGACTTTTCCTAGCCGAAAAAAGTTGAACTTGTCATGAGACCCCAGCCCACTAGGAGACTCACATAGGCTTCCAACTACAGTGAAGAGGCCCCAATCCCCATCCTTTTGGTCATCAACTCAACTTCTTTGCGAATGCTTATATCACTTTCACCTTGAGCAAACTTCCTTCCCGAAAAAAGGAAAAAAAAGAGGTGCTCCTTTCTTGGCTGATAAGGAAGGCCTGTCGCTTGAATCCAAGATGGGGATTTCGCATATTGTGATCTAATGTGATTCATTAGAGATGTTTAAACGTATTTGTTCGCAATTGTACTGCCAAAATCGATGTGGATGTCATCGTTGCAGACTGATTGGAATAGGCAAGCAATCTTAGGGCTCTCCGTGCAGAAACTTTTATTCACTATATCATCACGAGAGTGCAGTTAAACATGCCCTCAGGATTTGTAGCGACTCACGATCCTGTAGGAACTTTAATGTACAGTTGAAAATAAATATACGAAATTGAAAGTCGAGACCCTAGTTAAGAAAATAAAAGGATGAAAAGGGAGAGCATCACTTCCTCCTTTTTGATACCGAGGCTCCTTTCTTGGTACTGGTTCGAGGGCTCTTGCTATTCTTGGTCTTACTACACTTCTGGCAGAACCAGTCTTCCTCGGGGACATCTTCAAGTGGAGGATCACAGCAATCAAAATGGGTGCCAATACCACAACCAACGGAACCACTTTCATCACCACAAATCAGCATTACTTCTCCTCTATCACAAGACTTACAAACTTGACATGCAATATCATTACCAAAACCTTCTTCTTGTGGTGTCGTGATCAATCTCTTCCAAGCGGTTCCCCAGATTCTTAAGTGACTTTTCCGCCCAAGCATGAGTGTTGTATTGAACATGTCTCTCAAGGGAGTATCCAGGCCTGCAGACGTACTCCACCAGGTAATCAGCTAGAACACAGGGTATCTCATGTCGTAAGAACTCTTGAACCCACATGTCAACACGTGGTGTGCCGGGACTGACAATGGCAAAGTCAACCCCTGACTCCAGGAAGCGGGTGTAGGGAGCAGAAGTTGCTAATATGGTACCGTCTCCAGCCTTCACGACACGCTTCAGTGTATCCTGCCTCACGACAAAAAGTGAGGACAGCATATCAATAGAAGCATACATGGTGAATAAAGAACATAAGCAGCACGAACTAGATGGCTTTCTTTTGATTCTATTTTTCTTTCTTTTTTTCCTTCCATTCTTTTCCTATAGGCTGTCATTCATCCTGAATCAGATAGAGGGTTAGTCTTAGCAGAATGCTACGCTAGCTTCATTGTGGCATGGAGGTCGCGAGTTCTAAACATGCAACCCGTGTCTCCATAAAGGTGGAGGCAAGGTTGCATCTATCTACCCTCCTAGACCCTCATGCACTCAGCCACCCTCTTATTCTTTATCATTTAATGAGACACTAAAGTAAGTTCACTTGACAAATCCATATGCAAAACTTAATAAAAACAAGGCAAAGTTTGAGGATATATACCAAAAGAGGGGCAAGAGACACACTAAAATAAGTTCACTTGACAAATCTAGATGCAAAACTTAACAAAAACAAGGCAAAGTTTGAGGATATATACCAAAGGAGGGGCAATGCATTCTCCATATATGAGTATGCGCATCCCGTAGAAGGCACCATGCCCAGTTCTCTGCCTCAAGAGGCGCCATTTCCTTGGAGCCTCTAAGTTAATAGCACCATCTTCGCTTAAGCCGCTTCTATGCCATTCATATGGCTCCTCCATCAAAAACTTTCCCGCTTCACTGCTAGCAGTTAAATAGTCCGTCTTTAAGATCCACCTGCATTGAAGGGTGAACAAAACCACCCGTTAAGGGAACGTAGAGTTCACCACAGCTAAAAAGAATCACGTGCTCTACTTTGGGGCAAAGTGCAAAAGTACATTCAGACTTTTCAGCTTCCAAATTCCATGCAAACTACGGTAATTAATCTTTGATATAAAAGCCTTCCACTAGACAATCTTGGTAGGCCATACCTTCCAGATGCAGCAGCAGCAAAAAACTTCTCTGTTCTGCGTATTGGATCTGGAACAACAAAATGTGTCGCTTGATATGACCATTGGTGAGAATCTCTGCAAACTCTTCCTTTCAAGCGCCTAATAAACTGCTGAAACTCCTTCCTTTGTAGCTTGTGCCCACTCAATATAAAACACACTGGTTCGGTCTTTGAGACGTGTTCCAATTGCATTACACCTGCATCTGAATCACCAGCCCTAGGATCGGCCTTCCTAGGAGTTTTAGATCTTGAAGCCACTTTTCCAGCCCTCTTTTTACCGTGGCTCACATTATGATCTCCAGCATGGACAGGTCTATTCTCCTTCCCCACTTCTACAGAGTTGTCCAACTTATTTTCCGGTACAGTTTTCTTGGTTTTGACTGTTGAATTCGAAAAGATACTTTCTTCCTTCCCTCTCACTGTTTTCTCTGTACACTTGTCACTTTTTGTCTCCTCATTGGCTGATACCTTTGATTCTGTTATCTTCTTGATAGACAGAACAGCACCTTTCTTCACTTTAGTTAGAGGACGTTTTTTCCCTTTAGGTATTTGCCCCTTCACAACCTTCTCCACATCAGTTGATTCACCCACATCAGTTTTGTCGGTGCATGCTTCATTACAATGTTGAGCATCTTTGTCATGCATAGCTGAAATCCCAACATTACTGTTACTTGTTATATACTGAACCCTTTCTGATTTCTCTTCTCCCACACTAGTTCGTGAATTACCTAGATCAGCTTCTACGTAGTTCTCGCTAACTGTTGCCTTCAACTCCTGTTCTTCCTTGTCCTCTGGAGCCTCAGTTTCATCATCCATGAACAAGGACTCATTATGAACTTCATATCCAGAACGAAGAGCATCATTTGCCTCCTCCCTGGTGGTCATCTCTAAATTAACTGCTGATGGGTCCTTCTGATGCATCCTGGAATCTAAAGTCTTCTTACGGTTTACTCCCACTTCCCCCTCAGTGGCACTAGTTACAGCATTATTTTGGGAGGCCAGATTGTCTGAGTAAATAGAACCTTTCTGTGTTGTAATATTCGCTTTACCTAAACTACGTTTAGAACCAAGAACCTTCTTGGCAAACATTTTCCTCCTAACTGGTCTTGACTGTGGTTCAGCATTTTCTCCTTCCAGCATGACTATGTCAACAGAGCCATTGGATTTCTCAATCTCTAATGCTTTTTTGCCTGAAGATGGAACCTCAGTGTCTGGCATCTTGGTCTCCCCAGCTTCACCAATGCCATTTACCAGTCCAACCATTTGCAAATCTCTAGCATCTGGCTCGCCGGCCAAACTGGCCTTCTTCGATCCCATGTAATGTGTTTGAAGTGCCTCCGACACATTGTCATCTTGCCTAATTTCTGAGGTGACTCTTTTGAAGATAGGTGTATCACGTGAGGGTATTTTCCTGCCACCGCCTGCGGGCGACATACTTGAAGTCTTACCATGAGAGTTCACTGCAGAATTCAAAGCAGCTGTCTCATTTGGATAATTGGCCACCTTGCTAGGAAAAGGAGTATTATATACTGGAACTGGACCATTTATGTAAGGTGCAGGTTCTGACCCTTCAGTCCTATTTGCCACCAATGTACCTTCTGAAGTACATGCTTCTGGATGGCGAGTCCTCTTTTGTAATTTTGAGCTACCATAAGAAACTTCCATCTTCCTCTTCTCAGACAATCTACCACTTTGCTCCACCTCATCAGGTAAAATATTTCCTTTGGAAGGAGTTTCCTTACTATCCGTTCCATCCTTAGCTTGTTCTATCACGGAGGCAGAGATGTCAAGACCATCACCCAGACATAGTTTACCTATATTTACTGTAGAACCACTGCTCAAATTGTTTGCCATTTTACCCAAGTACAGTGGACTTGGGGTTCTCCTAGGAGTTTTCCTCGAGTCACTTAAAGTACCTAACTTTGCTGCATCAGGCTGAGGAGACCTCTTGTCCCTTCTGGAGGTAGAAGTCGAGCCAATATCAACCCTTGCAGGAACTGCTGTTCCTCCGTATGGTGTGGATGGATTGCCACAAGTAGAAATCCCAAGAATTCCAACTTCACGAGAACCAAACGGGTCAGGATGCTGATCTCTAATTTCGTCCATAGTTGGGGCTTGATTAGATGAGGAGATGGTGGATGATACCACGCCTTTTTGGTTGCTTGACAAGTTTTTGAAAGCACTGGATAACAATGGACTTCTTGCAA
Source organism: Escallonia herrerae (assembly GCA_033070095.1). Taxonomy (NCBI): domain Eukaryota; kingdom Viridiplantae; phylum Streptophyta; class Magnoliopsida; order Escalloniales; family Escalloniaceae; genus Escallonia; species Escallonia herrerae. The sequence continues at coordinate 236,846 of JAVXUP010000807.1, read as the reverse complement.
CATCCTGCTTTGATACTAGGGGTTTGTCAGGATGCTTATCATTCATCCCAGTGGTTGATACTACATCATTGCAGGTGCCAACAGTTGACAATCTTTTACATGCACTGGACAGCAACGGACTTCTTGAGACTTCCTGCTTTATTATCAGGGGTTGGTGAAGACTTTCTGCTTTCCCCCCATAATGCTTTGAAGAAGTGTCTTCATCTTCAGAATCTTTAGCTTCAGCTTCCATCATCTCCAACTCATATCCACTATAAACAGATACGTAAATATAGAGAGTAAGAATTATTACTGAGGTAGAACCAGGATATCACAAGAGAAGAACATAACAGAAGATAATTTTATGTATCTTGCTACATGTCTGATTGAACTGGGAAATGACAAGGTAACTCCCCTAAAAGGGCAAAATAAAGCATACTGGCATATTCAAATGTGTTTGGAACAACTGTTAGAAACATACAGTTTAAAAGTAAACAGTACCTCATCAGTGAGATTAAACCATTTCACCAGTGAACACAAGAATCAAGCAATATATGTGGGACATACCATATCACTAAGTAATATGACAGCACACAGCGCAAGACTCCAAAACTCACCTTTTATCATAATCAACTTCTGGAAGAATTTTCCAGGCCTTCAAACTGCAAAACGAGAAGACAGTTTATAGAAACTGTAGTTACATAGTAATCTAGCAGATGTCTAGTCAACAGCATAAGCTAATGCTTGATTAATTAAAGAAAAAAAGCCACGCCATACCACTCTTCCAACCACCGATGGTTAACAAGCTTTATCCTCTTCATTTTCTTGGCCAGCTCGTACTTCTCCCCTGTCAAAAAAAAGAGAAAGCCCCAGTTGAAGTGTATAATACTCAATTTCCTGATCGAGTTAGATCATAAAACATGTAGAATGGCAAATGATAGACATTACTTTGGAAAGTTAGGGTTTAGCTTTTCCCTTCCTAAAAACCATATAAAAGGACTCGGCAATATAGATAGATGCTAGTTTAGAGAAAATTCTTTAGCAGAAAAAATTTCAAGGCAAACTGAGAACCAACAAAACACTTAATTCTACAAAATTAGGTATTTCCCTTGCCAAAAATTAACTAAATTATGTGGACCTTCAAAATGCGTGCAATCGTCAAGAGAGCAAGCAAATGAAAATGTAACTGGCCAAAAACTAGTGCACAACCTAATAGGCTTAGTTATGTCTGGAGTTTTAGTGTGGCTTGGGGATAGATGAGACACCTATATAATACGGCCCAGAAGGTGATAAAGTAGAGGCTGATGAAAACTGAGAACCATTTAGCATGCTGTGTGTTTGTGTATGCGTGTGGGGTTGTTGTGGGGTGGGGGGCGGGGGAAGAGAGAGAGAAATGTTCGCAGAGTACCAGGAAGGGTATCTAGGTAATAACTGATGGAATCTGCCTCTTCACCTAGTTAGACAGGTTCTTTGACAAGATATAACCAGCAGAAGTCTCGAGGGCAGCTGCTCAGGGATTGTGTGACATGGTAAGCTTTCCTTAAACATATATGAGTAGCATAGGCCTCTCTCAGGTTGAAGACCTGGCTCATAATCATACAACCTTGGGATTCTTAAGGAAGCAGCAGAGGTGGTTCCTCGAGGTCCAGTTTGGTCCCTCTATTAGGAAAGATGTCCTCAGTTGCGCACTTGCGCCCCAGAACTGTGATGAAAGTCTATTGTAGTGGCAACGCGAGAGGAAGTCCCCTAGATGAGTCATAAGAAGGTTTACTACGTTAGGAATAGGACTCTGACCATTGGGTTTCTAGTCCTACCCCTGTTTCATCCACTAGGAATATGTGTGGGGGCCCCAAAGTCCCCTAAATCTGCCAATAGTAGGTTTACCAATTACCACGCTAGCAATAGGACCTTGACCATTGACCTTCTAACTTTAACCCTCAGTCATCCTTGTCACTCTCTCTACAGATTTTGCCCTACCTACAGCCACAAGCACGTAATACAAAAGAATGACAATGACGATATACATATGACAACATGGGCAGGAAAGTGTACAACCGCAACAAACAACCAATGTACCAAAATGAAGAAGAACTTTAAACTCCCAGCTTGTTATTCAAAGGTCGTAGATAATTAATTCGACCGCAGAGCTTAGTGATCAAGTAACCAAGCCTTAGTTCTAACTTCACCAAGACAAATGAATTTTCATGAATACTAGCATACTTTAGTCAGCTTATGTAATAGAGCAAAAGACAAAAGTCAATGTCTGACGACTTCATGACCATAAAATTAACTATAGATACGTAATATAGTGCCCAGTCCACAGCAACAAGGAAAACGAAGCACCTTCAAATTTGTAGCATATGAGATGAGTGACTTTGTTTGCAACCAAAGGCTTTGTAAAGGTTGCTCCAATTAGGCCGACCATTGTCTGATATGGGGAAAGAAAGGAAAATTATAAGATGTTACATACTCATGAAAAAATCTCCTATTAAAAGCAGTAAATTATAATGCTATGTGGAAGGGCAGGAGCAAACCATAATGTCATCTCGATCTTGTCGCTGGTATCCAGTTAAGCAAACCATCAAAGATTTGGCACCAGGAATTCCATTCAAATCTTGAACAGGTCTATACATAATCTGTTAAAAAAACACGGTACTTTTCAGCAGTTAACTACTCTATCAAAAACTTAAAGAAACCAACTTTCAAAAAAAGAGGTTAGGTAAACCTACGACCATCAATTTACATCAACAAACTCTAAGCAATTGAAGGACAACACAAGCACAGTAGTGCACACGCTGGACATATCACGAAAGAGCCAAATGGGTGGTTTGCGTGTTAGCTGAAGCATTTCCACTCGCATTGGCATTATGTTGTAGCGAACAACAGAAGAGTGTATGCACCAAACTATAATGATAAGTTGCAAGCAAAAGTTAATCTTTATTTGAGAATAGTACAGCCAGCCCATCAAACGTCACTTGACAGTATACAAGAGAAGAGGGGGATAAAATCAACAAGCACTACATCATATTGTACATCTAAATTTGTTAGATTAAAGTTGATTTAGACCTGCTACCAATAGGAATGTTTGAATTTTAAAGGGGAAACTATTGTAAAGCTAAAATTGTATCCAGAACCAACAGGTGAGCCTCAAAATTGGTACTTCCACTAATGTCACAAAATATGAGAAAGATTAGGGCGTACGAAGCTTGCAGAAACTGAAATAAGTACTAAGATATTAACTTGTATCCATCTGAGCAAACAAAAGCAGAATTGCACAACCAGATAGTATAGAATGTGTTGGTAATGTTTGCTTGTTAAACAAAAGACAGTTCAAACAAACGCAAGCATTATGCATATCAAGAGGAAAAGAAAAACTGAAGGAAATAACTCACGTTGGTAGGGTCTACAGGCATTCCTACGTCAAAACTATGACCAACCCATAAGCCATTGATTAACGTCTTTCCATCATTTCGAGCAGCAACGCACATAGGGTCATCCTGAATGATGGATGAAATAATCAAAGATTCAAAATACTAATTAAAAAAAGAGGAAAATGAGACATCTGTATTCTGTTCCGAAAGAAGGGGGAATCTGAATTATGAAAACAATCCGCATTAGAAATTTCAGTCGTCACAATCAAGTGAACAAATGTAGTTAGCATGATGAGCAGGTGAATAAAACAGAATATAAAAAACTCAATAGGATACGTAAATGAGCAAAAGGGTAAATGGTAATTACATGGACAATCTTGTCAACGATAACATGAGTGCAATTGCGACCATACTGACCAACATCAACCCCACCGCCGTCAACAAGCTTCGACAAAACCTAAGCACAACCACAACCAGAGATAATTCGTTAAATCAAAATTGCTTAGTCAAAAATCAAACTTACTAAACCCAGATCAAAAACAAAAAGAAAAGAGGAAAAAAAAAACCTTAGGTTTGTTGATGGGGTCGAACCCTAGCAAAACGAAGCGAACCCCACGAAAAGTTTTGGAGGGGTGGTCGTATGGTGATTCTTGATTGGTCTCCATCTCCAACATTGAAACCCTAACTGGGTCGGTAAGAGCCCCGGGGCTAGGAGTGGTAAGTAGAAGGGGGAGTGAGGGATAACTGTCGTACTGGATGGAAGTTCAATTGTATATGCTGTCGCAGTTTTTGAAAGTCGGTGGACAGACTCACAGACCGACCTTCGGATTGGAAAACTTCTTGAGGAAGGTGAACGATTTCATGATAGATGAGAACAAATTGGAGCGCTTTCTTTTGATTTTTTGGCCACGGGCGGGAGAGGGAAAAATAATCGTTTTCTACTTCGATCTGCAGTACCAAACAGGGCGCAGCAATCGTGTCATATTGGAATCCACACGTTTGACCAAAAAAATTAAGTACTAACCGTTATTACTTGTTAACGAAACTGTTATATAATTAGCGGATAAAATTAAAAAATACTAATAAACAGTTATAGCTCGTCCGTTATTTGTAATATATCACATTACTCGTTTTTTTGTGTTCAACTGTTTGCACAGAGAAAAAATAAAACGATTCGGCCTAACAAGACTCGTTCATCTTAACGTATTAATATGTCACATCACCAAAAAGTTAGAGATCAGCCTAAGAACAATCCACTTAAGACTGATTCGTCTTAATGCAAGTCGGTGATTGTCTATTTGACTATCGAATCAATTGCAACAATGGCTAAATGTGATGTTGGTAGTTCAAAGTTGGAGAAGGACATGTGACTTACTCGCACAAGGCATGAACTTGTAACTATGCAACATGGTGTCATGAAATAAGTGTAAAAAATATGGTAAGGGTTAGATGAAAACTCCGAGTATAAGTAAAATTAACACGTAGTGAGGTCATATCAAATCAAGAAAGCTTAACGTGAATAAAAGGGTACAAGATCTTTGGGTCAAGCGCTTACCGCCGATGTACCGTCAAATCTCTTTCATTTGAGAGCTTGCACTTATGAATATAGCGCAAGTATTGTCAACAGTCCCGATATCCATTTACTTGACCTTGTCCTCTGGAGGGGGCACATGCTCTACATCCTATTCTTACACTGCCTGTCGTCTCTTTGCTGTTTGTTTGATGGAGACAGAGTTTATAGACAATTTGAAGAGATCTGAAAGAAAGATCACCAGAACTTTCGACATCTGAACTTCGACCCAGTAGGAGTGTAAATATATGGCCTTAGAGGGGCGAGTTTGCAAAAGAGCAAAAGCAATTACTAGTAGTAAGGCACCGCAACTTTACTTCCTTATGCTCCTGCCCAACAGTTAGCGCGTACAATCGAGTACACTGAGGAGTAAATGAGTGCAGCCAACAAAGCATGCGTGCTGAGACACATGTCAGTTCCATAGATTGACATTAGTGTAAATGATTGAAAACCCACCTACAAAAGCCACAAACATACGTACCAATCAATCATCTTCAACACCAAACCTAAACTAGCTCCTAGAATATGCAAGCACACCGATGTTTACCCTATGTAAACAGATGTCTCTTAGATAAAATAGATAGCTATTTAGTTCACTTAAGCAGCCATCAGAGTGTTTCAAGTTTGAGACTTTTGTACTCTCAAAGTGTTATCAGTTAAAAGAATTATTTATTACAAATACAATGAAGATAAATAACCTACATTTTACGCATTTATATGCTTGATTTGATTAGGTAGGAATAACAATAGCTTAAATAGCACTTAAAATGTCTAAATCATTAGGCCAAAATAACTCACTATATTCCAAAGTCTACATGCATCATTTTGAAAGAAGTTAGAATAGGCACACTTCTAACCGCAGATCGTTTAACTTTATTTGAAAACTATGTTTACACGTGATCTTGTCAGGACCTGACACGCCCGTGCACTATAGGCTATTCATAAACGAAGGGCAAATAGTCCAAGGACACATGCAGGAGCGTTTCAGAAGCAAACATCAACATACGTTTTTGAACTTTTTCTGTATTTTATAAATCATGGTTTGTATAATGGTTTTCCCTTCCTTAATTTTTCTTAATATTTTATTTGATGCTCTTCTAAACCCGATTTGAAATGCAAACAAGGAGCACGAAAAAAATTGCAAGGCCAGTGGTCCAAATCGTCTGGGACCGTTGGATGTACCGCCTGACTTCCTTAGCCTCTTGTTCGATCACATTAGCCTTTGCAGTCCAGTAATATCAAATAGTTAACACTGGTTGCATGAAACCATGCAATGTCGCAGCGAGGGGTGGCATACAACAGTACCTCCGTGTCCTTTTTTAGTCATTTTGGAGCACCATTACAACCCGCACCTCACTCCTATAAGATATCTTCAAGAATTCTTTCTAATTGTTCGCTAAAACAGATCTATTAGTCTGAACCTTGTAAGCATTGAATATCAAATTACGAGCACTTCCGTTCAGTAAGCTTGTTATGACTCTAAGAAATTCGGAAGACATGTTTGACTTTCACACTGTAAAATTCATTTTAAAGAACGTTGACAATAAATATTTACATAATTTGCTTGACTATTTGTTAACTTAATTGTTACACGTGAGTCACGTGTACCACCGTAAATAGTCTGAAAAAAGGGTTTAACCTGAGAGGTTTCATGGTCTCTGTTGAAATTTGAAAATGGTATGCTGCTCGATGTGCAGTTGTGGCGTGTGGGCTTTATGGTGCCCTTTATTTCACTGCACCCCACAATCGCTAACTAATTCACCAAAAAAAAATACTGGGTCTGGGGCTACTGAGTGATGCAGCCCAGATAAATTGGCCTTTGCTTTCGCCTCCTCTCTTTAGAATCTGCTACCAAAGCACAAACTACCAAAAATTAGTTGGGGACTGAATCCACGTTTCACACGAGCGTGCATATGAAAATTCCGGAGTTTTTGGATCATACAACGGGTGTGACGTACCACAGCTTAGCGTCACATCGCCTTGCACAAGTCCTAACATTGTCCAAAGTCAGGAGGTATAACGATCGCAAGATTTTAGAGGCTCATTTAAGTATAACCAATGTTATTATGCGAGAGTTCTCACGAGTCTATGATAATAATTGTGCAATGCTATTTTTTTTATCGGATTAAAATTATTTATGAAATGGGTACTATGTATAACTTGATAGAATTTAAAGGATAGAGTTTAGACGTGAATTCAAACAAAAGTTTGAATCTTCACCTTCAATTTCTTTTTTGTGAATGACTAAATTTTGGATATTATTCGTATTGAAGGAATCTTCCTACTATCTTCTTTAAATAGCGACAATTAATAATCGTCAAATGTCTGCAGTGACTTTGATTTAATAATATTAAAAAATACTGTTAAATTATTAAAAATATTTAACTGTCATTGAAAATTCCTATATTAAATTTTGGAGAACATCCATAACATAGCAGGAGGCAAAATTCGTTCTTTCACAAAAGATGTGCAATTGAGTTAACTGCACACCTAATTTGACAAATGCAGGGGCGTCTCCGTCAGCACTTGTAAAGTCACTCCCGGCCTACTAGTTGGGAGAAATACGGGCAGGGTAGGTGAGTGCTGTGTGGCATTTTCTTCAACTCAGAAATCGATTCTCGCAAAATCTAGGAATAAGAACAATCAACAATCAGAAGAACTTATGGGCTGGACGACTCGATTCCTCGCGGCGGTGGCCTTCCTGGCAATCGGAGTCGTATTCTCACCGGAAACCTTCGGATCAAAGGCGGCGAAGCTCACCACCTTCATTAAACTCGCCCATCTCCTCTGCTTCTCCACCGCCTGGGGCGCCGCTCTATGGGTCACCTTCATCGGCGGCATCATCATGTTCAAGTGACAACCAGCAGCACATTCTTTATCCGTTTCATTGACTGTTGTCGCCTTCTAACTTTTTGCAAATTTCGAGACTAAACATCTAAGTGCAAACATTGAGTTTGCTTCACCCTAGGTTGACTTGCCTGGCAATGTTTATTTGATTAAGTAATTATGTTTTTCAGAGTTCAGTTGAATGTTAAAATTATATTTTGAAAATCCGCGAAAAGGCAGGAGGTAACAAAAATTTTGAGGAGGAATATCGTTTATATCAATATCGAGGCTATCTTTGATGTCCTTAATTACAATCTATCTGTACGTGTGGTTTCAGGAATCTGCCGAGGCATCAGTTTGGTAATCTGCAGAGCAAGATGTTTCCGGCCTACTTTTCGATGGTGGGTGTGTGCTGTGCAGTGTCCGTGGCGTGCTTTGGGTACTCGCATCCGTGGAAGTCGTCGTCCACTGCCGAGAAGTACCAGCTTGGCTTCCTCCTCTCTGCCTTCGGTTTCAACCTCATCAATCTCTTTGTCTTTACTCCCATGACTATTGAGGTGATTTTCTCTTATCTTTTTATTATACTTAAAGCATATGGCATTACCGTTATTAGTTGTCATTACATGAGTCCATTCTTCTACGTTGTCCTAGCAATAAAAATTTGGTACACTATCAGTTGTTGATTCTCTTTTTTGGGGGTTGGTCTTGGTCTTGATGAAAAAAAGCATAAAGTTTATTGGTTGTGCGGCACTTGGTGCTTGGGATGGAGATGTATGGATCATCGAAGACACCCAGTGCTGGCATTCTCGACACCCAAACAGTTTCTTTGACTTCGACAGAATTGTGAATTTATGGTTTGGAACGTTGTACAAGTGGGGTTCCACTTTAGGGGTTCGATCAACGGTTGGTCATTCTTGGATGTTTACAAATGTATCAACTAGCAGTAGCACTACATAATGGGATCATAGCTTCGCATCGATGAAGGGAAGTGATGTGAGGTATGATTATTAGGTCGTAGCTCCATGTGACCATTCTAGAATGGCGTCTGAGGTCCAATCGGCCACCTGAACTTGATCAGGGGTAAATGTGATTCTATGCAACAGTAAAAGTGTATAGCTGGTTACAACTTGGGTGAAACGTCTCTTCCCCTTTTCAGTAAACCCTCGTCTGTGCTAGGTCGTAAGTACAAGGACATCGTGGCGACTTTTTCAATTTCTCATGTACCATGCAAAAGCGCGAAGTAAAATCGAACAGGGTCCTGGAGGGTGAATGTTAATCCCCACCAACTGGCATGGTTCCTCTCACGAGTGAACATATATGTTGTTCATTTATACTTTTTGACACGCTCCAAACAGTGAATGAACAGACAAAGGCCAACATTAAGAAGCTAGTTTTACCTCGTGTCACCAAGTGTTTAACAGGGCTGTTAGTAGCACCAGCGACAAGCATCTGGAGCAGCGTGAGATATATATGTGCATGCTTGTATTCGTCGTGATATATGCAGGCATACATGTAATAAGGATTATTTTTACATGTATTGGGCTATATTGTCAGCTCTATACCTGTATTGAACCTGTACATAAGAGCTGTTTCTGTGTGATTTTTGGATATGAAAGAATTTGGGGCCGGGAAGGGAGGGGGGTGGGGGTGCAGAGAGAAAGTTCGAAAATATTTCCAGCATCACCTTTTCAGCTCTCCCTTAGTAGTGGTTACATGGAGACGACTTACTATTAGAAGCTGAAGGCAAAATGTTGAAAAGAGAGAGATGAAAAGGTGCAGAGGCATCACCTATTAAGGCAAAACTCACTTTGGATGTATTTGCCGTTTAGACTCAACTCTCGCAGTTATGCAACTTGGAAATATATTTCTAGTAACCGAAGGCAAAACCTGTTAAAGAATAGAGAAAAAAATCATCTGATGCACGAACGCGGAGCAAGGACTTGCCTCAGTTGTGGAACTGTAACTCATCATCGATGGGATCAATGGCTAGTAGGGATAAGTTCTCTGTGGAAACATGTCTGATCACTGATCCAAAGTGATGCATTTGCAAAGCCTTTATCCTACCTTATTGTCGGTTTTGCTTATAGCAATTTTTATGATTACTCTCAATCGGCGGTCTGAAATGCTGACCAATCTTGTAAGCTTATCTGGGAATTTTGGGGGTGAACATCTCATCTCTAATTTGGCATGAGAAAACAAAAAAGAAAGAATTTTCCGGGAAGGTCCTACTCAATTCTAATTTCAAAGTACTACCTGGGGCAAACTTCATTACCTTGGTAAAAGCTGAAAAATATGAGCAGGAAAAGATACTAGCTTTTAACTGCTGAAAGCTCTACAGAGACTCGAGAAATTAATTTCCCGAAGTTGTGATCTTATATATTATACAGTCATTAGAGCTGGGAAAACAGAGCCCCTCTAAAACAATGCTACTATTAACACCATACGAGCTAAGACGTTACAGTAACATAAACTCCAACATGTTAAAGATGAATTTTCTGAGGTTACTAGAACCAAATAGCTCCGGCTTCAATGAGCATTTGTTGCAGAGACCCATCGACATGTGGGGATATGACATCTTTGGCCGAGCCTACACATCTTCCACCTATGAACATGTCTGGGACCGACGGACTGCAGTGTAGGCGTTGCAGAGCCCAGTCCATTTCTGTCCCGCTTGAATCTATATGAAGTTCATGAATTGCTGGACTTGGCACATGCAACATGAGCTATTGGTGAAAATCACTGCAGCTTTCTTTGATGCCAAGTCTGTCACCTTATTAATTTCAGCAAGTTTAGCTTGAATTTCCAAAAATACTGAACAAATGCGACGTCAAGAATAGAGAAAATACTAGCAATGCAGCTAAGATATATGGGAGAAGCTAAGTAAATGAGCAGAGGGTTATATGCTTGTGTACTTGGTTTAAGCCTTATATATATGGTGGACGTTGAGCTTTTGGTCGCCCATATTTATAGAGGCTATTGAAGGTAATGGGATGCATTGTTTAATCCAACGAAGGAAAAACCAACAATAGCCTAACCAAGGAAAAATTGAAAAGAGAAAGTTCCTTTCGATAAGAAAAATGCCCCTGATGATTTGCTTGAAATTGACCTTTTGTGCTATAAACAAGTTGACACCTGGTATCACTCATAGTGATAAGTCAGATCTCCTGGAATTTCCTTACAACTGAACTGTTTTGGGATATGCAACATTAAATTTTATTGAGGCCTGGTAAACTGTGACATCAAACAATTAGTTTAGAGAATTGGGTTTTTTTTTTTTTTTTTTTTTTGTGGGGGGGGGGGGGGGGGGATGACAAGATAGGGATATATTCTTGTATTATGTTTTGTTATGAGGCATACTTTCTTAGATAAAGTACTGTAAATTATGTGGAGGAACTATAATGACAATGCGCTTTATAAAAAGCAAAACATTTAATATAGGCATATAGGATAGACCGTAAAACTTGCATGGCTTGTAACAACTTGATCCAATGGGCTTTGCATATCACCAGACACTAAAAGGCAAAAGCTAATGGGAAAAGGGCCTGGGGGCTCACTTAGGTATATTTGAACGAGGATGCCCTTGGGTCTGTGACAAGTGGTATAAGAGCCACACCTAGTTTGATACAGCAATGGTATACCACCGACAGGCAGTGCGTTTGAAAAGCCTTTGATGGCGAGCACCGAGGGGTGCGTGAGGAAGAAAGTAGAACCGTTGTAGCATGCAGGGTGTTAGGGTAAGACCAGACTCAGAGGAATTGTTTCATCGCCTTGCGAGGGTGCAAGGAATTGGGAGTGGTAGTTATCAGACTCATTTCGTGGGCTCTTAGCACAGAAGTGAGCATAGGGATGTAGGCGTTGGACCACACGATTAGATTGGCACGTAATGTCATGCATTGGGCTCTGCACTGACCTTAAAATCACCCTAACGGGCGGGGGTTTTGCGTGGTTGGGGGGGGGGGGGGGGGAATAATAGGAAATGAGTCTTGAGGCCTCGTTTAAGTATATTTGGCTGTATCAGTGCACCCAATAAGCGGCGGCATGTCCAGCCCGCTGTACATGGACGCGTGCCCCCATGCCCACTGATTGGTTGATTAAGTTAGACCCACGTACTGGGAGGGATGACAAGATAGGGGATATATTCTTGTATTTTGTTTTGTTAAGAGGCATACTTTCTTAGATAAAGTACTGTAAATTATGTGGAGGAAGTATAATGATAATGCTCTTCATGAAAAGCAAAACATTAAATTTAGGCATATAGGATAGGACCGTAAAACGTGCATGGCTTGTAATGCCAGAACTTGATCCAATGGGCTTTGCACATCACCAGACACTGGGAGCTAATGGGAAAAGGGCCTGGGGGCTCACTTAGGTATATTTGAACGAGGATGCCCTTGGGTCCGTGACAAGTTTTATAAGAGCCGCACCTAGTTTTATACTGAAATGGTATACTACCGACAGGCAGTGCATTTGAAACGCCTTTGGTGGCAAGCACCGAGGGGTGCGTGAGGAAGAAAGTAGAACCGTTGTAGCATGCAAGGTGTTAGCGTAAGACCAGACTCAGAGGAATTGTTTCTTCGCCTTGTGAGGGTGCAAGGGATTGGGAGTGGTAGTTGTCAGACTCATTTCGTGGGCGCTTAGCACAGAAGTGAGCATAGGGATGTAGGCGTTGGACCACACAATGAGATTGGCACGTAATGTCATGCTTTGGACTCTGCACTGACCTTAAAATCACCCAAACGGGGGTTTTGGGTGGGGGGGGGGGGATAATTATGGGAAATGAGTATTGAGGCCTCGTTTAGGTATATTTCGTGGGCACTGTACATGGACGCGTGCCCCCATGCCCACTGATTGGTTGATTAGGTTAGACCCACGCACTGGGAGGGAGGGAGGGTATGACACCCCAACAGGTGCTTTCAGTACCAGATAAGTGGATGGGAAATGAGAGCAAATTATATGTGGTCTCGTTAATGGTATTTTGCGTTATTTATCATTTTTCAAGAGATAAAATATGGAAAACTAAGCGTGGATGCTCAATTTAAGGTTAATTGATTCCTAGCCTCAGGGGGTTTCGCTATGTTAATGCCTACTCAATGGGTTATTCACTGAGTCTTTCTAATACGAAGTTGTAGACAAGTGATAGAACAGGAAAAATACAAAGGGAAATGAAAACATATGAGAGACTGAAGAAGTAGCACTCTTATCAGATCATCGTTACATGGTTCGCAATCGTATCCAGCAAAGAATGCTTTTGACTGGCTTTATTGCAAGGAGTATGCAAGGAAAATGGTGTTTACTTGTTTCCTACAATAATATGCACGCACCATAGCCTTTTCATTACTTTAGCACTGTAATTCCCTCTCCGTGGGTGGCAAGAGATACCACTAAAGAGATATAGTTTCGTTAACTTGTGGCTGTTTATGGAAAGTCGGTGATGTTTCTGTAAGCTCTCTTTCTATTGTTGTTAGATAGATCGAATAAATGTCTTGTAATTTTCTGAGTTGTCCCGGCTGGTTTACTATATAGCAACTAAAAGTTTGTTTTCCTTGTTGTGGTGTAGATGATGAAGCAAAGGCATAAGGTGGAGAGAGAATCCAATATTGGAGAGGAAGTTGGGTGGACAAAAAACCAGGAAGTTGCAAAGGTAAATCCAAAGCTTGCTGCCATGAACAAGAAATTTGGGATGATTCACGGACTCTCCTCTATGGCTAATATTTTGTCTTTCGGTAGCCTCGCCATGCATTCCTGGTACTTAGCAGGTAAAATTGATCTCTAGGTTGAATACCACTTTACTGACTCGGTGAAGGATGTTTTCTGGCCGTGGTCTTATGTTAAATCAAACATGGAAGTTTGTTTGTAAATTTCCTTTTTCAGTATACAACTGAACTGAACTGGTATAACGCCACCTTGTCGAGTTATGTACAATGACGGGAGATGCTTTTTCTTGTTCCATTGTGTAGAATACTGTAAAATTTCATGGTATTATGTGATGCCAAGTTGATAGTGATCATTTGGACTTCTTGGGACAGAGTAATAGGAATGCTGTTTCATATCATTTATCCAAGTTTATTTTGTTTTGGCTGTATTCCCTCAAGTCTGTAGCCTTTCTGCTAATGATCTTGAACACGAGAGTCGAGACTCATCATATTCACTTGATCTTACAGTTGAATTTTGACGTAGTGGCTACTTTTAACAATTCTAAGACAGTGCGTCAGGCTATTGTTGCAGAAAGTCATCACACTGCGTTTGTGCATTTGCTTGTGGAAAGGGGCATAAGGTTTTCTTTATTCCAAAATACCCTCTATAAGTGTTGTAGTGGTGGACGTAGAGTTCTCTCCAATAAAATGGAACATTCTGGTATCAGTATTGTTTTGGATTTAACCGCACATTTAATGAATACATGTATGTTGGTATATTACTATGTCTTAAGTGAAGTAATGAAGGGGAAAAATGCACAGGCTACTTGAATATATACTAGCAAATTGAATGTTAGATGTTACCAATTATACATTCATTATTAAGTTTGAAGGAAGTGAGCTCAATTCACGAGCTTCACTCTTTTGAGGAGTTATTCTGTTTCTTTTTCTTTTTAATACTCCTCTCTCCCTCTCTCCCCCCCCCCCCCCTCCCTCTCTTCCTCTCCAATTACACCCTACTTCTGACAATGCCATTAGCATCTGCCTTCAGCACTGGTTCCGGTCCTTCCCGTGATTCTCTGGTTGTGTAAGATACAGAAATACCGAGTCATGTTGCGCATTACCTCCCGCTGGTCGTAGCAAAAAATGAAGGTCTCCGATCAGATTCGCTAATGGATGCAAGCTGTTGAGATCCTTTGTTAACTCCCTTTGAGTTGTTTCCACCATATCTTCTTCCGGTCCTTTATCTTTAATCAGCTGGAGTCCTTTCATGACCCATGCAGCTCAGCCTCCAGGACTTTGCAAATAGGAAAAGATACTCATAGAACTGAAGAAGCCTTCTCCTCATCGGCCCTGCATTTTAACTGTTCAGACAGAAAACCATGATACTAATTTAAGGTCTGTTTGAAATCGCTTCTACTTTTGGTCTTCTGTTTCAAAAAAATAAAAATCAAAACCAGTTTAGTTTTTATTTTTTTTACAAAAATAAAAGAGTGTTTGATTGCTCAGTTTTTATTTTGAGTTTTTTTTATTACCTAGTTTTTATTTTGACTTTTTTCTTTAGTGGTAGTTGTGGTGGCGATGGTGGGATGTGAGGCCGGCGGCTGGCGGGGTGGCCGTTAGTGACCGGAGGGCGGCGACAGCGGGTGTAGTTGTGGCAACGGGCAGTGGCTGTGGCGGCGGGTGGTGGTCTCAACATAAAAATCAAAAGTGGAAGCCAAAAACTCTAAAATGAGAGTTTTCAAAAGTAGTCCAGTTTTAAAAACTGGTTTTCAAGACTGAAGGGAAAAAGGAAAAAAAAAGATATGGTGATTCTATGTGTTTTTTTTTCTTTCTAGTTTACAAAACTGAAAAGAAAAAAAAAAAAAACTCAAACAAGACCTAAAATTTTCCACTTTGTTGCCTTAACCCAAGGCTATTTCCTTCCTTCGCCTAGTTCGGAGTGTTGTACCATTCAAGTCCAGCCCCTCAATGGTCTCCTTGTTCCTCTTGTCTTTCAAATTTGTCACAAGTTGTCAACAAATATATGCCGTCAAGGAATACCCTTGTCGACTTATGTACAACTGCATATACAGTCATCTTTGCGAGTTATGTGCAACCGAGATGTTACTTGTGCCGCGTATAATGTAGCGTTTCATATTCTCATGTGTACAAAGGCCAGTATACACTGATTTGGACTACTTCTGGACTAAATAATACGACGTGCTTTCTCAAGGTTGTAGCCTTTAGCTAATGGTCTTGCACAAAAAGACTCGTTAATTGCAATTTCCACAACTTGAAGACATTCAAGCATGATTGTAGCCTGTATTGTTTTCCTTGTAATTTCTTTGTCGTTGGTTAAATGGTCCAAGGAGAGCAAGAATTTCAAGGAACATTTGTTGGTTAATGTCCACAACTTATGCAGTTTCCAGGTCACTTTCAGCCAAATGTTTTGTGCTGCTTATTAGCAATTATTTCCTTGCCTCCAAGTGTAAACTTCCTGATAACTATCCTCTTACTTAAGGTTGGTGTAATGGTCAGAATTCTGGTAAAAGTCAATGAATTTGCAATATCGAATCAGAGGTGGTATTTCAAATAAAGTTCTTGCTTGTTTTGGAACTTAATAGCATCTTAGAATGGAGACGGAATTAAAATTCCTCTCAATTAGGCAAACTTGAGCGCGATTCTTGCTTGTTTCACAAAATAACTAACGTCTTAACATGGAGACTGGAATTGAACTTGAGCAATCCTATGCAAACAAGTATTTAGACAAATTTTCATTCCTAGTGCCATAAACTATTGATTTCCAAGATGAAGTGTGTGTGACCTTACTAACCTAAACAGCAAAGTTGTTTCCTACTTTTACTCAAGTCCCGCATGAACGTCAGCTTCTTGCAATGTTGCATTGGCCCATAATAGCTCGGTTCCCGTTCCGTATGCCTGAGGAACTCCCTTTCCTTAGCCCCTCTGTACTTGAATACTGGAACTCACCTTCTTGCAACAAAGTTTGGCAAACTCTACCAAATGTTCAGTTGGTGCTAAACAGTAAACAGTACCATGGTGCTGCACGTTCTCTGCCGGTGCTTGAACCTTATTTTTTTTTTTATTTTGATTCCTTTTGATCACGTGATGTCCCCACAACGAGTCACAAGCAGATTGGTCTGTCACATTCGTGGACTTTGCATAGGGTCTGGTCCTAACTTTCCAGCCTCCTGCCTGCCTGCCTCTACGTTTGTATATAAAATGATTGATAACATAATAAGCGGAAAAACAGAAATAAAAAAAAGGAAAATATCCAAATTAAAGAGAGAAAGATTTAGAAAGTGGGAGCAATGAAGAAGACGTGTAAAAGTTAACCCTGCGACAATCTTGGCGTCAACCGCTGCGTACACAAAATCAGTAGCCGAGAGGGACAGTTTCCAAGTTGAACCCAGGAACATATCCACATGCCTTGTTGGATTGATAAGGGCTAAAAGGGTTGAGCCACTTTGGACTGGGGGACCTCTGTTTTGTCACCAGTTGAGCCGTGTCAATGGGTTCAGCCTACCTTACTTGGCCAAGCTGAGCACACCAATATGTAACCTGTGCCCAGTCATGCAGATTGACATTATGAATCAGCATGTGTGCTTTTTACATGATGGGATGGGACACTGAACTATGGTCCCCTCGACCCAGATGAACCTTCTAGCTCGCTTCAGGTTTTTTGGCCCTTGCGATTCTTTCCGTGAAAGGAAACCATGTTCCACCTTGAAAATTAACTTGGTATGATGAAATCAGCATGCTTTTCCGAATGAGAAACTTCTGTCTTGATATGGGTCACCTGTATGGTAGGCATTTAAACCGACGTTGAGTTCTTCAATAATTGCCGGCGTGATTGGGATGTCAAAAAGGTGTAACAATCAGAAATCCTCCACATCTTTAGATGCCAATAATTCCAGTCTCTGTTTAATGCTCCTACGCTACGCTAACTTCTCGTTTTCAACCTTCTATGTCATTGATATGTCCAGAAAGAGATATTAGTTAAATCGTATGAACGTTTTACCGATCTAAGCATACACAGGAAAAAGGAAAAAGACCAACCACTGTGACATGGGTCATTGCCACGAAGGTTTTTTTTTGCTTCCGGGAGAATCAGAGTTGAAATGGAAAAATGAGATTGCTCTTCACTAAAAGATTAAAGACATAAACAATTTCATTTAATTGGTATTCAAGTTGTGAATTTCTACACGCCTACGCGCCACTTTGAGATTTCCCCATCTACAAGACTACAACCAGGGGAGAATCGGTTTTTGTATAATGAATCCAATAAAGAATCATCTAACCATTGCATTGCCAGCCATGCGCTCCCACAACCCAGCTACAAAGTATTCGCGTGGCATTACAGAACACCGGATGCCAACCTTTTATGACCAATCAACCGATAGTGATAATGCTGTGTGCCCCCAAGATCAACAACCGTGCAGGAAGCAACAGCACCACGACCAAATGCATGTGTTGCGATGCAATGAGCCTACTGAACCTTTTCAAAGACTCTCTCCCTGTCTGTATAACGCCAGAAAAGTTAACTTGACCTTGACTCGTGTAACCTGATGCAACAGGCCTACCCACAACCACACCACGGTTACTGCCACGTGGTGCCACCAGGGGCCACCAAACCCTGCGCCGGTGTTCCCTCCTGGCTTTTCTAATGAGGTTGAGCTCTTGGCGGATCACATTCCGAACTGATTTCAAGTACGAGTTCATGTCGTGATCTCTTTGAATGGTTCCCTCAGAACCGTAAGCAGAGCGATCACTCAAGATCTCAAGAGGGTGTGGTGAGTTCAAAAATGCCGACTGTGCAGCTCGGATCTGCTTCTCGGCCTCACTGACATCTGATACTGGACAGCTCAATAGGTACAAACCACTGCCAGAGGGAAGGAGGTGATGGTTTGGAGATAATTTCTCGTCTGGTTGTAGAATGAGGAACTCGCCCATCGGAGCATACAACAAGCTCTGTTGCAAAAGAACACAAAAGGTAAATTGAAATTGAAAGCAGTCCAAGTAGTAACATTGAAAGCAGTCCAAGTAGTAAAATTAACAAAGCTTTCCTGAAAGGATATGACATATACCTGGTTACTGAGACATGGATGGTTCCGGAAGTTCCCGTTGACGGCCTTAAGAAGCTCCGCCACGTGATTAGGATAATTGCAAGAGAAGGCTCTAGGTACAATGTCTCGGTGCATTGCAATTGCTTGCACATGGCTTCGAGGCAACTCAAGTTCACGAAGCAGGCGGTCTCCTCCGCACATAATAGATGGTGCCCCAAAAGTTATAACAGGGAGCAAAGGAGAAGGCGGGACTTGGCCTCTTATCAGCAACATGAGATTTACAAGCAATGACAAGCTTCCTCCAAGAGAGTGTCCGGTAAAGCGGAAGCTTGCACGATCACCATGACCGTTAAGGTGGGCATGAACTTCAGGCAGCATCTGTTCATAAATCCCCTTTGCAGCCTCATATATGCCTCTATGCACAAGCACATCCAGTCCCTAGACAAATTGTACAAGCAAATATGATAAACTTTCGTCCATTATGCTCATTTTATTAGGAACGGTCTTATAAACTCCAACAAACAAAGGGTGCTAAATCCCCAATCTCTAACATCCAAACCTAACTCAAAGCTGAAGAACCCCAGAAAATATCAGAAGAGAAATTCTAAAGTAATACCTCAAACTTAATGGGCTCGAAGAGTAGATTGGCTTGCCATGACGCCATTGACTCAGAGCCCTGCAGATTAAGTAAAATCTTAGCAATTGAAGACAGAGAAGAGAAAGCAAGGAATAGCACGACCTAGCCTGTACATGTTCAGCTTACCTGAATGACAAAATATCTTGTTGCACTTTGATCATCATCACATATGAACCACTCGCAGGGTGATGATTGTGTCGAGTTCAAATCATCAGCAACAGCCTGCTTCACTTCCTCCTTGGCTGCGACCACCGCAGTCACCGAGTCTGTGGTCGCCATTAAAGAGGCCACCTCTAGATTTGTCATATCAACATTGTTAGTACATGTATTGCCACCTTTGGGATTACTTTCACTCTCCTTGCCCTTGGAGGACTTAAAGGGAATAATGCCCTTCGTATGAGAGTGCAAATACGAAGCAGCAGAGGCGGCAACCTGATAAGCAACAGATGCACTTATCTCACTGCCATCAATCTTCTCCTTGCCTTTCTCCTGCTCCTCCGGGTTCCGTTCTGCTTCCTGAACCTCCACTTGGGCAGTCTCTTCCGCGTCCTTCAACAATTGTTCTTTCTTCATAAACGAAGAAGTAACAAAACGCATTCCATGGTTTTTCAGAAGATTTCCGGGCTGTACCACAAAGGAAAAAGGAGAAGGGAAAAGTGCTTGTAAGCATAAATAAAACTCAGCTTAGCATGCCCTAGATCGTGAACAGAAGCAAAAGATAAAATCATCAAAGTTCCAAAGTCATGAGCAATGCAACAACACATTAAACACAGTGTGTCAATCCAACACCATCTTGAATGCATCACGATACAATGAATTTCTTTGAAAAAAATTTCCTCAGACAGAATCTCAACCAACCCAAGGTGCATCTACGCATCAATTATAGCAATTTAAAGATGCAGACACTTAAAAGATTAAGACCATGCCCAGTCAAAATTTCATCCAATCGATCTACCCTGTGTATTGCATGGTAAATGCCCTTACAAATTTCACCCTGCATCTTCAACCGTGAAAGAAAAGCCCGTAACAAAAAGTACATAGGCCAAAGAAGGACAAACTTCGATCTGGAACTTCAGAAGCAAAATTTTCACCCATGTAAATTATTCTGGAAAACCCATTAACCCCAGAAACAGTTGATCCATATTCATTGAAAACTTTCTGCAAGGGTCATTTTCAACATAATTTCATTCGATTCACAATTTTGTTCAACAGAGCTACATACAAAAAAAGGAAAAGAATATATGAAAATGTACCTTGATCTGGGGTATGCAATAGGCCAAGTTCCCCAAATACGACATTTGAGCATACAGCCTCGCTTCGGCCAAAGACACCCTCCTTAGCAGCTTCGAAAACGAATCCTTGTCAAATTCAATCTTTTCGTCGTCATCATCAACCTTACAGCCATCACACTCTCCATCACAATCATCCTTCTTACTACCCTGATCGCCGGCGCTCACCACACCGTTCCCTTCCACCGCCAATTCTTCAGCCCCACCCTTACCCTTTCTTCGGAGGGACCTCAAATGAAGAATCTTCAACACCCAATTCCTACTTTCCCCGTCCCCATTAGCCCCCTCTTCCTTCTCCTCCACCGAAACGGCGTCGTCCACCGCCATCGCATCGTACCTGGTCTTCCCCCCTGGCCACAGAGATCTCAGCGGGTACCTGAAAGAAAAACCCCACGGCCCCGCCGCCCTCTGCCCCGACACCGACGGCTTCTCCACCGATATCGCGCTTCCCGACGGCCGCCCCACGGCGGCACTGACATGGTTAGTGCGGACGTCTATACTTCCGCCGGCGACCGCGATCGCCGGCGCAGCAATCCCGTGTATCCCTGCCTTCAAACAGAGACTATCCATATTTCTTGCTACGCTTTTTATGCTTTTCTCCTGTTCAATCTTTATATAGAAAGAATTAAACTTTACGTCGATATATACACTTTTGGGGAAAACCCAGATGGGTTCAGGCTATCTTGGAATTCATGCGAGAACGGCAATTAGCTCGTTCCACAATATTTGGACTTGAGATACTTGGAAGAATTGTGTGTGTGTGTGTGTGAGAGAGAAAGAGAGAGAGAGGAGACAATAGGAGGAGGGGGGAGTATTTAAAGAAGGAAGGAGGAGGTTTCGTCTGCGTTTGTAACCAAACAGGTCACCAACCTCAACACGCACCCCACTCTGTTTTTACGATTTTCTTGCCCAACGACAACATTTCAAATGGAATTCCCCCCCTTGTAATGCAACTGAAAAACAAATAGTAGTATTAAAAAAGACCGAGTAAAATATTCTCACTCTGGAATTAGTAGTATTGAGTATCTAGATAACTATGTTATAGTTCATTGTATTTTTACTTTATTATTCAAAAGCATATTCATACGATGCAATAAAATTTTTAACAAACGATAAGATGTAAGAGGATATATAATAGTGTTAGGATTAGCGATCCTAAATTATGCGATACTTGTTCCTTACAAGAATGCTAAGTTTGATAAATTATTTATTGACGATGGTTTGGGGGTGATTCTGCTAATTTTTTTCCTTAAAGGTACGCATCGTAGGTGACTGATGACTTTGCGCCGACAAATAAAGAAATCGCGTGTGCACGAAGAGTGTTGTGGGGTAGGGAGGGAGGGAGGCAGGCAGGGCTCCAATGCATTAATCTGTTGAAAGACTGCCACGTCAAGAGAGTACGGGGATGAACTACCCAGAATGTATCCTTGACGTGTCCAGGCTCTTTGGTTTATTTGCTTCCAAGCGGACATAAGGTTAGTCTCCTTAATATCTGCTTTGTAATCTTGATACACGCGACGCGATATGTCTATAAATATAAAAGTTAATGATATAATTGTTAATAAAAAAATTAAATATTATGCATAAGTATTTATTATCACATTCGATAAAATAAATTTTAAATTTACATAAAATTTTACTATTTAAGTGTTTATTTTGTGTCATTTAAAAAAAAAATTATGGAATATCAAGTGTCAACACTTTAACTAGGTAGTTATGTAATATCAAAAGAGGTCTTGCACTAAAAGAAGTTTTTTTTTTTGAATATCAATTTCTTTTACAGTAATTAAAAGGAAGTATTTGCACTTAAACGAATTATTTTGCTTTTTCTTTGTTTGGATTGTTTGGTGTATTGGCAGATGTAATGCGTGTGTCCACAACTTCTCATACTTGTAATATCGAGCGCATACTAGTTTTGACAACAATGCACTCGACAACGTGTACAACTCAAACTTGGTGTTTTGCATACTTTGCATCGGTGAGCTCGAATAATATAGACTAAATGCCTATGTTAGGGAGGCTATACGGAGCCCAGCAGAGTTCACCGTCAAGAAGAACCTGGACGACCCCGACCCGTGCTAACGTACTTTTACCCTAAATTTAATTTAACTTGACACGTGCACCTCAATCGCTTCAGCCCCATAATAATCAACAGGGTCGAATGGCAGGCCCAGGCCCAGGGCCTGGGCCTGCCTGGGCCTGGGGCCTTTGCCTTGCGGCCTTTCCTTACGTTTTTAATTGTGATTGGGCCCCTTAAATAAAGATATTAAATTATCTCGGGCCTGCCCGTCACACGGACACGGTGGCTGTCGGCTCTTAGTTGTTTGTTTCTCTCAAATCCCAACTGTCACTTTCTAAGTTCTTAAGTAACTCAACAAATACAGTTGTGTTGTGGGCACTAAATCACGTTAGGTGATTACTTTAATTAATTAATTAATATAAAATAATAATAATAATAATAACAACAAGAACTTTCTTCAATCTATTGGACTTTTCTTTATTCAGCATGGTTGCAAAAAGCCCCTTTGTGCAGGCAATTAGGCAAGCAATACTTTTGATACACTTTCTTTATTTCACTTTTCTGAAATCTTATCTTATACTAATAGATTTTGGTACACATAAATTTTAAATTAAGTATTTATTGTCCGTTCATTACTTACTCGGAGATGCTCTTAATTCACCGTGTATATTTTTCATAATTTTGACCTTTTAAAA
The DNA here is from genome assembly GCA_033070095.1 of Escallonia herrerae. Classification (NCBI taxonomy): domain Eukaryota; kingdom Viridiplantae; phylum Streptophyta; class Magnoliopsida; order Escalloniales; family Escalloniaceae; genus Escallonia; species Escallonia herrerae. The sequence goes on along the minus strand of JAVXUP010000807.1, from coordinate 213,760 downwards.
CATTTTGAATGTAGTTACCTTTGTAATAATGATTTGAATTCCTTTTTTTTTCCTCTCTCCCTCTCTCTTATTCAATTTTATTTGAATTCTTTCTTACCATTTAAAATTCAACCAATCACATAGGTTTTACATTTCTCTCTTTTCTATGTCAACATGTCCCACTTAAAAGTTTTATTTATGTATTTGCAATTTCATTAATTTGCTAGATTTTGCCAAGAGTAGTTCTTTGTATATTCCTCATAATCTTAAATCTTTCTTATTATTCAGAAAAAGCCTAATATTATTTGTCAGTTTTTCATTATGACTACTATAATCTCCTCCCTTTTTATTTCATTACAAGTTTATACATATAATTTTCTTCCATTTCATTTTTAGTCATTTATTATATATCGTTACTTTTTTCTTTGTACCCTTGAGCAATACAAATTTCAACGCACAAATTGTTATTGTTAGTATTATCAGTATAATTGCTACTCCGTATTAGTTAGGAGAGACTTTTTATAATTTATATATATTATTTTTCATCTTCATTATTTGCTAAAAGTTAACAATTATTACTCGAGTTCATTTTTAACAACAATTAGTAAGAGAACTCATATAAAACGACAGAGATAAACTTTTAATTATTTTTTTGTCACTGTAAATTTTGTTATTCTTACTCGGCGTATAAGTACAAGATATTTTAATAATACTTTGATGGTTATTGCTCCATTGTGCAACGCACGAGATCAAAATTAGTCATAAATTAAATAAGAGCCTCTTGACAGGCTGCTTTACGGTAAAATCAATGAATAAAATTAATATATACATAAATCTATTACAAAAATTTATAAAAAGAAAAATTCACTGAGACATGGGCAATATCTATCATGTCTTAATTTTGCTTTATACGAATAAGACTGGCAAGATACATATCATCCCAAAAATAACTGATCATTTTGAATGACATTTGTAGCTAAAGCTAATGTCTTATGCACAAGGTGAATGTAAATAGTAAATACACGTGTTTAAATAATTTTGATTCTTTACTAGCATTTGAGCATGAAATCAAGTTACATTTAGACTTTCAATCCAATAGATTTTGGTGAAGGAAAAAACCAGCGTTTAAATTATTCTCTCTCAAATGTTGAATAACGTTTTTTTCCTCTCTTTCTAGTAGTGACGTAACATGTAGGTAAAATAAAAGGAACAACAGTAGGATATGTATTTTTTTGGAGCAAAACTAACTTATTTGTCAATATTAAGGCTTTTTTGGTAGTAAAAATAGTTCCTCGTTGCTCTTAAGCTATTTCTTAATCTATAAAATAAAGGAATAGTTTTCCTTTAAATTCGGATAATAAATTTTCCTACCTTCAATTGCTTATCCATAATTAATTTGTCGTTAAAAATGTACAAAGAACACATATTAAATATATTTAGTAAGAAATCACGATGACGTCAAGATTAAGGCGGTGGAAATTTTACTTACAATAAACAAAACGAAACATCAGCGCATATCGATCGAGTAGTTCCGACGGTAGCCTAACCGAACGCCACCCCAAACGGAGACCCTCACTGCGACGAAAAACTTGCAGCAACACCACCGGCCGTCGACCAACCACCAATCACCCCTGTACCTCCGCACCACCAGTCACCGAAGCACCGGTTTACTCAGTGAAGATGAACAATTCGTCATCAGCGGCGGCGGCGGCGGCACCCACGTCGAAAGCGAGGACGGGATCATCATCCCATTCCCAGCCATCGGAAAAGCGCAAGCGCGGAGTTTTTCAGAAAGACCGTGAGTAGCTTCTGCTCTTATGTATTGAAATTTATTTCCTCTCTTTATTTCTGGCAAATAACTGATACCCTACTTGCTTTTGCTTCTTGATTGGCATTGCAGTGCAGCACATGATGTATGGTTTCGGGGATGACATCAATGTATGTATTTCCTTGCTACCTCACCGATCTTTAATTCCTTATACAATTGCTTATTTAATTTGTCTCGAAAATGTCAGTGAGCACAATTGGTCAGTTCATGGAGAAAGGTTCAAAGAATTTACTGTTTGTTTGAGTTCATGCAATTATATGTACTATTTTTATTGGTTTTAGGGCTAATCCAGTAACATTGTTCAGTTTCAAAGTAGAAGCTACTTTGTTTGATCGATCTGATAGCATAATCTGCAATCGTAGCTGCTATCTAGTTTAATACAATCATCGTCAAATCATCATCATCTAAGTTGGGGTAGCCTACGGGGATCGCACATATTCTCCAAGAAGTTCCTACCTATCCAGTCATCTTTTGACTGCTTTCCCCACGTATTCTTGGTCTACCATACCTCGTCTTGGCCCATCTACTTGATATCTAATTATCTGAAGGCCCATCTGGAATCTTACCAAGCCATCTAAGTATCGTCTGTGGTCTGCACCGTTTTTAGCACTACATGTTATGTATCCTCTATCACATCAACATGCTTGGTAGGTGACGCTTTCTGATGTGGGACTAGGAAAATATGGAAGATGCAGTATTCAGAAGTATTTTCAGTTTAGACAATATTTGGATTTTATCTTTAGGGGTGTGTCTTTTCTTTGTTTCAAATGGTTTTTGGGGTCTTTTTTGTCAGATTTATGGCCTTTTAGGCTATTGTTAGTGTAGTTAGGTCGAATTCTAGAAGGTTCTAGGGTGTTTTGCAAATCTGTTGGGGTACTTGAGCATTTATATTCTTATATAATCCTATGATCAACGTCGGTTGCCAACACCACAAAGAGTTAGTATTGGGCAAATCCTCGCTCGGATGCCGCCCCAGATCGGACGCGTGTTTGTCTCTATCGCAAGTAAGTTTGCTTGTTATTATAGGAGGCATAGATTCTGCTCATTCTAGTCAAAATCCCGTGAATGATGATAGAGACTCAGGCCCAATCTATGTTACATGGACTCTTCGGTTTGCGCGAAGTACCCGTGTCGGACACTCGACACTTGGACATGGGTATGGGATATGTGTCCGACACATCTCATAGGATATGCCATTATGATACTATCTTATAGTCTTTTGTTTAATTAGTTATTGCTTTGAGACGAGACAAGTTGTCAATTAAAACTAAATGCATCACATAAAACACCTTTTTGCCTTCGAAATAACTAAAAAACAATAACAAATATGAGCATTTTGCCGTGTCCCCGTGTCTTGCGTTTTCAAAATTAGACGAGTCCGACACTTGGACACGTATCCGATCCGGACACTCGTACCGAGTCCATGTAACATAGGGCCCAATTATGTTTTGTAAAGTCAAGTTTCCAGAACGTAAAAGACTTCGTTTCCTTGTTTGTATAGCATGAACTTGTATATAAAGTATACAAATACATTGTTTGTGAATTAGAAGAGAACATTGGCAGAAAAACCTGAAAGTTAACCATCTTCTACCTTTGGTTTTAAATCTTTTCACTTGTTATTAACAAGCTTACCAAGATAACAACCGTAAATCCAACAAACACACCAGAAACAAAGAATTATTTCCCGAAGATAAATTTTTTTAGTTAATCATAGATTGTTGCTCTTGCAGGTACAACCAGGGGATTTATAAGCCTCATAAGAATTGTGAGACACCCTAGAATATTAATTCTACCTATCTAATATGGTAACCTATAGGACTTAAATTTGATGAAGGAGGCGGCCCTAATTACCCTTTAAAAACAAGGAAATGAACACCTCTAAAGCTGAAATCCGAAAAGTGTGTAAAATATAAAAATACTTCAGAATCTGGAGGATGAATATCCTCGTCCCTTTATCACTTTCTTCATTATAACCCATCACATAATTCTCTTTGGCACGTGTCATATGCTATTTTTATTACGAAGGACAATATGAAGGTCCTTCCTTTTTCTCTCTGAGTCTCTGCATCAATTGCCTAGTTTAGAAAGTAGCTTCCCTGGTTCATCTTTTCGCACTCTTAAGACAATATTATTGTTATGTGCGTCCTCAAGGATTATGCTTTTGCTTCTATTTTCTTCATATGCTAGGCAAGTTATCTTACATGCTGCAGTTTGGGTAGATTCTCTAATTTTGATGGCTACTTTCTGGGTTGCTGGACCAATGGCCAGAACGTTATCTTGCCATGCATAAGGATGTGGATAGACCTGATGGCAGGAGATGGGCACAGTTTCCTTCTTTCTAGCTTGCAACCTAGGGAGAGAATGTTCGTTAGATCCTCGTCATTACGCACAGACCTTAGAAAAGTTATTAGAGTTTCTTAGTTGCCGAGGCAGGTGCTTTTTGGGGGGGCAGGGGTGGGGGTCGCCTGCGTTGTATTAGAACAATATGCTGACGAAGATGCTATAGCATCTTATAGCAGATTGATTATTGAGCAATACGACTTGTTATTAAAAGCCATTCCTAGTGTTTTAACTAAAGTTGTACAGTTCTTAGAAATTGTAATCAAAGGTTTATACAACCCTTTTATGTCTTTACTTGTGCAATTGTCCTGAAGCCATTTTTCTCTAAGTGATTGAAGGGTGTCATCACTCTCACTAGGTCTTAATGCCTTGAACTGTTTTCAGGTGGCAATTGCTTGAATAGCAGTTTTTACTTTGGTTCCTTTCATCTTATAGCTTTTCACAGTGAAATTTTGGACATTCATAATATATGAAGGGTTGTGAAAATTTCCAGCATTGTTGGGAACTGTTAGATACCGTAAAAAATTAAATATCTCACCCTCTAGTTACCGGGCCATCTCACTGTGTACATTCACTTAGTGCCGACTACGCTATTAGATACTCATTGATGATAAATGCAGCTCTGCTTTCTGAATTGCATTACCTTGATTTTCATTTTAAGTGGCCTTTGAAACTTTTAACTCCTTGAGAAATAAGAAATACGGTAGGAAAAGGGAGAAAATACTTCTGTACCAATTACATGACCTTGCTTTAGGAAATTCAAAGAGGCAGTCAGTTCTCTCTCTTAATGGGACATGTAATGACGTTGATCAAGCTGGTTTTAGAACAATAGTTTTCAACTTGAAAAACGAACATGGAAGAGTCTTAGTCCAGTTCAATGTAATTAACTTTTTATCCCAGACACCAACTCAAAACTCACAAACCATGTAATTAACTTTTTATCCCAGACACCAACTCAAAACTCTCAAACTATCTCAGACAGAGGTGTCTCTAAGGCCGTTAAGCCCGAGCAAGGTAGCCAAGGTAGTAATCTATTCTTAGTTTCTTACCTTAGTGGATCCAGGAAGCTCCACAAAAAGTGCCATGGTAGTTATCTATTAGGGTTATTTCTGGAATATGGGAACTTAGAAGTGTAGTGAGGTGTTTCGTGTGGGTATATGTAAACTGAAAGTTGGATGCAGGTTTCGTAGTTTGAGCAGAAATTGCGTAGGTTTTGTTTCTGCAATATAAAAGTCAATGATGGGACTATCTGAAATATAAAGGGCTGCCTTGGTGATAATTTTATTTGTGGAGGAGGGAACCCGGGGGGGAGGGGGGGAGCATTTTTAGCAACTCTTCATCAGATCTTTATGTTGTTATGGAGATGCCAGACTGCCAGAGTTTATGCAATGACCGCTCAATCAAAGAAAGCTCATCCACATCCTTACCTTCTATTGAACTTAACTTAGGTTACGCCAAAAAATGGGTCAATAAAATGCACCCGCAGATTCATTCACTCAGTTACTAAAAGTTTCCTTCGGGTTGAGCGAATTGGTCCCATCCGTTGTACGCTGGCAGTGAGAGCTTGCTTCTCCCCACTAGTTGTTCTATTCTTCAAATCGAACTGCTACATTTGTATTGTTTATTTAGCTCATAACGGATACCCATCCACACTTTCTGCGCATCAACTACCTTGGGAATATGCAGGGCAGATAAAACCTGCTGATGTTGAAGTGAAGACCACACTTAAACTTTTTAAGCATTTGGGACCATGGTCCCTGCTTTCCTCTGCACAGTCTATGGTTTACTCGCTATGTAGCTGCCCCTGAAGTACCAAAGAATGTTAGTGCTGGTGTAGTTCCTCGGGGTAGCTCCTATGGAGCAGCTTCAAGCAACTCGCTTGGGGTGCTGTTCTCCTAGCCTTTGCAAGGAGTCTTGCAAGTAGCCCGTCAGATTCTAATTCTCAGCATCTTTTTGGTGTTCAGGATAGTAGGCCAGGAGGGTCAGTTCTTGTAGCTCCATCTAGGATGCCGCCATATAGGTCCAAGTGGGTCCTGCAGCTCCGTTTAGTGCCCCAATAAGGTTCAACAGATGTAGTTTTGGGACAGAGTTTTATTAATGTTGGAAATGTAAGCAGTTCTTCATACAAATAGTAGGAGAAAACAAATTTGTGGTACTTTTATTTTCTTCAATTGACATCAAGCTGTAATCAAGTGCATAGTTTATACTACAGCTTGATGGATTTTTCAACTTTTTCTCTTTCATGTTTAAACTTGAGTGAAGCTTGCGTCTTTTTCATACAGGAAGCTGCTTTTCTTCTATATGTAGTTGGATCTACAAACGTTATAGTAATGGGTCTTGGCTTCTCTTTATAAATATAAATATATATAGAATGCTTTTCTAGACATACTTGATTTGATAATCACCGCAGTCGCAAGTTGATGAGATCACGGGTTATTAGTTTGACTTGTGCATAAATCATGTGTTGCATATCCAGCCGCTTCCAGAAACCGTGGCGCTTGTTGAGGACATTGTTGTGGAGTATGTCACAGACTTGGTAAGCTGAGAGTGCTTTTCCTTAATATGCTTTTAAACGCATAGCGTTGCTCAGCTATATGTTAATGCGGGCCATCTTTTGACTATGTGCAGGTTCATAAGGCTCAAGATTTTGCATCCAAAAGGGGAAAGCTTTTAACTGAAGACTTTTTGTTCTTAGTACGGAAGGTACTTATTTTTGCAGCAATTTTTTTTTATGAAGATTTTTTTTAAATGTTGATGGTAAAAATTTCTTTTTTGCATGTTCATGTGATAGCTATGTTGCATGTTATTTTATGAATAGCAAATCCACAAGGAAGCCTAGTGTATCCGATCTAAACATTCTTCATGGAAGACATTAGTGTTAAGGAAAGCAGATTCATAAAATGACCTTGAACTACTAGAGTAAAATGCTATCTATCTTGTAAAAAGGCTGTCACATTGTATCGTAGTGTTATCTCGAAGGGTAGTTCGTGGATTCATTTCTCAAGATACTGGAAGATGGGATTGCTATTCATTAATAAAAAGCTTCCCATTACTCTTTCTTTTTTCCGCTTGGCCGGATTCTTTCTATGTTATTTAAAACTTTTAAACACAATCCTTAGTGCTGGCATGACATGTTAAGGGCCGGGATTTATTCTTTTGGCAACTCCTTCCATTCAACAACTAAATTGCTACATCTTGAACTTTTGGAGTTTGAGAATGCAATTTTGGAATTATAAATAAAACAACATATATGTGGATTTAGTAAGGTAACCTGCAAAATTGAGTGGTGAGGAACCTCTTGTCAAGTCTACTGCAACTGGTACTTCTTCTTCTTGTTTTAGTTCCGAAGCTAACAAGTTTTGTGCAACGAAGGCTTTGACATCAACATACGTGCATTTCAAACTTTTTTTCATTTGATGCAGTGAACTACAGGCTTATAGTTTTTAATTCTTTTGACCCTGTAGGATCCGCTGAAGTTTAACAGATGTACGGAACTGCTGTCTATGAACGAGGAGCTGAAGCAAGCGAGGAAGGCTTTTGAGGTAGATGAAGGGAGGCTGGCAGCAACGGATTGATGGACTAAAACTTCCTGAAGATTGTAATTTGTGGTTGGGATCATTTGATCTGTCCCTGTTCGTGGCGTAGAAGTTTATAGTCCCTCATAGCATCCCAACTCGTGATTTCAAATGATAGCACATCATAAACTACTAACGCACTTCACATATACTGGTTGAGTGAGAACTGGTAAAAGATAGATCTCTGTGTACTACTACTTTATTGGCTTGTAGGTAGTGTCACTCTCATGTAATCAGAGCGGAACAAAATTTTTTATCGAGCTTGTTTAAGAATTGCTTTAGTCCACGCGCTTAACCTTTACATTTGCTTTTAGAAGGTTTATAATTCTCTAGCATTATTTTTAGCAACCACCAACAAATTGTTGCGTGTGAAAAGCCACGATGCATACAATCTGTATCGTATTGTACTATCTATAAAGGGAAATGGCCAAAGATACCACTAAGTTTGGGTCAACTTCCTATATTGAGTTGCGAGGCCTGGAGTGGTGTGCGAGAAATATATACACCTGATTTCTGATTTTTTGTTCAGGACGACGACATTGGGAGCAGAATGAGAGCGATAAATGGTGTTAAATAAGTATTTTTCACTTACTGTTACAATTTCACGTAATGACTAAACCCTGTACCTCAAAAGTAGAAACTAGAACAAGGGTTCTACAAAAAAAGGTAGATACCACATATATATCTTCCATGGCAGCAAACTACTCGTCAGGACGAGAACTCGGACACAAAACTCTCAGGGTTTGCTGGATTAATAAGCAGTAGCCATGTAACAATGGGAACACCTGAGGACCCAATAAAAGTAATTAACTCTGTATACCCCCTAACCAAGAATTGCTTTGATCTTCGTCTTCTGCTCCTCTGTTAGTGAGGTAGGGAAAAGAACCTCGAATGCTACGTATAGATCACCCTTCTTATTGCTGAAGTGTAACGGCATCCCTTCGCCTTTAAATCTTCTTACTTCCTTGGGCTTCGTTATTCCCTGACCAGAAAAAAAGAATCATCAAAACATATAGTCGTTGGTTAAATATAAAAACATTCTCAGTATTTGTAAACTAAAGTCACCTTTGAGCTAATGTCCACTAGATGATCGTCAAGGTGCTTAATGGTCTTATCAAAACCGACAAGAGCTTGCACCTGAAAGAAACACGATTATTAGATCCACCATAAAATTGATTTCTTTTTCTCTTCGGCGGCAGAGCTAATTTTACGTATTATAAAAAAGAATGACATGTCTGAGAAAAAGTTTCAAACAGTGGTCTAAAAACAATGATATATCTGAATAAACGTTTCAAACGGCGGTCTCATGACTATTCAGTGAAGGATGTGAAGTTTTACAAGGTAGAGAAATCCGCGGGTTAATAGTTTTTATGACCCAAAAAATTGCAGATAGCACACCATTTTGGCTAGGCGTTTGTACTACAGAATCAAAGGATCTAACTATTCAGGCGATAAAAATCAGTAAAAGTTAAACTGCTAGACAGACAACGTGATATAACCAAACTCTAAAGCACCACATACAGTATTGTGGCTTAACTGAAAACAGTCACGCTAAACTTCCAAGGTGGCAATGGTAAATACAGGGGGCAACAAATAAATCCAGCTAGTTTACTTTTTCCCCAGTGATCCCTTCCCCCCACCTCCCTTTCTACTCCTCCCGTATCAACTTTGATGGGCCTTTGAACTTTCAAGGCGATCACCACAGGCAAATCCACTTATAGCTTGATCTCATTAATGCAAAAATTATTACGAGGCAAATTAAGGATAAACTTACCAGAGTCACAGTAACAGTTGTGTGCAGGTCATTGCCTTCCCTTCTGAAGAGGTCATGGGGAGCCGTACGAATACGAAACTGCACAGATCCTGATTGTTACCCTCTGCAAGTATTTAGAGTATACAACTGTTACAAAGGAAAAGAAAAGATCTAACCCTAAGATCACCAGCTTCCCCGTCTATTATAGGCTCGCCATCTTCGTAGAACACCACCTCCTACGAAGAAAGAGGAGACGAAAGGAAAGTAAGTGCTACCATAAAATCCGGGGCTAAAGAAGTGTAGCAAAGCAGAGAGAAAAAGAGAACAATACGGAAAATGTTTTTAGTTGTATTTCCTTTTGACATGTTTGTTGTTGATTCAACGAAGACAAGAACACAAGTTAAACGCTTCAGTATTTAAATTAGTGCAGATGTAATAATAACTAATCACCATCATGCCCACGACCAACCATAGTATGCATTCTTTTCAATAATTCTTAGGAACGTCTACCAACAAGCAAGTGCTGTTATCAAATTCTAAAAACAAAGTTAGTAAGACAAGATCTTACAAAGACCAGGAACAGATTCTAATGTTGACATTAGAGTGCTACTGAACATTAAATCCTCTCCTTGATACTACAACCTCCTTTGAAGGTAGTTATCCATAGTGCGGAGTCGTATAAAGGAGTATCAACAGAGAGGGACTTTTCTCGTCAGTTTCAGAGTCTATCATCAAAGCATATGTATCAAGTTGAAGTCATGTTTAGGCAGAACGTTGAGCAACTAAAAACATTTATAAAAGTGTTTTTGTGGATTGAACTAAACTACTTGTTTTCAACTGAAAAACATGTTTTCTGTATTCAACTTAAGACCACATCCCCGTAAGATATCAACCATGAGTGCATATGAGATAAGGGTGATCCTCAAATGGATTGGTTGTAAGCTATACCTCAGGCACAAACCAACTACCATGCATGAAGCACGGTATCATAATTACTCGTTGACATGTGATGTGCGATTTGGTGACAAATATGGAAACAAATGGCAATATGTATATCAAAACTTAAAAGAGAAAAGAAGGCTTACTTGCCCATCTTGCATTCCTTTCTCAATATCCACAGTGATGAAGTTCCCTTCTCTTTCATACTTCACATTTGGGCACTGTTCGCAGACCTGAATAGACAAAATAATTACTTGGAAGATTGTATGAAGCATCAAAAGGCACAAGGGAGGAGATAGATGGGCAGAATACATGGACAGAACTAGGCCAATGAAGGGACTGAAGTGAGTAGTATCTTTTGCGAAAAAGCTTAAAAGAAATAACATACCTGCTCTGTCATCTGCTGGAACATCCCTGGACCAATTTGTTTGTGATAGACCTCATTCCGACAGTTACAGCGCCTCTTACCAGGGGCTGGCTTTAAAATATTTTTTTCTCTCCAGACCTGATATTTGCAAGAGAAAATCACGTAAATGAGCACATGACAACCAAGTTACTAATAGGAGCTCTCTAACCAAGTTTCACTTTGCAATCTTAATTTACCTACAAGGAGCAGTCAAAACCTTGCTGAAAATCTTAAGTTGTTTTCGCGTTTATAATACATGTCTCATGTACAGTTAAAGACTTTTTACCGAGGCTATGAAATCTAATTGTCTGAGGATGAGCCAAGTACCCTGGCTTACATGCTTTTGCAGCTTTACATTTCACCAAAGTTACGGGAAAGGCAAAACTTCACATTTCATGTCCAGAAGCGATTGTATGGATCTAACACCTAAGTTGAGCAAAGTTATATAATTATATAAAAGTCACCTAAATTGAAAAGGAATGCACATATTTCTACCTTCAAAGATCCTCCCATGTACAAATCTTCCAATGTGGCATCTAAGTCGACAATCACGTCATCTCCTTTCACAATTTTCTCTTCCTCTTCCATAGGGCCTCCACCAAAAAACCTAGAAGATACTCGATCTCGTCAGGGGTGAGAACGTTCAAATTGACTTCCAATGTGGAAATAGTATCATCATAAATAAAGGGAAATGCAACAAGTATGAGTTCAAGTTTGCTTTTCAAGTCATTGAATAATGATATAAATGCAAAAGAATAATGGCAACAACTACACATGGCAATGGCTATGTAGTGCAATTTTAGATGCCACATGTAAAGCGAGTGGCCCAAGTGCAAACCTTTTTTGAAGGGTGACTAACTTAGCATGCATAATCATCAATACCTAATGAATCACAACAGGATAACACACGACTGATATAAATCAGACAATTCCACGCCCATCATACGAACACAAGTCCATTCCCCCGACATCATCGGGTGATTCAAGTAAAAATAAACTCTAAAACAAATTTTATCTAGAGATGCCATTATGATTTACCTAGGTATCAAGATTTAAAAAAAAAAGACCCATTCTTGTTTCATTTCGCTTACCTTCAAGGCTCAATCTTTGGTATTATGTAATCAAAGGACACATTTTTCTTGGTCCCTCCACTAGAATCTGTACTTATAGGCAAAGTCCGGGGAACTTGAATTGGCAAGGTAGAACTTCAAATCTAAAAAGGATGGTAAAATGGAAAATGCACAGCTAAAAGAATCAACAATATCATACTCCGGTATAAAATGACAACTTGGGTGCTGAGGGCTAGGTAGCACAGACACGGTGTCAGACACCGACACCGACATCGGACACCGCAATTTCCAAAAAATTATATTTTGGACACCGCAGGACACTCTATTTTTTTAATATATTTTTATTATATATATATATATATATATATATATATTACTAATAAATATCTAATTAAGTAATAATAAATACACAAACAACATCTATACAAGCAACATTTATTTGGTCAATAACTCAATATTTATTTAGTCAATGTACTGGACAAAAAAACTAAGTCAACTATTAAATATTTAATAAAAAAATGTGCCCTGTATGCATGAGATTATTCAGATATGCTATGCCTATGCACAACAGAGTGAGAGGAAGAAAAAAAAGGGGAGAGAAAGAAACGAGAGGCGGATAGGGACTCACGAGTCACGACAAAAAAAAGAAAGAAACGAAAGAGGGAGGAAGGACTCGAACAGAGACGAGATGAGGAAACAAAGAGAAGAAGAGACCTGTGGGCCAGCGACGGTGGCTGAGGACCTCCGGCGTCGACGGCGAGACCTCTGGCGATGACGGCAAGACCTCTAGCGACAGCGACGGCGGCAGCAGCTGGCTTCTCTTCTTTCGACGACTGTAGCCGTCAGATCTGTCGGCTTCGGCTTCGGATCTTCATCGACTGAGCTCCGGCAACATCGGTGACAGCCTTGATGTGGTCGGCAAACAGCAGCCGAGAGGTGAGAGAGAAGAAGACGGTAATAGTTCAAATCATCTGAAATTGGCCTCAAAACGGTATGACACTGCTCCACGCCGTGTCCGACACGGTGTAGGAAATTAAAAAAAAAATTCCGACACCGATGAGCCGTGTCCGACACGTGTCGGGCGGTGTCCGGAGGGTGTCGGGGTGTCCGTCCGTTTAGGGCACCATACCTCCACCTAAAAGAGGTGTCCGTGCTTCATAGGCTGAGGGGTATTGGCCGTAGAGATAGTTGTAAACCAGCTAAAGACATGATTAGTCATCCTTACCTGTCCTATGACAACTAAAGACAGGAACGTGGAAAAAGGGAAAAGAAGAAATATAGTATAATGGGGATCATTATACCAAAATCTTCTTTTCCTCTTTCCAAAAATGATGAAAACATCTTATTCAAGAAGTGTTATCTTGAAGTTGGATATTCTCATCTCATTAATTTTACGCCTTCATACTATTAGGTTTGGTCTAGACCACCTCCGAATTCAAGCATCACCAAATAGCAAACAACCTTGAAGATCTGCTTGCAACCTTAATAGTTCTACGTGAATGCCAAATTTAACCCATATACCACATGAAGCAACACCACCAGCAAAAATAAGAAAAGCGACTATTGACACAATATGGCAGCTGTCTCCAAGAGGTAGGATATGATAACCAAGTTGAAGCTAATGATCTTATGTCCACAATGCACATCAATAATAAGCCCTTTCTATCAGGATTGCATAATTGGGTTGACCACCTCAGCATAACCTCTCCTTCCTTAGCCCTTTAGCCTAAACAATAAAGCTTTAACATATTTCCAATCCAAAACATTTCTTCACATATACCTCATGACTAGGAAAAGCCAAGTCTTACAAGCTTTTCACACGTAAGCTACAGTTAAACTGTCCTACACTATGTTGCAAAATTTGAGACGGCCTTTTTTTTAAGAGGTTGGAAAGGGCTTTGTTCGAGTCTCCTAGGAAGCATTGACACCTCATACAAGTCGAGGTAAGGTGTCCAAACATATGTTTGACACCTCTCAGCGGTGTCTGAATTCTATATTTATTTTTTAACTACCGGATACCGTGTCGGACACCTCTTGAAGAAGTGTCCACACATATCGGGCCAAAATACAATATTTCAAACTTATTTCAGAGGCAGTGTGTTAATTGACAAATCTGAAGCTTTTTTAAAATGATCTATTAAGCCAAACCCTAATCAGATCGGCCAAGCAAAAGATATTCTTCTTCTTTCTCTCTCATAGCTTTCTCTTTTCCTTCTTTTTCTTACAGAAAGAATCTAAACTTACAATCTAGAGGAAGATAGGTCAACATCTCCGACCTCGTGTACAGACCATCTGGCTATATAAGACCTCTCCTTCATGCCTTTGGTCCGATGTTAATTCTCCTTCTCTCTGTTACTGTTGAGACTCTAATCTTGGTACTGTTGAGACATTCAGCTGTTTTCTTGTTACCGATCTTGTTTCTCGTTATTGTTGAGACTATTTCATGTTACTGTCTCTCTCTCTCATCCGTTTTGAATGAAATTCAGATGCTCCACTTGATGTTTATTTCTATGATTTGTATATTTTATAATGGTCATATGGAACAAAATACATTAAAAAACTCAGTGGTGACCAAAATCTGTTTTTTGAAAATTACAGTGTTCGTTATCCCGGATGGTGTTAGTGTCGGACGCATTGTCAATGTCCGTGCTACCTAGTTCAACAAGATTGCCTGCTACATAATTCAGCTATTAGTCACTGAAAGCCTCCCTTCAATATACATAAGATAGACAGATTATAAGTGCCAATAGATGGAGAGTCATGTAAGCTACACGATACATTATGGTGATCTACTGCTGGTTGTCCATTGGGATCTACCCTTTTCTTTCCTTGTATGTCATAAACAACTACACTAACGTGGGTATTTCACATACCTCCACAAACCTTAACACGGTACTAGAGCGGACATGATTTGTAATGGTCCTTTGAATATCACTTCTACCGCTAATGATGACTCATAACCATCACTTGTCAATAGCCAAATGGCATCCCCGTTTCTACATGTACCATTTACTATGGGAGATGCACGACAAAGCAAAAACAGCATACCTATTTCTTCAGATGATGTTGACCCAACTATGTCACTTGAGTCGCTCAGCGTCAACTCACTACCAACTCGGTCCAGGTCCGAGTTGATAGAACTCTTTTCAGAAATGGAATTCCCATGTTAGCCGGTAACAACACCTAGTGAGTCAGCTCACTAAGCACATTGCCACTCACAATCGACTCGGCCCGAGTCAATTCGTGTCTCAGCACTTGCCTAAAGACAATGACAACATGCATTGTCGCATCGTCATCAGCAATGAAAAGCCACTGTTTTCTCCAAAGCTCCTCCCTCGTCTCTCTCTGACTCCTTTTATCTAGGAATGCAATGCTACCGCTGCTGCAGCAACGAAACCACTAAAAAATATGCTCTCTTTGTCACCATCGTGAATCACCAAGCTCCATTGCCACCAAAGGTCTAGACAAGCACTCCTGTTGCTTCCCTTTGATGAAAGCTCTACCAAACTCTCATCGTTGGGTCATCTCATCAAAAATCATAGTAGGCCGCCATCACGAAGGCCATCACAAGTCTGTTGATGAAAACAGCAAGCGCGTCCTCTCGTCGTCGGTTATCAGTAGCCTCCACCGCCTTTTTCCTTCTCCTCTATCTTCAGTAGCCTCACTGAAAATGATCGAGCTTAGATTGTTATGCTACTATGATGAAGTCTGAGCAAAGGGACCATGCTTGGCAATAAAACCTTTTATTTACTTCCTTTCCCAAGAAATATTAGCAATTCTGTTGAAATTTAAGTAAACATGTTACTCTCCTACAGAAAGCACATCCTTTTGGGCTTTCAACACATCTCGCTCCACATTCCAACTCAAAGTATGTGTCCTTGTAGGCCTTCAGTGTATCTCTCTCTTCCCCACTAAGCCATTATCGGATTACTGAACAAAATTGCTACCAATGCTATTTTCTTATTGTTGGTGTTATGAACCCACCAACTTCCGGTCAAGGAATCTGCTCTAGTATCGCAATTAGTGGGACCCACGGTTCATAAAACTCACATTGATGCCGACACAATCATATCAAGTAGTGATGTCTACATGTTCGTTTTATCTATTGCACAAAAACCTTAATTAAAGCAATCACATGCATCCCTGTCTACACCGTGAATCAAATATGAACAGACGGTGCATAAACTTCATCGCAACTAATGGCACATGTATCGCATTTAAGTTCTATATTGCTCTTTTGCAATATCTATATATACAATTGGAATTTAGCTCTCAATGTACATCTTTGCAGAGGGCTTAACTTTCATCTTTGCGCTCAATTGTCAATTACTTTTAGTCCCTTTCAGCTACAAGATTTTGGAAGACCTCACCCACACCCGGGGTTTTTGTCGTGCACTATGCACAGATCAGCCCACGAGAAACTTTCGGTTACCAGATCGTTGAGTCTCATGCCATGACTTATGCTCTCTTGGCTCATCGATCTCATGCTAGATCATATGGTCTACTCCAGGACCTCAGCTCACCAGATATGGACAAAGATTAACAAGGTATTCTGTCATCACCTACACAAGGGTTGCACCTCAAACCCCAGGGTCTCGTGTTAGGACATCCGTTGTCTTGGCTCGCTAAATGTAATCCCAAGGCATTTATCACAATCTGCAAACATACGGTTCGACATATCATACCCCGTATTACACATGGTTAAATGCAGGATCTACTCAATTGGATGGCTAGATCTCACCCTAACACATTTCAACGTGGCGCTCACCTGGATCACGAGAAGTCGAGTGAACATTTTTATATCCTCACGCCGTCAGCAAATTACAAACTCAAGCTTGTTTAACTGTATCCAATCTTCATGAATTTGAGAGAAGGTGCTAAAGCCCATAATTCAGCTATAGTCACCGACAACCTCCAGTTGCTCGCCATAACATATGGTGTAGCTAATCACTTTCCATCCATACACACTTGTTATCCTTCGATATAATGTACATGTAATCATGGACGTATAATACACAACTCAATGCTATGTAGTCATTTGATATGTACTGTTATCCTACCTGCTATGGTATTACAGAACTCCATTAACGTGTGTACTTCACATACCTCCACAAGTCTTAACAGGGTTACTGTATAATTGGACTTCGAAAGTATATAACTTATCGCATCAATTCTAATATCAACTGTCACAGGTAAGTCTAGAGCAAGTAGCTACGTTAAACCACAAGTAAAATGGAGCACAACATCCCGTCTAAGGGACCAAAGCCCATCATTGAAACAGAATTTTCCTCAAAATATCTACTTCATCAACAATATAACGAGTGGTATTAGATTTACATGCCCAAAAATTGGACACTGACAGCAGCTAAACACAAGTTGTTGGAAGAACTTCAGCTATTTAAAACCAATTCTTGGCACCTACTAGAATATTCTCTATTCTTATTATCCAGCTTCAACAATGTAGAATGCTAATGTATCAGAAGCCACACGCATAATGCACAAACAAAATTCAAAAATTAAGCCTAAATGAAGAGAATAAAACTTACGAGCTAAAAATGTCTTGGATATTCATTCCCCCACCCCTGCCGCCGCCACTGGCAGCATGCTGCTTGAGCCCCTCCTCTCCGTACCTATCGTATATTCCCCTCTTCTCACTATCGGACAGTACTTCATAGGCTGATAATTAATCACGGGGGGGGGGGGGGGGGGGGGGGGGGAATGTCAATTCGGAATACAACAATATCATAATAAGAAAACTAGGATTTGGGGCACAGGCAATGCCTGTGCAAACATAAATTATAATTTAGCTTAGTGGATTTAAGCAGAAAGTTAGTATCACAATAGATAATATTTATAAATAAATAAAAAGATGGACTCAATGGAGAGGAAGAGAAAAAATAGCAGAGTTGGTGAGAAAAAAAATCAGGAGAAAAGCAGTTCATACGCAGTTACAAATAGATGAGAAGAGAGGTGAGCAGCGAGGACTACAAAGTAGAAGAAGGTTGGGAGGTACTAGGTAGGGTTTATGTTCACTATTGTTAACTTCCTTAAGAGATGGCTCCGGTGTTCTCCTAGTATAAATAAACTCTAAAACAAATAGAGGCTCACCATTGTTAATCTCTGCAAATTTCTTATTAGCCTCCTCATTTCCCTGATTCTTGTCGGGATGATACTTCAAAGCTAGCTTTCGGTAGGCACGTTTGATCTGGTCATCCGAAGCACCCTTCTGTACTTGTAAAATATCATAATAACTCTTCCTGCAATTATTCACAACGATTATTACGCGCGCACACACACGCGCACACTTTACACATACATGCAACACCTGACGTCGATTGCACTTACGCAGCAATGGCAATGAGCGTGTGAGACAAAAGGCATAAGAAGAACAACAAACTTGATCTTCGATACGCCATTAAAGCTCGGGCACGGCGATCAGAAGAGAGATTAGATCTCTCTCCTCTCTTAGGGTGTGCTATCAGATCTGCGGTGACCGAAACTGATTAATTGAACTCGCCAATGCCCGCAAAATTGACCTAAATATCTCTTTCCCTCTCGATTTGCAGTGTCGCAAACGAATAGAGAGTTAACGGTTGAGTCGACGAAGGACTGGCCTTTGCGACGTGTTCCTGCCAAACGGACCAATAAGAGAGAAGCTCCAACTTGTTATGTCGAATTAGCGCGTGACACGTGTCCACACTATTTCCTACAGAAAAGCGTTGCGTCTTCCGTGGCCATCGTTTTTGATTGGGCAAAAGCTATAAAAGAAGAACAAAAGCTGGGCCCAAAAGTACAACGAGAGGCCCGGTTAGGCACTATTACAGACTAACTTAATGGGCCCAGCCCACCATGGCCGCTCCATGCCTCGGGCTAAATGGCTCGGCAGGCCTTTTAAGTCTTAGCACAGATGCCATTAAGGATGTCATGGCCCAAATGAGTTTTTGCCATCTTTTACCAAAATTCTGTTCACGAACGTGTACGTGAAGAAATGAATTGAAAAATACATTAGAGACATATTACAACCGTCTTCGATCATGAAACGTGTCCATCGATTTATTTCTGACTGTTGGATTGGGGACATGATGGGGCATATATCATGGCTAAGGAGGGTTGAAATTTTTTAGTATTATATTCAACGATTTTGTTCGTACGGGGGGTTTAAAACCGCTGCGTGTATAATGAAGAGGAACCAATATCACCTTTAAGAACGAGATTATCAATCTTTGTAAGGAGAATAAAAAGCTTTTAGATGCTACAATAAATGCACCAAAATGATTAGAACTTATGGATTTGCCAAATTCATTCGGTAATTGCTCGCAAAGTAATTCTTTCTTAATCCCTTTGGCAATTTGATGCATGTTAGTTTCAAGTTCAAACATTGCATTAGTTGAATAGTTTGTGCTTTTTCTCACGATGGGCTACAATAACTTCTAAAAGTAAAGGAGAGAGCACAAGGAGCGATCGATGATTAAGAAAAATTGCATGCAACGGTGAAAAATATAATGCAGTGCAATAATAAAAGGATAATATGAATAGATAATAATTTACTTACCCCTTATTAAATGAGAACCCCTTCATCTTATTAAATCTTACCCTTCCTTAACGGCACGATACATCTATCGCTGTTGCACGCTATATTTTCTCTTCCTTCCTGTCGCATGAAAGCGGGATCAATGCATTAACTGCAGAGATTTTGTAGACATTATACGAAGGTCAGGCCATAAAAAAAGCCTTTACTAGTTTATTTGCATTTCTAACATTGGAACCCCTAAAGACTATGACTCCCAAGACGGAATGAATGGGCAGCATTTGATGTTGCTGGACCGCAAAGCTTAAAATCCAAAGGACAGACGAGCCAGCAATCCATGTCTTAGCACCTAATGTCCATTCAATGCATATATAAGTTTGGTGGAATGATGCTTAGCCTACTAAAGTTTAGCATTGACCAGGGTTTGTGATTCATTCGCCTGCAATTAGCACTTGAAAAAGGGACCTCTACTCACTGTTCATTTATAATCAACGTGAACCATAACCTATAAGTTGGTCAGTATTAATTGATGGACCTACACATCTGGCAGCAGTCAGTTTTATGCTAAAGACTTGCATCAATTAAGTGATCAATCAATTCAGTCAGAGAGTGATAACTCCCTGAGTAAAATACTGTCTTCAAACAAAAGAGAAAGTAGCACGAGGAGAACTGATGCATGGCTATCTTGTCCATGGAAGAATGTTAGATACAACGCGCGGGCTATAGCAAGATGTTACCATTCTCCTGTAAAGCGTTAGTTAATATATATGATAATTAGGATCGTTTACTTATTACTGTCAAACGAGTAATGGGAATATATTATCTAACTAAAATCTTAAACAATATATTAAAGAATTAATCATCACTAGGTGCTTCTATTTCAATTGCCTATATTAAAAAATTAGCATCTGACGGAAGACTTGACGGCCAGCGGTGTCTAAATTGTGCCCTGCACTAATAAAAGACTATCACATTAAAAGAAAATTTAGGCCATATTGTTTTACTTATTGTTAAGTTACAGTATCCTACAACAAGAAATAAGCGGTGTATCTTGTGGGTTTATCTTTTATTTGGACAGTTTCTTTAGTTGGACCATGCATTATAATGATATTAAAGTCAGACTAATTTTTATTATTATTTTGATCCTCATGTCGTAATTCGGATTGAGATTCTTTCTTTCGATCTTCATGACATATTTCGAATCGAGGTTCTCCATGTTTTCGGCCATCACCAGCCCCCATGTTAGCCCCCATGTTCCATGTTAAGGCTGGTGCTAAGTTGTATCACACGTCGGCTAAAAATACAAATGGTGAATTGTTTCTGATGCTTAGTGGGTTTTACCCTTTCTGCGACCACGTTTTTTGAGTGGACACTAGACTTATTACAACGTAAACGATATCTTCAAGTAATGGTCGTTATATACCACAAAAAAAAATACAATGCTTGTTTTTTGTTGTAATAGGCATTACCGGAGAACAAAATATATAGATAAATATATCTACGTATATTTTGTGTGTGTGTGTGTGTGTGTGAGAGAGAGAGAGAGAGAGAGAGAGTATATCTTTGCTAACAAATCACCTTTAATTTTATGAGGCAAGTTTTCAAAATACATGATATACTTATATAGCCCAACATATACATATAAAATGTCTATATAATTTCACTCCTTTAGCCGATAGCACTGAATAAATTTGATAAGAAAGAATGTGTAGACAAGTAAAATTTAAACTAATTACATATTGTTACGTCGCGTTATTTGCGAAATAATTTCATGCCAAGTGAATAACTGACACATGACGTCTCAAGTATTAGGACGTTCTTTCCAGATTGTCAAATTGAAAGTTGGCAAGTGACTACTAATTAAAAGAGAACAATAACATAAGATGTTGTCCCGTTTATCTTTTAAATTATCAGGTGAACAAGGAAATAAAAATAAATTAAATCAAATCATTATCTCGTCAAAACAAATTAATTAAAAGATAAAAAGACAGTAGAGACAGACGTTATATTCTATTGGACAATGCATCTCATTTGCACGCGTGTCTTAATTACGTAGAAAGGATGAAACATTTTGTTCACTAATTAGGAACCTTTTTCCTTCATGTTCCGCCCACGGCGCACACAGTAGTAAAGTTAGTAGGTTTGGCGTGACACCTAGCTAGACCCCTTGCACTTAAAGGAACAAAGGATTTTGCTTCTGAGTTAGTGTACTGACTGTATTTTCATATTAATTCTACCGTAATTAATTAAGTACGAGAAAATTACTACCATATTCAGGAAATATATATACTAATAGTAAAAGCATATGGCTGATACAAGAGGCACAAAGTTCCATAACGCATTGATAATATGTCCCCAGAAAACAAAGAACAGACTACGTTTTCTAAGAAATAAAATTCGAGAAATAAATGAACACAGGCAAAATGGGTACATGTTACATTTGTATACTGTAATACGCAAGAAATACGGACAATAATAATTTGACTGATACGAGAGGCAGGATTCCGTACACGTGAGACGACTCTCAAGTTGGCACGTTTAGGCTGTATAGTAAGATTTGGTGGCATTTGTTGAAGTGTGAATGCCACATGGAGCCCAGCTCCAAGGAAGAAATGGACGTATCACCCAAAACAACAAGGAACTGAATTTTTGTCTTCATGGGAGTTTTTTCAAGGAATATGCTGCTGATTTAAGCGTCCCCCGATTGAGAATAGTAAACGCATAAATGAAGAAGACTCCTTTGTCGTTGGGATTTCCCCGGCAAGTCAAGGGCAACTTCGACTTTTCACCGGACTACAACTTGGGCATAAATCATGTGCATATTCCGGGCCTTAGGACTTTGAAGAACGTATGCACTAGTGAGTATAATTGGAGCCTTGCCTCTCGCTTAGCCCTACATATTATTTATCTACTCATTTTAGAAAAAGCCATCCAATAATTACACAGCACACCATATGATGCACTTGAGAACCAGGTGTAGTTAATAATCTCATAATTTTCATGTATGGAAGGATACATGTTTGGTATTCGTATCTATGAGCTACTATGGGTAAAAAGTTAGGCAAGGTGAATTATTATTATTATTATTATTATAAACATAATAATACAAAAAGCTCTCTTTATCTTTGTCTCTAAAAGTTGTCGTAGAAGTAACCAGAAAGCTAAAATATGTATCGAGGAAGAGCCTCCTTAACAAGAAAGCTGATATAAGACCTCGAGTTGGCACTGCATAGACCTCCTTAGTCACCTTGTCAATGGCTTGCACAAGTTCAATTATTCAATGAGTTATAGTGTTTATGTTTTGCACCATCCGCTCGATCCCGCAAATAACGAGTTACATATATTGACATTTGTAAATTTGTCCTCCGAATTAGTTCAACTACAATCAAGAAGCACCACACATGACATCACTACACAATCCGAGAAGAGTCGGATTTGTCAAGGATTTGTTCACGAGGGAGAGGCTAAAGAAAGAAGGAACACTAATCAGAGAGGTAGCTGGAGATAATAAAAGCGACGGTGACTTGAATATGAGGCTACACAGTGTGTACTATAGACTGGCACTAATTAAAGATGGATCGAGGGACAGTGAAGAGAAAGAAAGAAACCAAAAGAAATGAAAAAAGGGCCAGAAGTGTGGTCAAGTCCAGGGGTGATCAACGTGGGAGATGGCAGCCCCGTCACGAGGCTCTAGACGTGGATGAGCCACGACAAGCCCCATGCTATCTGGTACTCGTGGCACTGTCAACAGCCACTCGCCCTTCTCCATCTCACACACACACACTACAAATATTACCTTTCACTCACTTGCAAACAACACATCTCTGTACACATGTATTTGTGTGTGTGTGAGTATGCATGCATACACATGCACGCTGTCGTAAGTCAAACAGCCAAGGCTGGTGATCTTTTTAAGTAGCTTTTTCACCTTTTTCTTTTGTCTGTACGTCTATATATATCGTGTCCGATAGATTTGGCAGAGCGTGCTTCAGGTTTTTAGACAGGGATAAGTTAGGGATGGGAAGAGCACCGTGTTGTGAGAAAGTGGGTTTGAAGAGGGGGAGGTGGACGGCGGAGGAGGATGAGATCTTGGCTAATTACATCCAAGCCAATGGGGAAGGCTCCTGGAGGTCATTACCCAAGAATGCTGGTAATTTATCAAAGAATTTTGCACCGAGATATGCTTTGCTTTGCTTTGCTTTTTGTTTCTCCAATCTTAAGTGAATTTGATTCTGAAGGGTTATTGAGGTGTGGAAAGAGTTGCAGACTGAGATGGATTAACTACCTGAGATCTGACGTGAAGAGAGGCAACATCTCAGAGCAAGAGGAAGATATCATCATGAAGCTGCATGAAACTTTGGGAAACAGGTTAGCCTTCCTGCATAACTTTATTAGCACTGTTGAGGCTCGAGCCTATTTAAGAAGTGAGAATCCTACACACTACGCTGGGCTGCACTTTATGTAACAGACCACGCTGTGCAGCACTTTACTACGCCTTTGGACCTACATTTTAAAAAATATGTAACAAACTACTTATGCTATCAATAACTTTTACTGAGCATATATTTTGTCTTGAATATCTTTTGATGTACAACTTTTTACTTAATTTACAGCCTATCATATATTTCAAACTTTCACGTCAAACTATTGTCAGAAAGTACGTGCCACTGATCTTCACGCTAACCAAATTATGTTGAATACTTGATTAATACGGAGCATCTTTTTTCCGAACTTCTTGTTAACCGGCAAAAGACATAAAAAGAACTTTTGGCCAGGGACATTTAAAACTTTTGTGAGTAGCTTTAATATCTTTTTAGCTTTGGCATGCTTTGTGTGGATGAAATCTTTCAAAACCTTCTCCTCAATCGACCAAAAGTTGGCAATAATGTAGTTGGTGGAAAGGACATGAACTGATTGGGACGGCGATCATAAACGTGACCTACTTTATATATTCTTGCAGGTGGTCCTTAATAGCTGGTCACTTACCCGGTAGAACAGACAACGAGATTAAAAACTATTGGAACTCCCATTTAAGCAGAAAAATCCAGAGCTTTCGGAGGCTCCCTAGCAGCACCGAAGCCCGGCCGCCACCGGTTGCCGTGGATTTAGCCAAGGCTGCCACTGCCAACAAGCGAAGAGGTGGGCGCACTAGTAGATCCGCCATGAAGAAGGACAAATTCACCTACCTAAAAACAAAAGCACCTCCCAAAATAGTGGCGCAGGCGGCTGTAAACGCCGTAGTTCCAATGCCAGCGACACCGGCCCTGGAGACAGAGGCCCTTTCAGGTGACGCATCATGGCAAGAGGAGGCGATGGGCCACGATGCTAGCGCTGTCGTGGACCCATGGGAAGAGAGCAGGAGCAATAATCTAGTGTTTTGCCCCAGTGAAGAGGACATGATTAATGAGGTCATGGGAACATATGATGTAGGGCTAGATACTGAAATGGTGTTCCTTAATAACACCACCACCCCAATGGTCGACCCCCAGCTGGATCCGTGTGGAGCTTTGACCGTAGCCGAGGAGCAAGTAAAAAGTGTGGTGGTTAGTAGTGATGAGAGAGATCAAAGTGGGGCTGGGCAGGCCTACACATCGGCGACAAGTGAAAGCAGCGGTAATCTGAGCTCATGTTGCTCAACAAACTCGCATGTTTATGGTGCTAATTTTGATTTTGACTGGGATTGGAATGTGGGTGTAGAGGGGACTTGGGGAGCGTGGGGTGAGGAAGAAGACAACATGATTTCTTGGCTGTGGGACAACAGTGAAAACGGGGAAGGAGGTCACGGTGAAGCTGGGGGAGAGATGGACTGCGATAAGCATAACGCCATGGTCGCATGGCTCTTCTCTTGAACTTACTTCTTCTTATGCTGCTTATTCTCCAGATTAGGTTGAAACTTGTAGTCTTTCTTCCTTTAGCATGTGCAGAAGTAAATTATTGGGACTTGAGATTGTTTAGAAGTGAAGGGCCGGAAATAGGGATTCAAGGACGGGATGATATCTTGGGAACCTAGTGAAATAGACGGGCTTTAGGAAAATCCAAATTCGTGTGGTAGATATTTTGGGAGCAAATGACTTTAGACACCAATTTGGAGAGTTTTGATTTAAAATAAGCCGTTGCTTGATTCTCTGTAATCAGTGAAATGAATGTATGGATTGGTTTTATTTCCTTGATGGATGGTCTAAGCAAATAAACAAGGAGATGATAATTAAGCAAAAGTTATTAAAAAGGCTTTGAATTTTATACGACGAACAATTTTGCACTGAAATGTTTGTTCACTAATCAGTAGTTGCTAGAAGGCCTAGTATTTTGTCTCTGATGCATGTGTCAACGGCTAATAAGTGCTTGAAAAGATATACGGAGTAACATGTTTTAACTATAAATAAATAATCCTACTTATGTACTACTACTTACAAGGTTAATTAGTAGTTTTCGAATAAAAAAGTTAATTTTTTATCTAAAAATGTTACAACCACGGAACAAGATCCCCCCAACAATAATTAAGAAGTGCAAATCTGCAATTATTTGCTACAGCCTCCATTTGTAACTTAATTAATGGTACATTTACCCTTGAAATAAGGGCAACCAGTATAGTGTATTTTTTTTAATGGGCAAATGTCAAATATGTGCCTTAAAACACCGTCAAGGCACATCTTGAGTACCCAATGTTTGAAAGGTATCAAATCATTACCTAATTATAATTTTATTTTAAACCAATTGAGTCAACGGTTAACGGAAGCTGTAAGTTATTAAAAAACACAGGATATGACTATCTTTATAAAAAAAATATCACAAATCAGATTCACGTGACCAATGTCATTCTAATTGATTAGTCCATGTCATCCTAATATGATCACATGAAATAGAATCTCATAAAGAAACACACACCAAATACAAATTTACACATACACCATAAATACAACACAGTCAAAACCCAATGAGAGTCGAGCTAGAAGCAATTCAATCAGAACCAAATTAGTACTTCGATTTTGAACGACACCAACCCGACAAGCGCACACAATCAATCTCGAAACACATACCATCACCCACATACAATCAATCTTGCACACGCACACATACACAGGCACCAATCAATCTCGCACACAAACACCACAAATAGAAATTTGCAAGTAAACACATCATTCCGGACGCACCAACCCGACTGAGACATCCATTCGAGCTAGCACCACCAGAAACTGAATTTTTAGTCCGTCGCTAAAAGTCCTAAATCCTTCGCTAAAGACTTTTAGCGACGGACAACCCGTCGCCAAAAGTTCGTCGCCAATAACCCGTTGCTAAAAGTTTGGCAACAGAATTAAAAAAATCTGTCACCTAAAAATTGACTTTTAGCGACGGAACAATAAATTCAATTAGCGATAGAAATTCCGTCTCTAAATATTTTTCTATATTTTATTTTAATTTTTTATTTTCTCAAAATTCAATTTTAAAAGACTTTTAGCGACAGATATTACGTCGTTAAAAGCCCTTTGCTTCTTTAAGCTTTTTTAGTCAGGCAACTTCTCTTGCTACAACACTACAAGAAAACAGGCTTTTAGCGACGGAAAAATCCGTCGCTAAAAGAATTAGCGACGGATTCACCGTCGCTAAAAATCCCTCGTATAAAAGTCCGTCACTAATAGTTTAGCGACGGAATTTTTAAATCCGTCTCTAAATATGTCATTTTTACCGACGGATTTATTTTTCATTAGCGACGAAAAATTCCGTCGCTAAAGGTAATTTCTATATTTTTGCTAATTTTAAATTTCTGAATAAAAAATATTTTAGCGACAGAATTTCCGTCGCTAAAAGTGTTCGCAAAAGTATTTAGCGACATTAATTGCGTCGCTAAAAATTTCTTTAGATCATTTACCAATAGATTTTTAATGACACAATTTCGTTGCTAAAAGTCTGTATCTAAAAATATTTACCATTTTGTAGAAGGACTTTAGCGACGGAATTCCGTCGCTAAAACCCATAAGGCTGTTTTTTCTATTTTTATTAATTTTCAAAATGCTAAATCTGTTTTAGACAGTTACTTCTTATCAACTAATCCAACAATAATTGAATTATTTAAACTAGCATTCATCTTTACCAAATTCCAAGTAAAACAAATAAGATTTAAGTTAGATGTTCACTGAATATAATGTATAATATATCACATCAAACAATCTCAAGAAAAATACAAGTTACATTGAAACTAAAAAAATTATAAACCAAGGATTTGCTCCGAAGCCTGCACACACAAAAAAAATATCATGAAGGTTTAACAAGTATTTCAAAACGATTGAGGAAAACTTAGAACATGGTGCAAAAGAAAAACATATATTGGTCGCCACCTTAAAGTCTTCTAGTTACATACTCGCTTAAGTAAGCTAAAGTTAATGCAACACGGAAATAAAACGGTTTTGGCTAAAATCATTAAGGAGATTGCTTTTTCAGTACTGATGTTTCATCAGACATGCCTACCAACTTCCTAATGGACAGAACAGACTTCAATTGATGTTGGATCACTTAAACCACCGTCCTAATGGCTCATTTAAGAAGCAATAAGGCGGGTAAAGCAAAAGAAAATTCAGAGACAATGGAAACTAAGGCCCCGTACGCTTACCATATTCGTTTTCTGTTTTTAGTAATGATGATGAAAAAGATTAGCGTACGGGGCCTAACTCTCTCAAATTGTTTTTCTCCTAAACTGGCTGCAGGCTGTAATATCTAAAGATGTCAAGTTGCACACTAGTATGCATCTTCTGGTCAACTCACTAAAAAGCCATACTTAGGCCAACAATAAGCTCCATCCCCATCCCCATCCCCAATCCCCACCGCCGCCACTTTCTTGAAAGCTAAAAGCATACAGTAGTTTCACATGAACAAGAAGATCCTTTGGTTCACCAGGTGCCCATGCTAAGGTTCAACTCCAACAAACACCCTACGACAGTGACTAGTTGCACTTGCGATTCGAATAGCACATAAATCGCCTTCTACAGTATCTTGAAGGGGAAGCATACTTCTGCTTCTTATATCGGCAATTATTGCTCCAGGTGCCTAATATACTAGATTCTGTATAACTGTGTCCATTTGAGGCTCGGTGCCATCACATATGCCGCATCCGAGAATGACCCTATCAGAAGATTATTTGATATAGAACTATAATATATCAAGCAATCACCCAATCACCTGTTACAAGTCTTGACATATTATCATGTCCTTAATCACAGTTGGGGGCAAGAACTATAGGAACAATATTTTTATTCACTATAGGTCTAGAGCCAAAATTCAACAACGAAAATGCTTCAAATGGCTATTGTCTTCTCATAAAGCATGAGCCAGCTCAAGTCAAATTGTAACAAAACCATTTAAAAGGCTCCAATTCAGAAAATCTAAAATGACTCCTAATCAATCATGGGAAATAATATAGCTCTAACGTTTCAGTTATTGATTTTGTTCCCACGGTTCCTAATGGGATGTTGAAACTAGGTAACATCGGCATCGTGTTGCGGATTTTCACGCGTAGTCTATTTTAAAAGCCAACAAGACCTTGAACGAGCAAACAACAAACAGTTGCATCATATAACACATGTACTAGAAATTAACTCATTAAATCCGATAATTAACAAATGCGAGATTGACTGTAAAAGTGAACCAAAGCTTAAGTACGTTCTTTGAAACATACGTTCTAGCCGGGCATGTCAAAATAGCCACCATGCGGTGGCCGGCGACAGTGGAGATCGGCGGGACAGAGGAGCGTGGGGCTGTACAGCCGGGCGTGCGTGGCTGTTACGCCGGCGGGGCGTGCCTAGTTGCTGACGTCGGCGGAGTTGTGGTGGCAAGGGGGTGAGGCAAGGGGTGCTGTAGAGAGGAGAGAAAGAGAGGCAGAGAGAAAATAGGAAGAGAAGGCTGTTGAGCGGCTGGGAGAAAGAAAAGAATGCAACTAGGGTTTGTGTTCATTTAAGTAACTTTTAGCGACGGATTTTAGCAGTCGCTAAAAGTTATTAAAAAATTTTAAGGGTGGACTTTTACCGACGGATTTATTCCGTCGGTAAAAGTCCGTCGCCAAAAGTAATTTAAAAATTATTTTCCAAAAAAAGAAGTTTTTCAAAACGGAAGAATTTTTCAAATTCAAATTAGCGACGGATTTACCGTCGGTAAAAATCCGTCACTGAAGATATTTACCGACAAAAAATTCCGTCAGTAAATATCTTTAGCGACGGACTTTTATCGACGGTAAATTCGTCGCTAAAAGTGCTTTTTAGCGACGGAAATTGGTCCGTTGCTAAAAAACCGTCGCTAAATACTGTTTTTCTTGTAGTGCAAGTCCATCAGGTAACAACCGAATCAGACTTTTAGCAACAAAATTTTGTCACTAAAAGTCTATAGGTAAAAGTTAAAAAAAGCTGTTTCTTAAATTGTTATTAATTTTAAAAAATTCAAGCCTATTTTCATTAACAATAAATTCTAATCAACAATATAACACTCTTCTTTACCAGATTTCAAGTAATACAAATAAAATATAAGTCATACACTAATATCTAACACCCAATAGTCAACTACAAAAATTTGAATAAAATAAATCACATCCTACAAATTCTAAAACAATATTACTCATTTTAACAAAACCAAAAAAAATAGATTTCAATCTCCCAAGACAGAGACACTCAAATCCGATAGCTTCACATACTTGATCCTCTTATCCTTCGTGACAACAACAGTGGCTCAACGTTTTCTAGTGTAGTCGAGGGCCATCTGCATTAGACTACAAAGCAACTACTCAACAATGCTTAACATTTCAGGGAAGAAAAAAGAATGAGAAAGTACAGAGAAATATAAGTGACAAAGTTATTGAAACCAATAAAATAACCCTAGAGGGGGGGTGAATAGGGTTTTAAGACTACTTTAAAAATTAACAAACAACAAACCTCAATCTCAATAACTCAAATAAGCAAACAACCAATCTCAACACAAATGTAAGACGATAATGTAAAGAGAGAAGGGTTTAGAGATACTTGACAAGGAGAATTAAATGGTTCGGCTTGATATACCCACAAGCCTACGTCCACCCCTTCAAGGAAGTCCCTTGAAAGGCCCTAGAATCCACTAGTTTGATCTTCCTTACGGGTCAAGATCGAACCTCTTACAATCCCTTGATGCTATGCCCACATCAAGAACAAGCTTTGACAAACCCAAAACTCCAAAGCTTGACAACCCCAAGCTTTGATACAAGAACCTTTCAATGAAGAAATGTGTACAAGATTTCACTCTCAAGAAGTAGATGAGTACAAGTTTAAGCACTAGAACAAGAGAGAGATGAGAGAATTGATGACTTGATGTATGCTCACTCTCAATCAAAGAAATGCTCACAAAGATGCTCTCTTTAATGATGTAAAATCATGAAGATGAAGAGAGAAAAGTTTAATCTATGAGCCTTGATGTTTCTCTAATGAATGGAGGCTTAGAATGTGGTTTCCATGGTGTATGATGAAGCCCCAAATCATTTATATAGAGAGCAAATGAAATATAGCCGTTAGAGGCAAAATATGGGCAAAACTGCCATTGCAGTCGACTGTAATCAATGCAGTCGACTGTATTCCCTCGAAAATAGCCGTTGGAGTTTTGTCCTCGAAAATAGCCGTTGGAACTAAATTTTGACCAATGCAGTCGACTGTATTGGAATGCAGTCTACTGGATTCAAATACAGTCGACTGTAATACCCTACTGCCAATCAGCTGCCTCACGGAACCCCCTTTCCTATTTTGGGCATAACTTTCTCTAGAAAAATCGGATTGAGGTGCCGTTTTTTGCGTTGGAAAGCTAATGAAAAGTTTTATCAAAATATGAAAAGATTAGCACCAAAATAGTTTTTGAGAAAATCTGAGTGAGCTCCAAAGTTCACTCATTTTCGAGAACCACACTTGTGTGAAAGGTTATGAACTCGCATGCAATGCACAAGGTGTCCTAAGGTCTTTTTAGGTCATAGTCATCAATCCACGCATCAAACCAAGACTAGTTACATAATAGTAAAGATCAATTATAATCGATAGTAACTTAGCCGATGCGTCCTTTGTTGCTCTTCGACATTAGACTTGATGAAGCTTCTATAGCATGTCCACTATAACTTTAAGCTTCTTTGGCTTTAATTCATCTATCCAACTTCTCAAATGTGTCTTCATGAGTGTCATGTATATATCTACTAAGAATCCACTCAAAACACACATTAGAACATAATCAATGTGTAGTTATCATCAAAACAAGATGTAAGCCTAGGTTATCCAACCATAGGGCTAACAGTTATTATAAGATACATGTTTTTAGTAGTATTTCGAACCAATGTGTGAATATAAATATCAAACTTAAAAAATAAGAAGCTACACCCTAACTGACTCCCATGGGCAATGGATCCAGTTCACCGTGACCACCTAATGGACTGGTGGGTAAGGCTTTGGGTTGGGTTGGTATATGGTGGGTAAGGCTTTGGGTTTGGATTTTTGTTAAGCTGGTTGGTAAGGTGCGACTGCATGAAGAAGGCGGTGGGCGTGAGTTGATGGTGGTTATGGGTTTGGGTTTGGGGTAGGTTGATGTTGGCTTTAGGTTTGAGTTTAGGGTGGGCTGATGGCGGCTGTGGGTTTGAGTTTGGGGTGGTTGATGGTAGTTGTGGGTTTGAGTTTAGGCGATTGGTTGGGTGTGGCTGCACAATGGATGCGGTGCGAGTGGGTCACGACTGCGCGATGGAGGCAATAGTGGGTCATAGCTGGGTGGTAGCCACATGTGTGGTGGAGACTGGGATGAAGGGGGGCGAAGATGAAGAATAAGAAGTTGAAAAGGACTGCCACGTCTTACATTTGTTTTATAATGACGGTCATACATCTGAATCTTTTAACGACTTTCAGCTTCCGTTAGTCTTCATATCCAATTGTTTCAAAAATAAGACTTTAGGTACTAATTTGATACTTTTTAAATGTTACATACTTAACTTATATTGGGGTGATTTAGAAGAACACAAATTTGTCATTAGTCATCTTCTTTTTTTTTATTGATCAACTTCATGCAAGAGGATCCTAATTTGGGCAACAACCCAAATTTGAGTTACTTGGACAAAAACTCTGATCCATTTTGGTTTTGTTAATGTGCTTGTGCAGTGTAATTGCAGCATCAGATATACATGATCTGTCAAAGGAGAATGCACCGAAAACATTGAAGGTGGTTCTAAGGCCACGACGCCACTTCCAAGTTCGGGAAGTGAGAAGTTTTTGACATGGCAACGAGTAAGGAAGTGACCTGCACTACATGACATGTTTGCGGCGCTAGCGTCCAAAAGTACACAAAGAAGAAATGAAGCGCACAGCATTGTTTCACCTAAGCGAAAGCACTCTTTCATGACTGAAATCTGGCTTCACTGATCTTTTGTTAGAATACATTATTGCTACTAGATATTGTATATTATATCTTAAAATAACTACTCAATTGCGACGTTTAATGTAAAAGCTTGTTCACAAAAAGGAATATCGATTCCAAAACCGATAAATACTTACTTAATTCCGATGTTTAATGTAACAGTTGACTTATAAAATGGACAAGCCACCCTCATTTAAAAATCGATCTCAATCCCAATATATTGTTGATGTGAGACTTTAACACCTAATTTCGATACTTTATTAAAATAGAATAGTCAACTCTAAAGCATATTTTACATAAATTAATTAGTTATAAGAACCGATCAGACATTTACTGTTCTCATGCCGCTTATGTTGGCCATTTCCGTGTGACCTGAATTAAAACCTGTGTGTACGCACACATACACATATATTTATATACAGTCCGAACGAGGGAACCCACTTGGATCACAGTAGCTGACAAGTCACAAAACCTTAACTGCATCATTCATGGCGGGTATATATGCTTGTCAGACCCTTGAATTGGCTGTGGGAAGATGGCTGGGGACCGTCTGGATCACTCTCTTCCACCGTTCACTGCACTTTTGATGGATGTTGATGGAATTTATGGCCGTATGTTGAACATTGTTTGCAGCGATTTGCAGGTTTCGAACGTCCACGAATATGAAATATTTGAAATGCATCCCAAAATGTAAAAAAATTGGATGCTAAAAGTCATCTCCCAATGATTGCCGGGGAAATTTGCCGCAGTTGCCGTGGTAAAAGGATCATCTGGGTGCCAAAGAGTGTGCTGATTCAAGAATGTCCATTGATTGCAATCATTAGAACCTGCAAGATGTTGATCGAATCCGAACAGCTAGAGAGCCGGGTGGCCCGCGGGCCGCCCGACATGGCCCGAAAAAAGCCCAGATTGGCCCGACCCTCTTGTGAACAGTGCAGGCCCGAAAATAAAGGGCCTTGGACCAGACCAAGGTTTCACCAAAAATGGTCCGGACCAGGCCCTAAAAAAGTCTGGCCCTAAATTGGCCCGAAATTGGGCCCGACACCTGACACCGCAGAAAACCAACTTCAAGGATTCAAGCAGAAAACCCCACACTTGTTTACAGCACTCTAGGAAATGCTTTGCTTAATTAAAGTAAAAGGAAAATGTCAATTTCCTTTAAAAAGTAACCCAAAAAGATAAGCTACAGCACATGTTTAAAAAAGTAAATTAGTGTTTTTAATGGTTTCTGATATAACTCAAATATAACTCCCAATAATTGGGGGACACCCGGCGAATCACAATCAAACTGGGAGATTTATGATTATCTTATCAGGATTCTAAAAGAGTCCTTAGAGATTGTGACGTGATCCTTGAGGATCTTAACGCGATCCTAACACATCTGGCCAACGGCCCAGTCCTACTAGGCTCTCCTCCTATAGCTATATAAAGGGGTCTACCCCCCAGGTATGAGGACAACTACACAATTCATGCTTTTTCAGAGTTACTATTATGTAGCTGCACTCTGACTTAAGCATCGGAGAGTTCTCCGCCGGGAACCCTACTCGGCGGTCACTCGTTTTCTATCTTGCAGGTCATCGGTCCACGCTCGGGTTCCGCAATGTACGAGGAGCATGTTTTTAGCAGCAACAGATTGACGCCATCCGTGGGACCCGCCAGCTTAATCGTTTGACCTCAAGAAAACAGTTTATCCCAAATTGCCAGCGACGACTTGTCGGAACCACCGTCGCCATAAATTTTCAGTTGAATTATCGTCACAGTCGCAAAAATACAAACGTATTGTTCGTAGAAAATTCAGAGTTCAAAATTTTCAAGATCAATTATCCCAGACTGTTGTCGTTGGACTCAAACAGCAATCAGCGTCCTTAGCGCCGTCCATTGCGACCTTCCCCGATGTCGCACCGATACGACTACAAAGCCATCGCAAGGCTGCCGGAGCAGCATCAACAACATTCGAAGCGCCGCCATTCGAAGTGTCATCATCGCCCAAGCACCGTCAAGCCCCTGATATGCGCCACTATGGCCAGGGGAAGAGCACAGCCACCGTGGGCTGTCGTGACCACAACAACAACCAAAAATAAAAAAGAAAAAAAATAGAAGAGAAAAGAAGCAGTAATGGAGCCGCCCAATAGGGTCCAAACCCTAATGACTCGCCGCCGGTCAACTGTCAAGCACCAGCCGGTGCCATCACCACAGCGACAAGCAGGCAATCGCCATTGCGACAGCGCGATCGCAGCCTCACTGTTGCGCAGCCATGGTGCCAACTCCTCCATCGACCTCCTTCTTCGGGTAAGTCGGACAGACCCGTACCGTCGCGATGCGGACCACCGTTACTAGTGGCAGCGCTAATTGACGCCATCACAACCACCATATGCCGAACCGTCGATGTCTTACTGTTACGGCCACCGACTAGCAGATCTGCTTGATCCATTGCCTGTGATGCATGCCGGCTAATTCAGGTGCACCTTGCATAAAGGAGAAGTAATTCAAAGATGTCGTATCACAGTCACCGACTGAATGCGCGGAGATCGGCAACGGCAAATTTGCTGGTAATGATTGCCTTTGTGGGAGAGGCTGCCTCGCCATTACAGTGCCTCCTTATTGCGGCCTCACCGTCGCCCCACCGTTGCCATCGGTCCACCTTCGCGCTGCATCACGCCACCGCCTCACCAAGCTACTATTCGGTTGATAAAAAAAAACAAGCAGACCAATACTGTGCATTCCACCGTCGCCGTCGGTCCACCCGTCACCAACCGGTCGCCACCATCACCGTCGCGACCTAACCCTGTACCCCGCGCCGTCCGAGATCGCAAGCATCATCGAGCTACGTCGCGGCACCGGCCCCCTCCTTCGAGATATAAGCCACCGCGACCAGTAGCAAGGCGGCACCATAACCACCGCGATGAGCTTGCACCATTGCGCCCACCGGTGCGATCGCCGTCATCGCAATGGCCAGATCTGGCTTTTTGTCCAAAAAAGGAAAGCGGCAGACGGATTAAACAGGTGCACTCTTTCTTTTTTAAAAGAATTATGCACTCACCCTTAATTATGCATATTCATATTTTAGACCCTTTGTGTCTTCATTATTCAACATATGCCACATTCTTTAAAAAGCATTACCTTTTTGCCTATGAAGAATGCATATTTATATTTTAGACACAAAGGGTTTCAGTTATTCCACTTAAGACACCTTTTAAAAGCATTAAGGTTTTAACCTATCAAAAAAAATGCATAATTATCCTATAGACCCACAGGGTCTTACTTATTTATGCCGCACATTCTTTAAAAATGGCGTATATTAGATCGCGCACTCGTTGCTAAAAATAAAAATACTACACTTAAAGGCGCTAGCAAGCCTTCCTAAAGGTTGCTTCCTGTGTGCAAGAAAACGGGCCAGTGGGGCTGCCAAACTGGCCGGGCCGGGCCAGATTGGGGGGAAATCTGGGCCCAGTCCAAGCCCTGGCCCTTGGCCCAATATCTAGGGCCGGGCCCGAGCCTAAATTTTTTTTCTTGTTATTCAAAATAATAATATTATTTTACTATCTATTTTGTTATTATTATTTAATAATATAAATACTAGCTTTTTATATATATTTTTTAATAGTTATTTTTTTACGCACGGTGCCAATACTAATTTATATGTAAGAGGGTAGAATTAGTAGTTTTGGTATATATTGACAAATAAGTTCGGCCCATCCAAGACCGCCAAGGCCTCTTCAAGGAGGCTCGTGATTTCTCACGGTTCGATTGTAATCTTTGTAATCTAATTCTTATTTTACGTCAAACGTATCTTTGATTATTGCACCAAGGAAAAACGATCATCATAATTCATGTTCAGATTCATTACTCATTCGATCGTTGTTGGACACACACACTTATATATAATAATGTGTGTATACAATAATACTGGGCCAAAAGAGGGCTTGTGTGTAGGGCCATAAATAAGGCCAAAAGGGGGCCATTTTTCTAGCCAAAAAGAGGGTCGGGCCAAACCCGGGCCTATTTCTTAAAAAATTCGACCTGGCCCTGGCCCCAGCCCCAGCCCTAAGGGTTAGGGCCAGTCCGGGCCCAAAAATGGGCCGAGCTGGCCCGGGCCAAAAAGGGGGCGGGCCGCCTGGCCCTTTTGACAACTCTACCTGTTACTACTCTCCCCACCCTACCCACTGTTGCTTTACCCTCCCCCCATGCCGCCACCGCTGCCCCTGCCCTCCCCCATCGCTTCGTAGCCATCATCACCCCCCCCACAACGCTGCAACCACCATCGTCCCTCTACCCTCTCCCCACCCCGCCCCTCTGCTGCCACCACGCTCCCCCCACCGAGCTGTAGCACTGTAACCACCACCGTCCCCCCCCCCCCCACCCTAATCTGGTGCATGTTTGTTTGTTTGTCTTAGTTCTTGATTTGTTAGGTTGGGTTACGTCTGGAGAAATTCAGTGCAATTTTGAAGGTTTTGGGCACTAATGAGTCTTGGGGTTTGGAACTTTTAGTTCTCGAAGCAACTTGGATTAAAGTATATGTGGTATTGGTGAACTGGGTTTAGAAATTTTTATTGAATTTAGAAGTGGTTTTGGGGAACCTTTAAAGATATTTATAGGATTTGGTTGCTGCACATCATCCTGCGTCTGGGTTGATCCCCTTTGTCAGTTGTTGAATTGGGGTTTGAAGATTTTGGTCTTGTTGAGTTGAGACCTGAATTTGAAAATTTTAAAAATTATTCGGTATATACAGTAGAAGGGCAATATTGTCATTTTAAAAATACGTAATGATGACATCATAAAAAATGTATACTTTTTGGACAGAACCGTAACGGATGGACACGAGTATTACATTTTGAAATTTATTATCCTTGACTGTAATTTCATTCTAACTTCCGGAACACTGTTATAATTATTCTAAGTAAAAATTACAAAATTTAGTTAATAGAGATGCTCTTTTCACTTCTTACGCATCCGCTAGTTTGCTAAAAGATTGGCAATTATCACTCAAATTTATGGAAACGAAGGTACATTCTTTAACCAAATACTTTTTCAGAAAATATAATAGCAACGCAACTGTTCTATAGATATCATTTTCAAGTTACCAAAACGTTGAAACCAGCTGGACTAATTCCAAAAAGCATTGTGACATGTACAAAAAATTTTATAAGTAGTAATACATATTGGCCTGAGTTTTAAAATGCCGCTAAAATTAAGGTGATGTTTGATAATGTTCATTTCTCCGTGTTTGTAATATTGTTTTTCCAAAAAAAAAAAAAAAAGCCCATTCCTTATTTGTAATCGGAAAGTTGTGCCCTTCAGCCTCTCAGAGCTCCACAGCCGCGATGATGCAGTCGAGACTTAAAGCTTCATTATCCCTACTGTCTGCTGGTTAGCCTTCCTTAATGCCCGTACCTACTCTTCGTATTCATTTTCGGAGTCCGAGAATTAACAGTTTAATCTTTACAGGCATCCGTGGAAGCAGCATTTGCACATCAATTTTGGCGAAACCCAGGCTCACTTTGTTCCATGCCGAAAGCCGAAGTAACCGGTAAAACGCTCAACGCTTGTCCCTGCAATTTTAATTTACTTACTACGCCGACACGTAATATTAGGGTTTAAGCATTGGTTGGAATTTGTTTTGTATTTAGCGAATCGGCCTGAATTGAAGCAATGTTTAACTCTAAGCTAGTGATTGCTACGTAGCCATTTTTATTTCCCATGCGTTTCTCGAACAAGTATGAATCGCAGTGAAGTAGAGATCGCTTGGTGGCTCGTTACGTAGGATTCTTATAGACGTGAAGTTAGGGCACAAAGCTTGAAAGGCTTGAATGCTTATTTGCAGTTCTTATACTAGAATTTGAGTACCTAAATATAGAATTATACGCAAACAGTAGATGCACATTGGAGAAGTTGCTATTATTTAACAAGTCATACAAGGGACAAAATGACAAGCGGAGTCAATGTTTAGGTGTTCAATTTTTAACCAAGTAATTTGCTAAAAAGTAAAGGTGCTCTAATTTTGAAATCGACGGAATATTACCAGTCTTGCGGGGCTTTCTCGCGATCTTTCCCTGTTTAATATTCAATCAATAGAAACTCCTCGACCTCGATTCTATTAAGAGGAATATATGATTATATTGTTTAAGGAAATCTTTGTTTGTCAAAGTTATTTTAGTGGATAGATTTATCTACTACTGGCTCCTAGCTGGATTATGAGACTACGCCACTTGCACAGGTATTTGATCCTCTGCTCGTTGTTTTGTTAGAAGGGTGTGAACATTTCTTATCAAGGAAGATAAAGAAAGAAAGATAAAAGACCTTCTGAGGATATTATCTCGACAAACTAAAACTCAGTATGTGTTGTAGGTTTAATTCTTCCATTACCAGGTGATAGAAAGTCTTGCAATATTTATTTAAACGTTATTCATCCACCAATTGCAGCATTGATGTATACACGCCTGTATAAGCACATTTATATA
This sequence comes from Escallonia herrerae, assembly GCA_033070095.1. Taxonomy (NCBI): domain Eukaryota; kingdom Viridiplantae; phylum Streptophyta; class Magnoliopsida; order Escalloniales; family Escalloniaceae; genus Escallonia; species Escallonia herrerae. The sequence goes on along the minus strand of JAVXUP010000807.1, from coordinate 174,501 downwards.
TTCTATATAAAGATATCACATATACAAATTTTTGACGAGTTAGAGGATAAACTATATAGCATATTAAACATGGAAATTTTTTATATTTGCATTAAAAAATGTTGAGAGTTGGAAAATAAAATTTTGAAGTAGCTGGGGAAGCTGTTGGTTGTCCATTTCTCCAATGCATATGTCTTATATTTCTTGCTGATATACTATTCCTATTTATCAATCCTTTGATCTAATAAGAAGGGCAGAAATACATTTGAAAATACATGAAAGTGATTTACTTTTACTTATCAGAAAGGAAAAAAAAAGAAAAGAGATGATCTACTGAAACTGAACTGTTTCTTAAATAGGGTGAAAGTTCAAATTTCGATATGCAAAGCTTCTGTTGCATCCCTCACGCAATTTTTTGGCATTTAGAGCTTTGAAGGAGATGAACTGGTCTATGATCAGCTCAATGTTTGTGTTCTAACACTCAACGATGTTTTGGTGCAAACTACAAAGAAGCATGTCATGGGTCCTTGGAATCCTGTATCGTCTATTGTTCTCTTGGATTATCTTGCAAGATGTACATTTAGGTGATTGTATACTTTTTATAGAAATGTGATGCCTTGAGGTCTGTTTCTTGAATATGAACTTGTTTGTGTATCAGAAAGGAAAGGTTTCTGTTACAAATCAAGTTCTACTGCCTGTAAATTTGGGAAAGTTGAATGTACCATTGTGAGGAATTGCATGAATATAATGAGCTGCATATCGTCATAGGCATTGTCACAGGGTTTTCTTCAACTTATTGTTGCGCAGCTTTTGTCAGTCAGAATAAGGTTTGAAATATTTGGCATGAATGTTTTCGCACTTGTACCAAATGATGCTTTCCACGACTTGGCAACAACCTTTACTTTAAGTACAAATGTCAGGAAAAATTGCTCTGACTAATCGTAGATGCAACTTGGTATATGAATTTCCTACAGAGTTGCCCTCTACGATAAGTAGTTTGGCTTACATCTTAAACTGGACAGATTTCTCTTGCAAGGATTAGAAATCTTGAAGCAATCAATACACAGTTGCTCCGATAGCTTCGACAATGAAGATGACTTCTCAGAATTGGGCACACCTGTAGGACAAGGCAATGGTACACTACAAAAACTGGTGACAGAGAAGCCTGAACCTTTTCTGGTATGCATTTTCATTGTGCCAACGGATGGTTTTTCCTCTCTACCTTCTATTTTCTATTTGCAAGGCCATATTTCCTTAAAAGCCTTTTTTGTTTTCGTAAATGAGTGAGTGGTAATGAAACTGAAGGTGATAATTGACTTTTTTGCAGAAAAGCAATCCTGCTAGAAAAGCTAAGGGCGGTAGGTCATCTCCTGCAGGAAGTAGCATAAAAGACAATTGCCTGAATTTGGAAAAAGCTTCCCCAGCTCTTCAATCCAAACATGAGAACCACAGTGATATTTCTAGATTTTCTGGTAACCTTAAGGCTGCTTCCAACTTCCAAATTTCAAGCTCTATTGCTGTGGAGAATGTTCCTTCTTTGGTCAAACTTTCGCAGCTAATAAAAACAATTTCAATATATGGGGAGATCATTACTTCTTCCATGAGGACCCTACCCGATGGACGCTACTGTTGTTATGTTAAATTTGAGGTAAATGTTAGTTTATATGAGCTCTCTCTCTCTTTCATAATTATGTCTAATGCATTCAGATGATTTCTAAAGAATGTAGGATCAAGCAAGCGAGCAATTTCAGGTGGTGGAATTATTGTAGGGAAGTTTTGGCTTCCAATTCGTCCTCTTCATATCCACGAGACTATTACAATTAGAATCAATTGTATTAGCAAAGAGACTTGCCATCGCGCAATACTCTCTGTGTGCAAGTCAATTGGTGCATTAGAGGAGCTGGTAAGGGCAAAAGAAGATTCGGTAGATGCCCTTTTTGTTTTGAATGGCGAGTCAGACTCAGAAAGCATACTTTCAAAGTAAGAACAACATTTTTTCACCCAGTTGCCATGATGTTTTGGTTTGATTCATGGTTGCTTTGCATGTCATTGTAGTCATGTTTCGTTTATCTTGTGAAATGGAGGTTGAACTTGTCACTCCCACTTCACCCTGCATATATAGTTTTTTTATAATACTGTTATCCAATTTTCTGTCCGTGTAGTTGCCCAAGTATTTATATGTTGAGGTGCAAACCTCTTACTTTTCGTACACAATTTTATTTACTTTTCGGACTTATTTAATCATTGACCATGAGCAGGTGCTTAGGCATTTTGTTTCGGTTATACTCCCTCTATTTCATAATTTTAGCCATTGTTCTGCTTCTGGGATGTTTCAAATTTTGAGTCCCCTTTCTACAGTATGTTGAACTTCGGGCAATTGATGATTTTTGTGTCCTAAATTTGTGAATATAAGTTTGTACAAGCGTTAATTTGGCAAAAAGTGCTTGACTTTCAGCGGGGGCTCCAATTCAGAATCTAGCTAGTGACTTGTCTACTGTGACTAATCTGCCTTCTCCATATCAGGTTGAACAATACAATCATTGACAACTGCCGCTGGTCAGCTCAGATACTACCAAGAGACTCCATCCCAGCTGCAGTATCTGAAAAGGAGAATGTTAAGCGAGACTTTGCACAACAGATTAGCAAAACTTTAGGAGCATTAAGATTGCAATTTAGCATGAAGAAGATATCTGCTGAAGATCTAGAAAATCTTCACGTGTCGATACTGCACCTTGACGACCACCCTGTCATCAACAGTTGACCTGATCTACCAAATTTTTTTCGATTCATATAAAGCTTCCTAGAGTGATAGATGTATGCCTGGCGACCAGTTTAAGGGTTCGTGCAATCTCCCTTATTGCCGGTGGATTCCGTGGAAAGCATCAGTTATGTTTTGATAATCATTAGAAGTTCTCTCCAACTCTAAAGACCGCACTGTGCTTCGTAGCTGATGCCCCTTTTTGCCGTTTTGGTTCTATGAAAGATGGAATATTAGAAGCCTTGCAGGCGAGGAGGGTCCAATTGTTGAAGTGACTTTTCCGTCTTTTTCTTTTTTTTTCTTCACAAATATTTTTGACACGGTGTCACACTTTTTTGCACTCATTAAGCACATTCACACAGCAAAACATTGACCATACTTCGAAACTACATGTTAGTGTTAGTCTCGGTCACTTGTTCATAAACTACTCGTGATTTGTTTCTCAAAGAACTTGTCCAGATTCGTCTGTATAATATACGAACCGAACATGAACAAAGTTTTAGAACTCGTTAATGAAACGAGCCGAGCATGAACATTTCCAAGTGATCACAAATGTGTTCCTGAATGGCGCATTTGGATAATAGCTTAACTATAATATGTACAAAAAACATATAATTTAATTATAATATTAATTAAGTTTAAACTTGAAATCCTTAAAATTAGTTAGATAGTTGGATCAAGTAATGTGTAGTTTTGATTTGAATATAATTGTTTTGAACAAGAACACGAGTTTTCAAGTTCGAGTTCAGTTCTTATATATAAAAGAATGAATTCGAGCAGAACATGAATTTTATAAACCGAATGACGAACAAGTTCAAACAAAATTTTGAATGTTAAATGAACACGAACATCACCTGAAACTAAACAAACGAGTTTAAACATATATCTGTTCGACTCGAACTCAATTCATGTACAGTCCGGCCTACCTCTAACGAATTCAATGGGCTGTTCCGTACAGCTGTGTCAACTGTCTGGTGCGTAGTTTGTAGCCTACATCTCACAAAATCCTATCCTATGACAGAATATTTTACTTGAAGGTTTTCAGAAGAAATGAATATCGGGCTTACAAAAGGAAAGAAAAATAAATAAGATCAAATCGAAGCAGGCTACTGTTTTTAGAGTTTCCCTCGCCAAGATTTATAATTGTTGGAATTGATAACAATAATAATAATTGGCTCTTAATGTGTAGCCTCTTTCAGCTGTGCCATAGATTGGGGATGAATGTACGCTTACCTGTTATGATCAAGTTGCAGCATGTATATCATGAGTTGACAACCTTAAAACCTGCCCCCAGATATATACAAACAATAGCTCAATAGCTAATATAAAGTCAATCTCGACATCCTCCACAGAGCTTGCAGGAACAGGTGTTAGATTTTACATGGCTAAAACAGGCGCTACACAACGGGGACGAGACGCTAGTGACTGTTAAAATTACAAGCAGCTTCGGCCAGTCCCATGGCACAAATCCCAAGCTGAGCTAAGAGCAGGTTTGTTAATCCATATCATAAAGCGATTAACTTGCAGACTCCTCCTTAGATGTCATTTTAAAACCCCTGCAAGGCTTCTCCAGCTTTTCGAGCCCTGAAAGACTCGAGGACGAATTGTCTTCCTCAATCTGATATTCACTCTCGTCAACTAACGACTTCATTAAGGAACAAGGGCGCCCCTCAACTTCAATATCAGGCCGAGGCTCTTGCGCTGAATTGAATGACAATTCGAGTAGTGATGGACCTGGAGGTTGTGTTCTCATCTGAACAGAGCGCAAGAGTGCAGCTCTTCTCAAGTCAGCTGAGTGGCATATGTCACTAGGCGATGACGGAAACCGGCAGTCAGAATCCGAGCCTCTCTGACGAGGCAGTGAAGATGATACAGCAGGGCCGCTGCAGCCATGTAGCGAGTACGAAGTGGAGGGGAGACCAGAGAACCCGCTCGGAAATTTATGGTATCTATAGGGAGAAACTGGACTAGTGGGTAGGCTGTCCGGTTGGGACGAACCTATATTTATAGGGCTTTCATAATATCGGCCATCGTCCATGTCTTCTGACATTGGCGAATATTGTAAGGACGTCTCATCCCTGAAACCATACAAGTCAAATATCTATCAGTAAGGCAAAAAGGGGGAATGAGGTTATTCTACAAGAACCGAAGTAAAAAAGACTGTGAAGATAGCAAGATACTAAAACAACTGAGCCAGCAGGTCCTGCACTACACTACATAACGTACCAATGGAAACATAGCCTCACTCCTCCTAAACTAGATAAATAATTAACCAGGGGGTATGTCTGGTCCAAAGTACAGAGCTTTGAACAGGTCCTATTTTCTAATCCATACCTTGACCTTTTCTTTTTTTTCCTTTTCCTGTATGCTGTGCTCTTCCAAATATTACATCAGTGACATGTTACATTAGCAAGATAAAAAGACCAGCCGAGACAAAACGTAAAACCTTGGATAGTCATACTCCGTAACTAAAAACCTTGTTTTTCACCGTCAACAAAACTTAGGCATAAGCAGAAGACAATCCATCATAGAGAAACAAAAACTATTCATAGCCACAGATTTATTTCTTCACCACAACATCCTTTAAAACTAGAGCAACGGCAACAAACAGAATATTTATCGGAAATCTCACGTCAATAAGAGTTCGACAAGGTAATAGTTTCTCAGTCACCGTCATGAACTCAGATTTTAAGTATCTCGCCAAAAGATTGCAGCAACCATGATGAAGAAATGACGTAAAAGAATACAATCACCACATTCTTAGATATCTGACTCACTGTGGTTGAGATTTGACAGACAAACTTGAGGATGATTAACAGCGTCCGTTTAGATTGAGAAAGATTGCTTCTTGTTTTTGTTCGCCAACTTCCTGAATTTCCAGCGTCCTCCGGCAAAGTTTGCACTTGGCACAAAAGCAAAGAGGGTAGGAAGACTAAGAGAATCAGCCGAGAGTAGACCAAGAGGGGTACACGTTCAAATAAAACCCTAGGTACTTATTTCCCTGCCATTTTTGCAAATGACCTACAGAGGATCCAGTCAAAGCAAACTGGCAGGGTTTTATGGACCTGGCCTGTACTGGTCCTAAAAACTTGCATCTAGTTAGATGTATGGGTATGGCCCGATGCCCATGTTCTAATGGGAGGTTGGTAAAGCGCTGGTCTAAATCCAGTTTGCCAGGTCCATTCCCAATCTAGCAAAACATGAGTGCGGACATATCCTGTGTAAAATTAAGCTGTAAGAACTCCTCCGACTGAGTATCAAAGACCTCTCCATGACCCATACTATTAATATTGTGTTCCCATCTTGAACTAACGTCGAACATGTGAGGGTAACTCCACACCAAGCTCGTAATCATTATACCAAATTCTGAACTTACAACGGGTTACAGCAATATATCACAATTGAACAGAAAAGGGAGAACTTATCTACTACCATTAAATGCAAACAACAGAGAGTGTAAATGCAGATCAAAGCCTGTGGGCAAAGGCCGATCTACCACCTAATAATAGCACCTCTCTGCCTATTGACAAGGAACAAGAGAGAAACTTATGTCATATTAAGGAATATTATCCTTAGTTTTATCTCTCGTCATTTATTTAAGTTGACATCAAGCTGAAAACCGGTGGTGACTAATGTCTAAGCTTGGTATATAAATGTGATGTCCCACATCAGCCTGGGATTTTGTGATTGGCCTTGTATGACCCTGCTAAGGACCTCATTAGTACCTACTCGGCTAGCCCTTTTGAGGAGGGATGTAGACCGTGTCGTTACAAAAAATTGGTATAAAACAACATCAAACAAGACATACTAGGCCATAAGGCTTTGTGAGCTGCCACTGGGCGCCTTAACAGGATTAAACTCCAAAATGCAATCAACGATCCATCAGAACTCCTGTTTGTGGTTGGTGGTCATTCCATGCCAATTGAGATTGCATTGCCATTCGGCTAGAAGATATTAGGATTCCACATTCATACTTCCAAAGTGTTAGACATGCACCAATAGTGTTGCTCTGTGGCCAACTAATAGCAACTTATTTGGCAAACTGTACAGAGAAACTATCAAGACTTTGCAGCAACATTTTCTACATTGCAAGGTAGAAGGTGACAAGCACCATCAGAGTACTGTGCTTTCGCATATCCAACCATGGCTAAAAACGTGTAATGTTCTCAAAAGTATATAATCCCCGAAAACAAAATTTAGAAAATGAGAAGGGACATAAAGGGTGGCTGTCATCAAGTCCATGCCTCGCAAACTGAGTAGGGCAAAATCACTGCATGACTGTTGAGAAACCAAACTGGCCTTCCTACTCTGATAAAGGATACTGTCGTACAATCACGGATACTAATGAGCCACGCTAATTACGAAACACTCCATGCGCCAAAGTAGCCGTTGATATGAATCCATTAGCCGTAACACCACGTCAAGTCGCAACACACAACAGACTCATTCAATAATTACGAGTCATAATCTATGACATACCATGCAAGGGCGTATAACATGAGTAAGAGTTTCGTGCTTAAGAACTAATCCTGGCCCTGCCAAGATGAAATTAGAACTACAATTCATGACCTGTAAACAACACCATCTTCTATTACAAACACATACAGCCGTGTGAGTGACTGTGTGATTATTTACCTAAAATAAAACATGCTCTCTGACCTAGCTGGAGAATCCATGAGGGTTTCGGGAAGCGAGTCTCCTACTGTCAATCCATTTAAGCTCGACGCCATTATCTGCGTCAACAATCCATATATTAATAATCCTTATCCAACAAAATTCCAGAAAAAGAAAGAGCAAGCGCAAAATTCACCAAACTTCAAGAATTGTAAAGAACAGCAATAAACTACTTTAAAGAGACAACCCCATTCGTCCGACCAATTTCGCTTTCAAATAATGGGCACTAACGAAAGTAAGGCCCTAAAAAATAGGTGAGAGACAGAGAGAGACCTCACTGAGGTAACGCTTGTGAGAGTGGAGATTGTCTATGTAAACCTCATCTTCTGGATCTCGACTTCGCTTGCCACTGGGAGAGGGTGACCCTGATGTAGTAGCCATAGTATTAGTTGTATTAGGTGCTGATGAGGACGAGGCGGTCGTTGGGTTCGTCTCCAAACCCATTAATCTAACCTCAACAAGCTCTGTTCCTTTTTCAATTGTAGTCACCACTCCGCATACCAGAAAATTGCGGAGACCGTTGGCACTTTCGCTTTGATTCCCAACAACGTTGCAAAGACAGAATACGCGGAGATTGTTCCTACAATCGTTAAAACAAGAATCAAGGTTACGGAGAGATAGAGAGTGAGAGCCTGTTCTCTTATTTTGGGAAAGGACTCTTCTTCACTGCTCAGTGGGCGGGTGGCTCACGCACACCGTCCCGCTAACTGGGTTTTCGGTCTTAATTTGACAAAAGTAACCCCTCGAAAGAGGAGCTAAACCTTTTTTTTGAAACTTTTAACTCTACTCTTTGGGTTAGTTTGACAAATTTTTTTTTTATTTTCAGTTTTTAAAAAGTAGTTTAATTTTTTTTTTTATAAAAATAAGTGGATGTTTATAACCCTTATTTTTTTTTTTTTTTTGTGTTTGGTAACCCTTTTATTTTGACTTTTTTTTTTTATGGTTGCGGTGGCGGTGGTGGGACGTAGCGGTAGTCGACGGTGGTGGTGGCCGACAGTGGCTGGTGGCTGGTGGCTGCCGGCGGCCGACAGTTGCCGGCGGTGGTCGCCGGCGACCGGAGGTGGCTGCCGGCAGTCGCCGGCGATGGTCGCCAGCGGCCGGAGGTGGCTGTCGACGGTGGTTGCCTGAGGTGGCTGCCGACGGTGGGAGGGTGGTGGTGGTGGTCTCAAAAAAAACCAAAAGTGAAAAAAAAAAAAACAGTTTTTGGAATTTTTTTTTTACTCTTCAATTTAAAAACTGGTTTTTTAAATTGGAGAAGGAAAAAAATTGTTACCAAAAGCACTTTTTTTTTTTCAAAACTGAAAAAAAAAAGAGAAAAAAAAATCGCGTCAAACGTGGCCTTAGTCTGTACTAATTTCAAATTTTATAAAATTAATCAACGTTGTTGTTAGTAATTTTGAAATTTTTAATAGATAATCACTCTATCCAACCGCTAGAGATGTCAAATGGGCTGGCTGGCCCGGCCCGTTTTTGGGCCCGGGCTGGCCCTAACCCTTAGGGCTTGGGCCAGGGCCAGGCCGAATTCTTTGAGAAACGGGCCCGGGCCCGGCCCGGCCCTAAAACGGCCCTTTTTTGGCCCGGCCCTAAAATGGCCCGGGTTTGGCCCGGCCCGGCCCCGTTAGCCCCCCCCCTAATTTTTTTTCTTTTCTATTTTTTTTAAGTCTATTTTATTACATTATTATTTTTTTGATATTTTGGATCTTTTTAGTTAAATTAATAGTTTTTGAGGTATTATTGAATTCATATGATCAGTATTTTCTTTAACATATGCAGAGAAGTATGGGTGTGTGATGACTGTGACGTGTTTTTTATGATTTCTGAGTGGGCTTTCATTTAATGTATTTTACAGAATTTGCTTTGTGTTCTACATCACAAGCTAAGGAAATAATTATAAAAACAATTATCATGTATTCGAAACATAAATAAAAATTATGTATTCTTTTTGTTTCAAACCAAAAGAGGTGAATTGAATTCTAAATTTAATTTCATGAAGTGGGTGACGTGTTAAAGAGCCTTGAAGAATAATCTCATGTTTCTTTAAATGGCCAAAGAATTTGAATGTAACAAGAAAAGATGTTATTTTATCTTCATCGATCTTGTTATTGTTTTTGTTTGATCTACTCTATTTTTCTTTGACATTTACAGGTTTTACACCATATTACGAAAGAGATTGAATTTTGCACTTAAAATCAGTATGTATGGGCTAGAACAACTAGTTTTTGTACTTAATCCGTGGTTAATGGTCAATCAACATCAATTTGCCTTTTCGAAAGGGGGTTAATTCGTGAAAAAGTGATTATATACTCAGTGGTCCGTTTACAGAAACTTTGCCCTTTGTTGAAGAAGAAGTCTTTATAATAAAAAGTTGGGAAGAAAGGAAAAAAAATTTTGGATTGGGCCCGGGCCCGGCCCAAGCCCGGCCCTAAATATTGGGCCTGGGCTTGGACTGGGCCCATATATCCCAGGTTATAGGCCCGGCCCGGCCCGTTTTTCATTCGTGAGGCCCGGCCCTGGCCCGATTTCATTGGAAGCCCTGGGCCGGCCCAAGCCCGGCCCATTGACAACTCTACCAACCGCTTTTGTGACTTCTACTCCACCCCGTTATTTAAATAATTCAGTCTAATATCAATACTCTCGGCATTTTTTGTTTAATTTCTACCTCCATCCTGATCTTTGTTTTCATTCCCATGACTACTCGTTTTACTCTTTTATGTACCCTGTACTCTATTTTGTTTGTATCGATTAGTTTACGTATGTTCTTGTTGATACACTCGTCTATGCTAGTATCAAGCAATTGTAATCGCGAAAAAATAAAGGTGGTTTTCTTGTTCTTTATAATTGAGGAAGCAATGAAGACTCAACAAGAGGGGTTGGTGACCTAAAAGACTTAAGGAGGAAAAGCCTCCGAAGTATCGGCAAGTGAAACATGAGATTTCTCTTGAGTGAAGTAACTGTAGCGAGATTGTCAGATGACTTAACTGTATTAGGGTGTCTCATGAGCGAGACTAGTTGTAACGGGATCTTAAGATATAATATGAGTCTTGGGTATATGAGTCTTAGGTGGGATAGTCTGCGAAGCAACCGTCGTGAGTTCATAAATAGAACGTGTATCGATGTCATTTGGAAATAATTCAACGGCAAAGCCGGTGAAAAATGGAAGGTTACTATAAGATGACAAGTGAAATTTAGACAGAGATACGAAATATTACGCTCCCAAAAGATGGCACATCTTTGGATTTTGAGGCCTTTGAAAAGTTGATCCCAACATCCCTTGTATTCAATACCATAACCAAGAGAGCAACATAACAGCATTTAAAGTTCTAATTAACTTAGAGTGATCATACGTTGGAGAAGAAAACAAGCACATCCAAAAAAATTGAGCAGGTTATAATCAGGATGAGGGCCATATAATCCACGGCCCCGCTGCAAAGCATTGCCTCTTTTAAAATGGCTAGTTAAGTATGTACTTATTAGTTTATAGGCAGGGTCTTATAAAGGCAATTAAAAATTATTTCACATTCAATGTAGGATATTACAAAATATGTGTTTAGGATAGTCAAATGTGGTGTAGAAACATGACCTACATGACTAACATGCATATGAAAACCATTAGCAGTGCGAATGATTAGTGCATGAGGAAAATATGTTGATTAAGATCTAATGTCACTGCAATAGCCAGAATAAAAAAACCATGAAGAGGAACTTGAGATGGCTGATAACAAGTAGGAATGCGTAAAGTCGTAGAGAGAGGCTGACTGAGTATATGGACAAGTTCTTTTAGATCTAGGGGATGATCCCTCATAATTTGTAACAACAATAGAAGAATGAGAAAGCAGTGCAAATTGAATCTCTCGAATGTACTTAATTTTCATGCTATGAGCATTACAACAATCGTGAAATGAAATATCGCTGACATTGTTGAGTAGGACAACGAAATATTGCCAACATTGTTGAGTAGGACAGCGGAGTAGACTGTGACCGTATCTATGACCATAATAGTGACACCGAAGAGTGCCCGTAGAGAGTGAACTGATACAAATATATGAAGACATCGTGCCTTAAAAGTTGTGTACAAAAGTCGAACAAGCTTGAGGTGAAGTCGTCGCTAATTTGAGTCCACACCTATATGAGATTCTAACACCGTCATGGCATGCTTAAGACTTGTTAAACACAGTTTTTACTCAGAACTCACTAAGCAAGGAGGTTCACACGTAGTACTCGACACTAGAGTTATGGATGGAAAACTAACACGGTAGCTATTGCCCATCATTCTAAAGAGCTCCTCAAAATATCTCTATTGACGTCAATAGAAATGCCATTATGCAAAACTTTGGCCTCTAGGTCATGACTTAAAATCTATTAAAAAGTGAAAAAGTCATTTTTTTTTTTTAATAAGAGAAATATATTATAAACAAGTCATTCCAGTCATATAGAAGATGAGTTACAACATCATACAAACCATTGAAAGTAACAAAAGATAAACATTGTCGTCCATATTTACAGGACTAGATGTAAAAACATTAAGGCTTCGTTTGACAAAAAAAAAATTTTGGTTTTCAGTTTTTAAAGAGCAGTTTTTTAAAGAGCAGCTTAATTTTTTTTTTTATAAAAACAAGTGGGTGTTTGATAACCCCTTTTTTTTTTAGGTTTTTTTTTTTGGTGTTTGGTAACCCTTTTTATTTTGACTTTTTTTTTTGGTGGTTTGCGGTGGCGGTGGTGGGGCGTAGCGGTGGTCGACGGTGGTGGTGGTGGTGGCCGACGGCCGGAGGTGGCTGCCGGCAGTCACCGGCGGTGGTGGCCGGCGGCCGGAGGTAGCTGCCGGCAGTCTCCGGCGGTGGTCGCCGGCGGCCGGAGGTGGCTGCCGGCAGTCACCGGCGGTGGTGGCCGGCGGCCGGAGGTAGCTGCCGGCCGTCTCCGGCGGTGGTCGCCGGCGGCCGGAGGTGGCTGCCGGCAGTCTCCGGCGGTGGTCGCCGGCGGCCGGAGGTGGCTGCCGGCAGTCTTCGGTAGTGGCTGCCGGCGGCCGGAGGTGGCTGCCGGCGGCCGGAGGTGGCTGCCGGTGGTCGCCGGAGGCCGGAGGTGGTTGTCGGCAGTCTCCGGCGGTGGTCGCCGGTGGCTGGCAGTCTCCGGCGGTGGTCGCCTGAGGTGGCTGCCGGCGGTGGGAGGGTGGTGGTGGTGGTCGAAAAAAAAAAACCAAAAGTGAAAAAAAAAACCAGTTTTTGGAGTTTTTTTTTTTACTCTGCAGTTTAAAAACTGGTTTTTTAAATTGAAAAAAAAATGGTTACCAAACGCTCCTTTTTTTTCAGTTTTTAAAACTGAAAAAAAAAGAGGAAAAAAAAGAGTGTCAAACGGGGCCTAAGTCGACGACTCTATGTCATGGATACTATCGATTTAACCTTGCAAGCAAAAAATGGCAAAGCTGCTTTATCAAGCAGCCTTATTGCTTCTAACTAATATCTGACATAATGAAAGTAGGCACTGATAAGACAGATACAATACATAATTGGTACAACTACTGTGCTAATCTTCGCCAATCCTATAAAAAGATTGGTGTATAAAGTTTTATGGTTTTCTTTATTTTTTCACGGGTGGAAGTCCAATACATGCACATGAGAAGAATATAATGGTGTTTGCGTGGACTGTAAAATCTCAGGATGGAATTATATCTTATAGGGTTAAAATAGTAATCTTACTCTTGATTAATGCCCATTCCTAGCTCCTTTTTTCCGTTTCCTTTGTTACTGAATTTGGGAATTGCTCTCAGCCTGTCTACTCTCATTAAATTACTTATCGAAAAATCGTCTTACTCCTGATTCATATTGTGACTAATACCTTAGTGACAAGAATGAAAGACTTATGATATTGACATAAATTTACTGTAATATTTGATTTTCCTAACTTGTCGCCACTTGTCTATTGGAAAACTTTATTTACCGGAAAAAAAGGTATGTGTTGCTGCTAAAAACATGCTCCGCGTACATTGCGGAACTCGAGCCTGGACCGATGACCTGTAAGACAGAAAACGAGTGACCGCCGGGTGGGGTTCCCGGCGGAGAACTCTCTGATGCTTAAGTCAGATCGCAGCTACAGGATAGTAACTCTGAAAAAGCATGAATTGTGTAATTCTCCCATATAGCTGTAGGAGAAGACTCCTAGTAGGAATGGGCCGTGGGCTAGATGTGTTAGGATTGCGTTAGGATTCTCGATGATCATGTCACAATCCTAAATAAGATAATCATTGATCTCCCAGTTTGACTGGGATTGCCAGGTATTCCCCAATTATTGGGAGTTATATTTGAGTTATATCATAAACCCCCCACTTCCTTAGCTAACATGTTTGGCTGAGAAAGTTTATACCTGGTGTCTCGAGACATGCGTCAGATTTGTAAGTGATTCTCATCCACTTGTAGGGGTAACAATATTTCTCTCTTCCGTGTGCTCCAACCTAAGCGGGAGCTTAAGCCTTAGAACTTTGCCCAAGTAGGGAGCTAGAACCCTAGCTCTCGAGAGCTAAGTCTTAGAATGTCGCCTGAGTAGGCTATTCAGAATCATCTTTAGAGAGACGAATCATGGGATCTCGAGATCCTTTAGGGGCTGTGCCCCATGGTAGCCTCTCTCGGGAGAGGACACAACGCTGTGCATGCAAGTTGTTGCATGTGCTAAGTGCTTGAATGTCCCCTCGAAGGGTCACCTCTCTTTTGGAGGGTGTTCATTTTGTGCAAGTGTGTGTTCTTGAGCTCGAGCCGACCACATCATGCTTGTGTTTTACTTTGTCGTGAACTCTTATCATCAGCCAAGAGCTGGCAAAGAAGCCTTGTACTCATGCTTGGCTGGGTTTTGAATTGACAAAGAATGGTGGGGGGATGAAGTCCCACAGTCCTTTGCCGTTTCACGAGTTAGAACTGTAGCTAAACCGTTCGGATAGAGCTCGAGCTCTATCCTATTATCCTATCACCCTCGGGGGTGTTCGTCCCTCGAAGGACTGATGAAGCGCGGAGCTCACGTAAATACCCTCGGGAGTTTGACGGAACTTAAGAGTTCTCGTCTTATGGGCCCTCGTGGGTGGATGGAGCCGGAGCTCATGCAATTACCTTCGAGGGTTCTGCGAAATTTTAAGAGTTCTCGTCTTACACGCCCTCGGGGGGTTAACGGAACTTGGAGTTCTGGTCGTACGTGCCCTCGGGGGTTTAACAGAACTTTAGAGTCCTCGTTGTACGCACCTTTGGGGGTTTGACAGAACTTTAGAGTTCTCGTTGTACACTCCTTTTGGGGGTTTGACGGAACTTAGAACTCTCGTCGTTTGTGCCCTCAGGGGTTTCTCGTCCTTGCTGCTGCGATGCCAAATAAGTAGGCGCGGGTCATAGAGCCCATAATATGGTCCCTGTGACGAACCTCCCTGTCTGATAAGACACAAGGCATTAAGCCTGTATAAGAATGATCTCATGAAATATAAAGCCCCCCGACCTTTGAGAAGGCGTGGAAATATAAAGATGACTTTTCAGCCTACATGTAGGGCCCGATCACAAGAAGACATGTGAGAGCAATATAGAAGACCATAATCCGTTTGATAGATTGGACGAGCATATAATGCCAGAGGATACAAAGTCCGTCAGGCATAGCTGGTGATTCACTAGATACGTTGGCAGCATGTGTGCTTCCATCATTGTTGACCTACCTTCTCAACAAGCAGCGATGTGAATATGCCATAGATAGAGGCCATGACCATGAAACGATATATAATGCCGTGATGGCAAGATACTGCAGCAGAAACCCTAGGCATGACTTTTAAGTCGCAAGGTGCTGTGAAAATATTCCTTGCTTAAAAAGTGGTTTATACGTCACTGTTGATGCTCGCAGGCATAGTTTAAACCCTGATTTAGACCGGGTCTACCCCTTCTCTTCTTTAACAGAGAAACAACGGCTGGCATGTCGGCGGAGCCACGATTGGGGACACCGCGACTCGCAGAGAGGTCGCGGTGGAGCCGTCGCATGGTGGTAGATCAGGAGCACAGGTGGTCGAGGTGGCGCAGATCTGCACGGAGTTCCTCGCTGCGGTAGTTTCTCCTCTATGGAGCGACGGATAGAACAGAGTTGAGGCCGCTATGGTGCAAGCCCAAACAGTGACGGCGAGGTTTTTGAATCTCTTCGCGGAGGATACGGCCGGCGACATTACTAACTTGGGCGGCGTGACATCGGGGCGATGTCGGGGAGCTAGTGGCGAAGTGGAGCCGTCGCCCTTTGCTCGCGATGGACGGCGCGATGTCGGGGATGGTCGCGGGGTTGATGCCGGCAACGGGTGCTAGCGGTTACGAGAAAATTTCATCGTGGTGGCCATCAATGATGGTTGAGGGTGGCGCTGATCTGCTTATTATTTTCATTTTTTTTCTTTTCTGATTGTAATATAACAGTGCAAATTCGGGGGGTAATTACTGGGAGGTGGACGGCGAGGTGTCGTAGTCGCCGTTCGGTCGCGGTGGAGCAGAGCTAGAGGAAGGTGGCGGAGCGATGCCGTCGCTATCCAAGCGTGGCTATAATGGAGGCATTGGCCATGTCAGAGGAGGCCATGGTGGTCTCGGTGGCCTGACTATTCGTGGTATCGGCACCTTGCTGGAGGACATGCCACGGCGGCAACGCTAAGGTTCTGACCCATAGGCGGCGGCGCTACCGCAGCTTTTCATCTTTGATTATTTCTCTTTTCTCTTTTTTTGAGTTGATCACGTTGATGACAACAGTAAGGCCATCAGTCTTGGCTGCCGGCGGCAGCTTTGTTATAATCTGACATCCGTGGCAGCGGGATATTTTGAAGCGGTTTTGACATGTTGTCCTCGGCAGTTCGCAGTGCAATCGTTAAGATTTCTTGAGGTCAATCGGTTAGGCTGACGGGTCCCATGGATGACGCCAATCTGTTGCTGCTAAAAATATGCTCCGCGTACATTGCGAAACCCGAGCCTGGACCGATGACCTGCAAGACAGAAAACGAGTGACCGCCGGGTGGGGTTCCTGGCGTAGAACTCTCCGATGCTTAAGTTAGAGCGCAGTTACAGGATAGTAACTCTGAAAAAGCATGAAGTGTGTAATTCTCCCATACCTGGAGGGGTAGACCTCTTTATATAGCTGTAGGAGAAGATTCCTAGTAGGACTGGGCCGTGGGCCAGATGTGTTAGGATCGCGTTAGGATCCTCGATGATCACGTCACAATCCCAAATAAGATAATCATTGATCTCCCAGTTTGACTGGGATTGTCGGGTATTCCCCAATTGTTGAGAATTATATTTGAGTTATATCAGTATGTTTATGATTACTAAACTATACCTTTTCCCACAAGAAAAGACATACAGCCTATTTAGTAGAAAGAAAGTAAAGTAAAAATTGGAGCATTAGAAAATGATGGAGGGGTTAAAATGTAAAAGGTACTAT
Source organism: Escallonia herrerae (assembly GCA_033070095.1). NCBI lineage: Eukaryota > Viridiplantae > Streptophyta > Magnoliopsida > Escalloniales > Escalloniaceae > Escallonia > Escallonia herrerae. The sequence continues at coordinate 157,676 of JAVXUP010000807.1, read as the reverse complement.
TTTAGTAACGTTTTTGAACTCTTTACAGAAAAATACTAATACGGAGTAACAAAAATAAAATACAATAAAAAATCAGAAGTAACCTGGCATTCCAATATATATATATATATATATATATATATATATATATATATATATATATAAAGGGGTAAAACATGAATATAAGTAAGAGATGGGCCCAATTAAGAGTGTTATGATCGCCTGTCTCGTGGCTTGATTTGTTTATGATGTCAGCGTATTCTGCGGTGGCACAGGTCATCGAGATGTTAGAAGAGACGTGCTTCGCTTCCACTCCCGCATGCCATGCCCTGCTATTTTTTATTTCCCGATGCCGAGTTTTATACTTATTATTATGTTATTATTTATTCATTAAATTAATAGCCCTACTCCCCATATTACCAGTTTGGCCAAGGTTTTTCTATTTTCGTACTTTATTACGTTATTCATAATTTTCATAATTTTCATAATTTTTTGTTACAATTATTATATTATATTATATAATGATGAATCACAAAAGATATTTTGGTATGAATAACATTTTGGTGTAACATGGCAATAAACAATCACGTAAAATAAAAATAACAAAACATAAAAAAAATATGATAAATCATAATACACAACGTTCGTTTATTATCAGATTGTCCACGTTAAACAACCTCGACTGAGTTTTGGTCATGCACCCTACAATTTGAGGTGGATCTCACTAGAGTTGTCAAACGGGCCGGGCGGCCCGCGGGCTGGCCCGACCCGGCCCGGTTCTGGCCCGGGCTGGCCCGGCCCCGACGATGAACAGTGGCGGCCCCAGCACAGCGGGCCTGGGGCCTGGGCCTGGACCAGGCCGTCCATTGCTGCGAAAAAGCCCGGCCCGGAAACGGGTTTGGCCCGGCCCGAAGTCGGCCCGGGTCTGGCCCGGTCTGCGGCCCGGATCTGGCCCGGGGCTGGCCCGGTCTGCGGCCCGGGTTTGGCCCGGTTTTGGCCCCACTTGTTTGAATTTTTTTGTTTTTCCCCCATTTCTTCCACCCCTTTTCCAAAATTCCACTTTTACCCCCCCAACAGCAATATAACGGCTAGTTTGGGGGGTATTTTAGTCTAACCTATATTTTTCAACTCCTTTACACTCTTACCCTCCCCAACAACTATAAACGGATAGTTTGTAGGGGTATTTTGGTCTTTTGTGAAGTTTCTAAAATCTATAAATTCACACCATTTCTCTCTAATTTTTCACACCAATCTTCTTACTCTCTCTTACCTAAACATTCTATATTTCTACAAGCTTTGCTACTATTTTCCTCTCCAATTACTACTCTTGCTAATTACTACTAGTATTTACTAATTAGTACTCTTGTTTATTAATTACTAGTCTTGCTAAATTCTTTTTAATTACTACTCTTGCTAATTACTACTAGTATTTACTAATTAGTACTCTTGTTTATTAATTACTAGTCTTGCTAAATTCTTTTTAATTACTAACTCTCTAATATTTGTTACTCGTTCATTCTTTTAATTGTTATTTCTTATTATTACTCTTATACTTGTGTATTTAGTTACTCTTACAAAGTTTAGCTCGAAATATGGCTGGATTATTGAAGAAAATGAGGCGTGCATCGTCATCACGAAAAACATCATCATCATCGCAAGCACCACCACCAGCACAAGCGCCAGCGCCACGGCCATCACAAACACCAATCCAAGCACCAACACAACCATTCGTTCCTGGACGAATGAGTACAGGCTGTATGATAGATACCCAAGCCAATTGGGAGTTCAATCAAAACATTCCAGATTTTGAATACACGCCTGATGAAGACCCCCCGCATTATAGTCAAGGACGCAGCTCGGTTGGCGAAGCTACTACTCCGTGGCATAATCTCAACCCTATGCCTGGTCATGATGAAGAAGGGCCGAGCAATGCCTCCGGTAATGAGCCAGAAGTCCAAAAGGGGAAAAAAGAAAGCCGAGTGTTGGAATCATTTTGATGTAGTTATGGTGGACGGCATCCGAAAAGCTCGATGTAAGTACTGCGCTAAATTATTTTCGTCTGGTAGTGGTAATGGACATCTTAACAGGCATTACCCTCTGTGTGCACCTCGACAAGGCCACGTCGAACCTACCCAAACGCAGTTATCTTTTGACGGTAAGTTATTTGTTTATAATCAGCGAGAGCAAAGAGACGGTCTCGCTGAATTTGTTATTCATGATGAACAAGCCTTTTCTTTTGCCGATAATCCTAAGCACTCTAGATATATGAACACATACGTTCAACCTTTGTACAAAAAGGTTCATAGAAACACAACTAGATCCGATGCACTCCGACAGTACAATGCTGCTAAAGCACGCCTTATCGATTATTTCGATAAATTTGAAGGTAAAGTTAGTCTTACTTCTGATATTTGGCAATCTCCTTTACTTTTGTTAGTTATTCTTGTGTGACCGCTCATTGGATTGATGTAGATTGGGTTATGCACAAGAGAATCATCGCTTTCGAGCACTTCCCTTATCCGCATGATGGAATGAACATTGCTATTCTTATATTAAAAGCATGCACCACATTTAAAATTAAGGATAAGATTATGAGTGTTAGTTTTGATAATGCTTCTAATAATAAAGTTGCTGTTGCAGCTTTAAAGGAGACGCTTCAACCTGTACTTAATGGTGAATTATTTCATGTTCGCTGTGTTTGTCACATTATTAATTTAATTGTTCAAGATGGTTTAGCTGCTGCAGGAGATATTCTTCTCAAAATGAGGGGTATGACAGCGTATGTTAATAGCTCGAGTCCGAGAACACAACAATTTAAAACGTTGTGTGTTCAATATAATATGCCTCGCAGGAGAGCAGTTACAGATGTGGTCCACAGGTGGAACTCTACATACCACATGCTTTTACACATTCTGGCATACCGAGAAGTCTATACGCATTTTCTACTAACCCAGTTCCCAGCCGGCTTGCCAACTCAAGAGGAATGGCAGATGGCCACATACCTAGCTGAATTTTTGGAGGTATTCTACACGTCTACCAATTTATTGTCTGGTACGTACTATCCCACCTCTCCTCTCGCTGTAATAGAAATTCTCAAGATGGCTACAATGTTAACAAAATGGAGATATATAGGACCCTTTAAGGAAATAGTAAAAGTGATGGATCAAAAATTTAATAAATATTGGAGTAACTGCCTGTTATTTTTACTGTGGCTACTTGTTTAGATCCTAGGTTAAAGTTGCATGGCGTGAACGCCTCGATACAAGAGATATCGAAATTAATGTGCTACACAGCAGAGGAGACAACCGCATTCACAGCAAAAGTGAGCAAGAGGTTTGAGGACTTGTTCAACGTCTATCGTAATTCTGCTGACGTGCGCGGGCGAGCTACATCATCATCCACTGTTGAGAGGTATTATGCGCCATACCTTAAGGGCTTTGAACATCTAGTAGCAAGACAACTACCAGGTGAAGGTACTTCTAATTCGGCAGGTTCGTCTACTTTTTCCTCTTTTAATGAGATTGGTGTATATGCAAATACTGATCATTATTCTGATTTATCAATGCAAGAACAGGTTAATTTTAATTTGTTAAATTTTTGGAAACAAAATCAAAACATGTATAAAACTTTATCCCAAATTGCACGGGATGTACTGCCAGTGCAAGCCTCCACGGTTGCTTCAGAGTCGGCATTTTCAGCCAGCGGGAGGGTTTTGGATGACAGGAGGAGTCGTCTTAACCCCGAGTCGCTCGAGCTATGTGTATGTTGGAAGGATTATCTTGATGCGAAATACCGCGAGCAAGATAAACCGATTGATGATAGGAAGAGCAGTGACTCGGATATTGAAGTACTTCTGGATGATTAGGTAATTTGTTTTTATTTTCCTCTTTTGATCCTTTTGGTTGACGTTGCAGATTTCTTGATCTTTGATTGCTGATATTTTGGATAGACATTCATTATTATTTTGATTGTTAGAATTTTAAGAATAAATTTTTTCACAAAATATACTTTTTTTTCCATATATATAAAATAAATTTTTACAAGCAAGATATATATTTTTTCGTATATATAAAAAAATAGGTAACTTCGCCTGTTTGTTTACAAGCAGCCGGTCCCAAGCCCGGATAAAAGGAGGAGGGCCTATGAATACATTTATTATTTTTCTATATAAATTGTTATGTGTTAAGATTTTATTAATAAAGCTCATCAAGAAGAGTATGAAAATGTTTAACATATAATAAAAAATATAATGGCTAACAAATAAATATGTATATACATACATACATATATATGTATATTACTTATAATGAAATAAAAGGATAAAGATTAGGTTCGTTAAATTGTGAATATTGCCTAGAGATGAAATTTAAAATTGAATAACAAGAAGAAAAAAAAAAAGGGCCCGGGCCCGGCCCAAGCCCGGCCCTAGCTATTGGGCCTAGGGCCTGGGCCTGGACTGGGCCTAGGTTTGCCTTCGGCAGGCCCGGCCCGGCCCGGCCCGGTTGGCAGCCCCCACTGGCCCGGCCCCGGCCCGGCCCCACAGCAGGCCCGGCCCAAGCCCGGCCCTTTGACATCTCTAGATCTCACCCTTCTTTCCCTCTTTTCATCATTGATGTGAGCAAAATTCAACCTCTTAGTAGCATAGCTACTGGAACCGGGCTCAAGTGGCGAACAATTGAATTGAACTCGAACTAATGTAGTGACTAGTTCACAACTAAACTGGTTTCTCGAAACTAAGGGTAGGTTTGATACTCTTTTTTTGCCTCTTTTTTTTCAGTTTTAAAAATTGAAAAAAAAAGGAGCGTTTGGTAACCATTTTTTTTTAATTTAAAAAATCAGTTTTTAAACTGAAGAGTAAAAAAAAAAACTCTAAAAACTGTTTTTTTTTAGACCACCACCACCCTCCCACAACCAGCAGCCACCTCAGGCGACCACCGTCGGCAGCCACCACCGGCTGCCTGTGACCACCGCCGGAGACTGCCGGCAACCACCTCCGGCCGCCGGCGACCACCGACAGCCACCGCCGGAGACTGCCGGCAGCCACCTCCGGCAGCCGGCGACCACCGCTAGAGACTGCCGGCAGCCACCTCCGGCTGCCGGCGACCACCGCCGGAGACTGCCGGCAGCCACCTCCGGCCGCCGGCAGCCGGCCACCACCGCCGGTGACTGCCGGCAGCCACCTTCGGCCGTCGGCCACCACCACCACCACCGTCGACCACCGCTACGCCCCACCACCGCCACCGCAAACCACAAAAAAAAAAGTCAAAATAAAAAGGGTTACCAAACACCAAAAAAAAAAACCTAAAAAAAAAAGGGTTATCAAACACCCACTTGTTTTAATAATAAAAAAAATTAAACTGCTCTTTAAAAACTGAAAACCAAATTTTTTTTTTGTCAAACGAACCCTAAATAATTTGAAACATTCATTTCCTTATTTATTTCTTAGACAGCAAAGGATATATAGTCGAATGAGCTTTAACATTAATCGAAATTAAATTCTCCTGCACTGCTAGTCCTAAAATTTAAACTCATAATTTTAAGAAGGGTAGCAAATCTTCTAAACTTCGGGACCAATTCTTTGTGTCGAAATATCTATATTCCATCAGAATTAGACCAAGTCCAACCAGATAGCGGAGGCCCAATTTGTCAGACTCGGTGACCAGGACCCATGACTAGACGGTGCAAATGGGTTCCTCCAAGTGCCCCCTCTTGGCCACCAAGCGGAAGACCCTTCCAGTCTGCTGGTTATAAGACGGGAAGCGACCTCACAGCCGACTCGGGCCCGAGCAATTTGCTGCTTCAACAGAGCATCCTTTTTCCCGCTCGGACATAAAAACAAACACTTGCCCTGCATTACACCCAGGCACCCTGGCCGTTGGCTACGCGACGATCTGCAAGCCCTAGTTAGCGAGAGCCATGAAGTACGTGCTGGTGACGGGCGGCGTGGTGAGTGGGCTCGGCAAGGGCGTCACCGCTAGCAGCATCGGCGTCGTCCTTAAAGCATGTGGCCTTCGCGTCACCTCCATTAAAATCGGTTCGTTTTCAACGTTCTTAGAGAAAACGATTGGTCCGATAATTGTTTTGTCTTTATCCAGTTTTGTTCTTTCCCTTGTGTTACTTTTGGATTTAGTCTACTGTAAGTACCATGTTCTACTGTGCTGTCGGTTAAAGCTTTGGAAATTTGGGGTTTTATTTAGCACAACTGGTGTCAGTAAGACTTTGTTATGCTTATACGCATACTCCGTCAGGTTCCCAAATTTGCGTTCCCTCGACTGTTCAACCATGTTCGGGAGTAATTTGAAAACGAGCTAAATATGTGTTTTGCTCCAATTGTAATTAGAGCTCTAAATATGTAGTAACAGGCCTATCGAATGAGGATAGGATTGATAACGAGCATAATGATTGTGAACTGTAAAACGATCTTCAGAAAATGGTTGAAAAGTTTAAGGGTACTCAAAGTTTTGAACGGAGAAAATGTTTGGTTCATAACATTCAATTTTTTTTTCTTGGGGGTGTCCTTGTTTCTTATTAAGTTGAAATTTGTCGTGTCTGTGTAGTATTGGTAATCATCTGTCCTTGCAGATCCATATCTGAACACTGATGCTGGTACCATGTCCCCTTTTGAACACGGGGAGGTTTTTGTTCTTGATGATGGCGGAGAGGTAAATGTTTCTTTGTTTTAAGTCCTGTTTCATTGTTATTACATACAAAACGCACTGACTCACCAGAAAACTGTACTTGCTTACATGCAGAGTTTTGAAAACATTGTTTTTGTTTGCCTGGAGGTACTTAGTTGGATTGTACACTGGTCTTTAATAATATTTCGATGTTCTTTTGTATCTTTGAAAGACCCAGGTTCTAGACAAATGTCATTTATATTTTGCTTTAATCATTTTCCGGTGTTTATGGCAAGAGAGGAAAAGTAGTGTTTGCAAAGCGGAGGAGATGTCAATGATAAAGCTCAATTCCTCTCGGAGTATCTTATTTTTTCTTGTATAGGCTCTCTTGATGCTTTTTCTGGACTTCCAAGGCAATTTTTCTGGTTGTATAGCTAAATGATAGGTCTCTCCAAAAGAAGAAGAGAAGATGGGGAATTTTCTTTTTTCCTCTCTTACCTTTTCTTTGCTTTCGACTACCTCATACAAGATTTTATATTATGACTAAATGTAAGGTTATGTTGTTTGAAATCATTTGTCTGGTTGCATATCCTCTTCCTTGTTCATGCCTTGCAACAAATAAATTATTTGACAGTTTAACCTAGGGCTGTATACGAACCGAGTTTGAGCCGAACATGGGTGTGTTCGAACTCGGTTCGTGTAAGTTTTGGTGTGATCGAGCTCGGCTCGAGTTCGCTAAGAGTCAAACCATCAACGTTCGAACTCGGCTCGAGTTCGTGACTCTGCAAACCGGGCTCGACTTGTTCAACTCGTTTAACTATACGAGCCGAACTCGAGTTCGAAAACTCGGACTGTGTTCATGTTGAGAATCGACCAAATCTCTAAATTTTCTCAGATTTCTCGATCTTTGACGCAATCAAGATGTAAAGAACATACAAGGAAGGAGAGGATGTAGAACGGAAAACATACAACAAAAAGATCAGCCGACGATGAAATCATCGATAATGGTTTGGCGATGGTGGCATCGACGACGGGGCGAAGGAGGCGTCGACGGCGGGGCGAAGGAGGCGTCGACGGAGGGTCGAAGGAGGCGTCGATAATAGAGACTGGAGAGACGAAGATGTCGGCGATGGAGAGACAGAGGCGTCGGCGTAGGCGATGGAGAGACGGAGGCCTCGGCGTCGGCGATGGAGCTTCTGAACCTTCTCTGAAGACTCTTTGGATGGACCTTCTCCCAAGACTGACTTGTTCGGATGGAGTTTGGATGGGACTTCTCCCAAGACTCTTACTTTTGTGGATGGAGTGGTTGGATGTGATGATATCATGTTTATCTTTAAGCCTTTAAGTTAGATAACTAAATGGGTTTAGAAATAATTTCATTTATACTCACACAAATATTTAATTTTATACTCACACAAAATTAAATATATTAATACAAATATTTTATATTTATATAAAATATACGAGCTCTAATGTTCGCGAACATTAATAAACAAATAACAAAATGTTCATGCTCGGCTCGTTTAATAAACGAACTCTAAAATGATGTTCGTGTTCTGTTCATTTATGAAGTGAACGAACACGAACGAGTTTTTAGCGAACTGAACGACGAGCTGTTCGCAAACAACTCTGTTCATTTACAGCCCTAGTTAAACCTACTAGGTTCTCACAGGCAGCTATCTGTGTATCGTTACCTCTTTCTAGCTTTAAAGTGTTGAACTGTTGATTATGTCTACACGCTCTTGATAGGTTGATCTAGATTTGGGTAACTATGAGCGTTTCTTGGATGTGAGACTTACTAGGGACAATAACATCACCACCGGCAAGATATATCAGGTGCTTATATTTTGAATTATGCTTATGGTCCATAATTTCCTTAATTTCAGGAGTTTGATAGAGGTAATTGGTTTGTTCTGTTTTCTCTTAGTCTGTCCTTGACAAGGAACGAAGAGGTGATTTTCTTGGAAAGACTGTTCAGGTAATCTGCAAGTCTAACTAGTTCATAGTTTCTGTTTTAAGAAATAACAAGCTGAGAGATTGTTGCTCATGGCTCCTCTGCTTGTTTGAGTGCATTTCAGGTGGTACCACATATCACAGACGCCATTAAGAATTGGGTTGAATCAGTATCTGTTATTCCAGTGGATGGAAAAGAGGGTCCGGCAGATGTTTGTGTTATTGAATTGGGAGGAACTGTAGGTTAGAGATTTTCTGATAAAGAAACTTTTGATGCATCTAAAGTTTCCTCTCCCTCTCCCTCCCCTCTCCATTCTATATTATCTGTCAGGGATAATTTGAATGTGTTTTGATTTTTAGGTGACATTGAATCAATGCCATTCATAGAGGCTTTGAGACAACTATATTTCTCAGTTGGTGAGGTTATGTTGCTTGCTGTGTCTTCAGAATACTTAATTAGTTTCCCTCCACAATTTCCTTATGAGCAATGTCTTTCTACTTCTTAGATTGAGTGCCAAAATGTTACGTAAATAGATTAGTGCTATATGACTATTGCTTCCCGGACTCTTACAGTTACATTTCTCCAGTTTAATATGCACCTACCATTAAGTTCTGATATTTTATGTATTCTTCAGGACAAGATAACTTCTGTCTCATTCATGTGAGCCTTATACCCGTCCTGGGTGTTGTGGGGGAGCAAGTAATACTTCATCCTCTAGTATTAAATACAACTTGCAAGTTATGTCTAGATTTTTTCTTGCTATAAATGGTCATATTTTTTGAGCATACCGACCCTCTTTATTCTCGTGTCGTGCAGAAAACAAAGCCTACACAACATAGTGTGCGCGAACTGCGAGCATTAGGCTTGACTCCTCATTTTCTAGCATGTCGCTCTGCTGAGGTATATTCTTTTATGATGCAGCATCTGCATTTGTGCAAGCGGTCCAATGAACTTTGACCTTTCACGTCTTTTAGGTAGAAGGTCACCCTTGGTGGATACCTTGTTGTTTAAGAACGTACACAGTCTTGAGGAGATTGTTGCTTTATGTTTGCTATGAGTGATCTTAGTTGTGTAAAGGACTGATGCAGGTGTTCTATGAGTTAAGACATCATATGTATCAAATTTTCATTTCTGTAAGCTGTCATAGTTAATGTTGCTATAGCTACAGGCACACTAACTATTAGCAGCTTCAACGGCTGGCAATCTAAGGAATTTTGCTTTGCATTATTGCAGCCATTACTTGAAAGTACCAAGCAGAAACTTTCTCAGTTTTGCCATGTTCCTGTAAGTTGTTCTTAGAGATTTGCTTTTTGGCCTTTGAAAGGAGTCTGCTCTCAGAATCCTGACCACCTTCATTTTTTGTGATATTTTGGGTCTGCACAGGTTGGTAATATTCTTAATATCCATGACGTTCCAAACATTTGGCACGTTCCCCTTTTACTTCGGGTGAGTTACTTTCATGTGATTTCTGAATTCTCCTACTAAATTCCTATTGTAGATTTCATGTTTTTTACTTGGTTACTGACATTACACTTTTGGTGCAGAACCAAAATGCTCACCATGCTATTCTAAATCAGCTAGACTTACTAAGGTTAGCTTTTGTTTGACAGTTTATATTACCACTATTTTCCATGACTTAAATGAGACCGGAACACGCCCAATCTGGGGTCTCTTCAGCTAATTTGCTGATTATTAAAAGGTCGTTTTTTCGAGATTTATTAGAAATGATGGATAAAATAATTACACAACTACGGCTGTTATTCAATATCTGTGAGTATGTCACTGTTTTGAGTCCAACAGAGACATATTGCTGAAGGTTGACGTTTTCTCTGACTAATTATGAGACTTGTGTTTCAGTGTAGCTACACCGCCGGATTTACAGGAGTGGACCAAGAGGGCAGAGACTCTTGACAACCTCACCAGTTCCGTTAGTATCATCCACATGCAATTAAAACCTCTTTAATATCTCTTTCCTTGTAACTGAAGAAAATGCTTTCTTTTCAGGTAAGGATTGCAATGGTCGGGAAATACGTAGGCCTAAGTGATTCCTATTTGTCTGTTGTGAAGGTGGACTAAAATCTCTAATCCCATGCGTACTTTTGAGATGGTTTGCATTATTGCAGCCATTACTTGTTGATGTCAACTTCCACTAAGTTTTTCAATCCGCTTGTCGTGCAGGCGCTTCTGCACGCTTGCATAGCGTGTTCATTGAAGCCATTGGTTGATTGGATTGCGGCTTCTGACCTTGAAGATGATAGTGCCAAATTGGTATCAAGTTACTTTAAAGTAATTTATCCTTTATGTTGCTGTGAGGAATTATCTTATTTTAAAATGTGCTCCTCCTGCAGACACCAGAAGCTCATGCTGCTGCATGGAAGACTCTAAGAGTAAGATTTTTTACAATAATTTTTAAATTTCACAAAGTTATGGGTTGAACTATTTTACTTTTTTCCCTACCCAGCAAATGAGAAATTAGTGGTTTTCTGGCACTGACTTTTAATGACTCTTTTTGGGTCGTGGTACAACATGTAGTGTTTAAATTTGTATTTTGTTCATTGGGGCCTACTTTTAACACAATCTGTCCTGTTCAATAGACAGAATTTGTCATGATCCAAAATTTCTTTTTACTTCTAGTCTCCTCTATCCACCGTTCCCCCTCCTTTAACTTATAAGTTCAGGTCCATCTTTAATTTTTTGTTCCCGTGTAAGAATTATACGTACTTCATTATGTACATTTTCTGATTGACTGGGGGGGTGGGGTGTGTGTTGGGATGGTGGGGTGTGGAGTGGGTGAAGGTTGTACCGAATTTGTTGTTGGGAACTGGGGGCCAGTCGAGTAAGTACCAAATTTGCTGTCTAAACTGTCACTAATAAAATTAACATTTCAGAATGCGGCATGTGTCTTGGTTCCTGGTGGATTTGGAGATCGTGGTGTGAGGGGGATGATATTGGCTGCTAAGTATGCCAGAGAGAATAAAGTTCCTTATCTTGGAATTTGCTTGGGAATGCAGATTTCTGTGATTGAGTTTGCACAAAATGTAAGTGATTTCTGTCTTTTATGCTTAAGAATCATATTTCTTGCCTTATATTGCCACTATGTCACTTCTATTTTCTAGGTTGTGGGTTTGGAAAGTGCTAACAGTACAGAGTTTGATCCTCTCACACCAAATCCTGTCGTCATTTTCATGCCAGAGGTACTTTTGTATTCATTATGGCATTTTGATGTGGTGTTCTCTGGAGATAATCTCCCATTACATTCTATTGATAACTCTCTCTTTTGCAGGGTTCAAGAACACATATGGGAAGCACAATGAGACTTGGCTCTCGAAGAACATTATTCCAGACTCCTGATTGTATTACTGCAAAGCTGTATGAGATCATCTCTCTATTGCTGCAATGAGTATTGTTTATCCGCACTGAATTGACCTGTTGGAGAACAGATTGGTTCTTTGGGAAAAACAATCAAGAATTGATCTGTTAGAGCAAAATTGTAGCCAAAATCATCTATCACCCAAAATAATAATAATAACAAATTGTAGCTAAGATTAATCTTTTGCTTTTACTCTCGGCGAGATGCTATTTATGACAGATTTCCTAAAGATTAGACAACGAGAGATGGCCAAGTCAGGAATGAGATTGAGTGATGCCGCTGGGGGGGGGGGTGTTCGTCGGGGGGGTCAATGATGGTCATTGAGGATTATTATCCATTCTTCAGCCAGTTCATGAGATTGAGGTAAGTAGGATTAAGGGATTCATGACCAGTGCTCCACACTTGGGAGGCCACATTTGGCCGTTATCGTGGCTGTGATCCTCAGCCGCAGGATATCGGCCAAGAATTTAGAAGCGTCCCATCAGTAGGCAAGGATGCGTGGCAACTCAGATGACGTCATGTGCTGTCAGAGTGCTGTTATTCATCAAGGCACGCTTGCAGCATTAGGTCACACACCCAGATTTGTCACTTTGGTAAGTGTCCAAAATATAATAGTTGAGAGTTGCCTCAAAGGAAGATTATGATTCACGTCAGATTAGTATCATATAGGAGCCATTGTCTCTTCATTTAGTAGTTTCCTGTGGCAACGCATATGAGCCGCGCATCCTCGAGAAGTTGTTCCGTTTATCCGGGTAATATGTGTATTTTATGTCTACCATGGCATGTGCATGTGGCACATCCTATAGTTGATGATACTACATAGACTTCACGCTTTAAGAATACCACACGTGCTCGGACTTGGCTGTGTAAGAAGTACTTCAATCATACTATAGATTGGAGGTACAACATTGAAATGCTCAAGGTCTAGAAAGGCAATGATGTATTAGACCATGCCTTTTCAGATTCAGTGCAATAAAAGGTGGTGGGGAAATGTTTAGTGGTTTCCCCTGTTCTACCTTAAGTAATGGCTCATTGTGCTATGTCTAAAAAATTTCAGTTCAAAAGTTGCTAGCGGTTGTATTCTATCAATGCATGCACAAACTCTTTGCTTCTTGTCTATTGGTAGGTACCACAGCTTAGAGTATGTGGATGAGCGACATCGGCATAGATACGAGGTCAGTCACATAGTCATTGGACTGCTTTCCATGCATACATATTATACTTAGGCTTGACATCTTTGATGCAGGTGAACCCAGAGATTGTTGCCACCTTGGAAGAAGCTGGTTTGAAGTTTGTAGGGAAGGATGAAAGTCAACAAAGGATGGAGGTTGGTGTTCTGGTAGACTGGTCATGTGCCTTAAGATTGACAAGCTTCAAGTCGTCATTATTGCATATTGCGAATAAGAAAAATCAAACGTATCTTCTAAACAAACCTTGATCTAGCTCGCTTGACATAGACGACATCTGCTTGCTTGCCAAGAAGATATTGAAACTTCATCTATCTTTATCTTTTACCTCTTTTTCTCTTCAACATCTGCAGATTTTAGAACTCCCAAGTCATCCGTTCTATGTGGGAGTGCAGTTTCACCCAGAATTTAAGTCGCGGCCTGGAAAACCTTCGGCCCCATTTCTAGGTATTTTGAAGCAATGTTAAGTAAGTTAGCAACATTGAAATTGGTCTGCTCCATGTACTTCTCTGTAAGAATAGCATCACAGGAGTATCAATTCAAAATCATAGTGATGATTCAAGGGGGAATTAGGTATATCGAAAAAAGTGAAACTGGTTTCCTCGCTTGTAATGGCATTCGTATCTTTGCATTGTAGGTCTTGTAATGGCAGCAACAGGGCAGTTGAAAGCAAATGTCAGTAAATGCCGGAATGGAACTCTGTAAGCAGCTTGCCACAGCTTGTTAACTCTCTCAAGGGACTTCAGTATTAGCGGATTAGGTTTACTAACCCCAGTAGTCACTTACATACGTACAATGTCAATTGGTGCCCTCGTGCAGTGATTTTGTCCGGATTCCAATGGGATTCTACTAACCAGAAGTTCAAGTTGATTTTTGAATGCATCTTAAATTCATCTTTTCTCAAAGATATTATTAGCAAATTTCTGTGTCTCCTTTGATCAGTTGCCCATTTTCTGTAGGGTAAATTTGCTTGCTTGTTGCTGCCCATTAACACTTCCTAGTCATGCATTACTGTGGGACAGAAACCAGCAGTGTCTGTCCTTGCAGCTATTTTACCTACCTTAGCAATTTGATTATGCATAGGTGCATCGTGCATGAGTAGTTGAGCTGGACGGAGGTTTTTTTGAGTGTTAAAGCTGGACCAAGGTTGGGCAGCTGGTTTATTGTAGGGGATGTCTATAGCCCCAAGCCTGGCTAGAAGCTTTTATTTAGTCAAGCTCTACTCCTTTCCCTAATTAATGGAGCCGAGGGTGTTAAAGTAACTATGAGTTTTTGAGTTCAATTCAAGTTCGTAAAGCGAGTCTCAACTCATGAGCTATTTGGTTAATTTACAGTCTATGCACGAGAAAATGTTCCTGTGCTTTTGGTTAAACCAACACAATCGATGTGCTAACAATACTGTTTTTGTTTTTAACCCCTGAGGTGTAGCCAGTAGAAGTAGGTAGATGTGATTTTCTTTAGTGTACAGGTCGGGTGCTCTTAGCTGTCTGATTACAGCATTTAGTTTAGAGTGGCAATATATCCTCAATACATGGTTTAGTAAATGTCTGCCAGCTCCCCGGGAAGAGATGCTCCTATGTTCGCCTGGAGATAAGAAACTTTCATCAGAAAAGCTAGCTGCTCTGTTATCATTCCGGCATGGGCAAACTTGGGACCTAACCAATATGGATCAAATTTTAGAGCTCTGCAGCCGGTGAGACTCGAATAAACATCACCACTTCTGCGGCGGGGTAGAGGCAATTTCAACCTCTCCATCATGAGGCATTCGATACACTCACGTATCGGTCTTTTGTTAGATTCAATCTTCAAAATTATTGTTGAAGACTGCAAATTATTAAAGACGACTTGTGCCACATTTTGTTCCCTGTTCCCCAACATGTCTGTTAGCTTTTATGGAAGTTCCTTTCATGCCTGAACTTCTACTTTTCCTTGCCCTGGAATCTTGGGGGGTTGGGTTGTCCATCCCACAGACATAAAACCTATTATTAGTTTGAAAAACATATCAAGTACAAATAATTTGAGTTGTATAGTCATGGGGAAATTCCATTGCTCTCCAGTTCTTATTTCGAAACTGCAAAATTATGACATAATAAAATGTGGGGGGACCTCCGGTATTTACAAAAATGCCTCTATTGCAAAAAAACTGGGAAATACGAAGACTAAGATATGTATGTATGATGTACATGTCTCGTGTGAAAGTAAGTTGCACTGTCGATCAACTTTGCATTTCAGTGGTATTGAAGATATGAAGTCTGTCTCTGCAGTTTCATCTGTGCGTAGAACTTAGCTATGAACTCCTCTGCCTTGAGATCAATTCCTTCATCGCACCCACCGCTAGTGTTATCTTCTTCACAGGCCTCGTAGCCAGAAGTGTCACCTTCATCACCAGATTCTAATAGAAAACTCTTCCTTGCTACGTCATTGTCATAGTAAAGCCCACCATCACCGGCATTGTTATCGTCGTCATCGAAGTCGAAGTCAAAATCGACTTGTCGCGGGTTGATGCACGGGATGTGAGGCAACCGGAATCGTAACGAGGAAGGACGGTGCATCTTGACGTGAATAACGGGGGTGTCGTCGAAGGAGAGCTCGCGCTCCCCGTAATGGTAATGGAGGGCTCCGCGATGATGACCATGGCGAAGGCTTCTGAGGTTCTTCGAGAGGTCCATCATCAAGAAGAGTACTCTCCTCTTGAAAACCCCACCTTTTCTCGCCCATAACAAGGCCAGACGAACTATGTTCCATGCTCTGCGAGCCGCGTCTGCTTTCTTCTTGTGCTGCATTCTTGATGATTAGTATAAATCTGAGAGTATATGAAATTGGTGGTGAGAACTGAGATCTTTGAATGACGTCTAGTTTGTTGAGGTGTTTAGGAAATGTGTGGAGGGAGAATGAGAGGACAAAGGCTATATATAAGACAAGCAAATGGTGATGTTAACGTTGTGTGTGGAATATGATAATGGTGAACGCGGTCTGTTGTGAAAACCAGGAGGGTGGGGTGGGCCTATGGGCGGTGGAGCCTCATGGTAGACACGGCTGTACGCGGGTTGGCAGTTGCTTCCCAAAGTGCCCTGCCCAAAACAATCCAAGGGTTGTTGAGGGAGAGACGATCTTTCTACAACAAGTTTTCCGGTCCTTTTTGACTTCTATTACAGGTCGGTTGTTGTCCATCGCTGCTCGTTGAGCATTGCAAGTAAATAATTTTTGACTGAAACTCGACGATTAGCTTATTTTGCAGGAACAACATTGTGTCTCTGTATCCATGGACTTGACAGCTCTATTGGACCAAGCTATTTTGAGGTCTCGAGCGGAGCTGTCAGTGAACTGGGCACCGTAAGGCGGGTTGGCGACTTGGGAAATTCATGAAAAGTTAGTTTGGTATATGTGTGTATGCTCGATTAAAAGCATTATACTCTGGTTTCTTATTAATATATATCTGGTAGGTTTTTTTATCCATTTTCCAAAAAGAAGGGTTAAGAAAAAGAGAGAGTGAGCAGAGTTTGGGAAAATAATTTTGGTCTTACTTAAAGTATACAAATTAACTAGCTCCTCCTTTCATAGTTCACGCTTCTTCTGATTTTTTGTAAAATTTTAGGATAGAAATTCAAACATGTAAATTAAACGTTGAGTTTGAACTCAACTACTAGTTAGTAGTTACCGGTCAATTAACTTGTTCAATATCTAATATGCTATTTTTAGAATAGTTTTCAAATATGTAAACTTTGAGCTTGAACTCGAGCATTGGTTACCATTCAATTAACCTGATCAAGTTCTATTATGAGAATTTGCAATAATCTAAAGGGAACAAAGATTATCAAAATAAATTTAGCTTTTTACTGCCTAACGTGTTTTACGGGTCTCGCTAGCATTTAAATGGATGGCCTTAGAGACTAGTTGAGCTGTGTATTGCAAGGTCCTTTTGGTCCAGAATTAAAGGCAATGATTGAAGAATTGGGCCCTCTTCGTCCAGCCTAGACCAGACGTTTTGGTTGCGTTTGGTTGGAAGGTTGCTTTCGTGAGTGCATTTCTTCTGCATTTTCTAAGAAGCTCGTTTCTGAAGAAGGGTTGAAGACTTTGTATAAGTAAACCTTCTTTTCTTGTTTATTGACATATATACATATCATACGTTTTCCCAAGTTTCCGAGTACAGATGGAATCCAAAGACTCAAAGAGTGTGCTGCGGCTCCCTTACACCTATAATAACTTTTTGTTGCGAAATGCTTTTGCACTTCCACAGTTTTCAGTTGTAAAATATACACTCACACATGTACATTGGCTTGACCAAACCACAGTTCTTTTTGACTTTTTTTTTAACTTTACGGTCAAAACTATTATGTCTTTTGTCAAAGTAATAATTTCTTGTAAATGATTGTATCAACTGCTCCTACTACCACCGTATTCAGCTTTGAAGCTATATAAATTTTAGCATTAGAGCCTCTCTTTTTCTTTAACGGATGGTGACAACTTTCTGATATATTATATCTCCCGCCGAGTAATTAGAGGCGATCAACCTTTAATGATTTGAAGTTTGATTGAATGTAGGGCAAACGGAAGTTGCGCAGAAAAAGCGGCTGAAGTTCCTGACTTGTACTGAAAATTGGGCAAGGCTCGTCCATATGTAGCAGCAGTAGCTATGGAGCCTATGGCTGGTGTCTCGTAGACGACTTGACTTGCACCAACCATTTGGGCCGCATAGGTTTCCAATGTGTTTGGCAGCTGTAGCTCATGGTTTCGGAGTAGCATGCAGCTACCATCAATCACCAGCTTCCAACTTTGAACACAGATTTTTTTTCTATGCAACATTTAAAAGAGGAAAAGTTGTGTATTCAATGCATTTGAACTACAAATCTGCAACAGGCCGCATGAAGTGCTTTAGTTGGTGACGAGAATGTCATTACATGTAAACAAGTGTTAAATTGACCGGCTCTATGGGCATGTGGAATGTCCTCCTGTGGCCTGTTTCAACTGATTGTTGCCAAATTCAAGTTGGGTAAAATTTGAAAATTTTGAGGGGCCTCACATGACAGCTTGGTGTAGTTCATGCCAGCAATTTATGGTAGTGACCTGAAAACCATAAACAAGAGGAAACCAGGTATCAAGTTAAGCAAGAGTCTCAGGTAGCCTTGTATAAAAATTTAGAATAAAGGGGGAAGAGTCAACTAAATCAAAGTAGCCACCTTTTTCCTCCTTAATTGGAACGTTAATTATTAAGCAACAATCAACATTCATTTTGCAGCTACAGCCAATCAACAAAAAACCAACGCAAGTAATAGATATTAATCAAAAAAAATTCTGAGAACAGCTTGAAATTTGGTTAAAGCATGCGATAACACGCTTCCTTTAAAAAAGATACGCTCTAAAATTTGCTCTTGATTAGTGGTGTTTCCATTCTAAAGATACAACAATCACCGGAAAAGTTTAAAAGTCACTCTTGAACCTTAGAGCATCTGCACGCTCCAAAATAAACATATCAAATCGTCCGTGTAATCGTAGAAGAGAGATAGAGAAGAAGATGGGAGGATGCTTTCAGAGAACGAGATCCGTATGTTTTTAATTTCTTGCGCCTTCTGCGTTCTTCCCTTTTCCCAACTTCTATATGATTTCGGAGGATTCCAATTCTCTTGCGTGACAAGTGAAAACAAACCCCCCTCCTTTTACGGTTCACCGATGGCCAGAGACTAACGACATATATAGGAGAGGTAAATTACAGCCGCCTAATTGCAACAGTAAACCACCCATCAACCACTTGCTTTACCGATTCCTCCGCCTCATCCACCGGGTCAGCAGGTCTTCGCACACTCTTCAAAAGCAACAGCCAAATGTGTATCACCATTTTTTCCGGCCTACGTCGACGACCCCATAATCTGAGACTGCCATTTTAGCCCTTCCTAATGAACGTCTTTTTTGGCTCAAGTAAAAGTTTTATCTTCGGTTATAACATGATTTTGCAAGGGTCATTTAGGAAATCAGCCTTGTTAACACGAGGAATATTCTGGTGCCATTTTAGTCATCGAGGTCAAGCCACAATTCTGTACGTCAACTAAAATAGAGGTCTCTATATAAACCCTTTGAGAGCCCAGGTCTCTCTCAAACGCATCTCTCCGTATCTCACCCTGCATTTTTGCAGGGAGAGGCCTAACGAAACCATTTTACCATAGAATCGCAAGCCCCCAAAATTTTTATCTCCTAATACCTCTCATGGAAGAGAAATCTATCACCGTGGTCACCAACAACGTCGTAGCTGACACGACCGTCCGCACAGCTGAAAAATGGACCATCAATGGACAGAAGAAGAAGAAGAAGAAGCGGGGCGCATTTAGCCTCCTGAAGGCAGCATTGTTCATTCTGCGCCAGAAGCCGGGGGAAAAATCAAAGAGGGTTCAACTAGAGGTGGCTTCCAGTGGGAATTGGAAGAAGATGTTGGGGTCAATGCGACCCCTGCATCTGCAGGACAACCCATCCCCACCACCACCCTCGGTGGTGGTGAGCATTGAACAGTTTGAGGATGTGCTCCCGCCCGCCTCCCCAGCCCCATCCACCTCCTCTGCGGGGACGATGAGCCAATACGCCTCCGCAAACAATCTCCAAGAACTTGACAAGCACGAGGAGAGCGACGATGAGGACGACGAAACTGATAAGGAATTCGATGATAAGGCTGGGGATGAGATGATTGATGCCAAGGCGGAGGAGTTCATTGCTCACTTCTATGAACAAATGAGGCTCCAGCACCACCGGACGAGGGGAAAGCGTCGAGAGTAATCATGCATACATGCTGCATGCACGTTGGTTGACACCCATATATACTATGGTCTCTTTTTTCTATTAAAATTTTATGTTGCTACTATTCGTTTCAATTTCTGCAATTTAGTTAAGGTGCTAGGTAAGGAATAAAGAAATGGAAACCTGCAGGTTGCGTGGAGAAATGGAAAAAAAGAGAGAGAGAGTGGACCAAAAAAAAAAAAGGACTTATCTGGTTTCTTAATGCCGAAAATAAGTATGTATGTCTGTCGGTCATGTCTTATATATTTGAATAATTTTTGTAGGTCGCGTTGAGTGAGGATGTTGTAGATGTGAATCGTGGAATTTTGTAATCTGATTTCACACTTTCATGTTGCTCTACATTGTTTTTTCCATTTTTCCTTTTTGTGGGGTTTTCATGTTGGCTTTTATATAAATGGTGATGGACTAATGTTGTGGTTGATTTTGTTATTACCCTTTACATTTTTCTGTGTAGGATGCATTCGTTGCAAACCTTTGTGTTGCTTAAGTTTAAAATATTGCCACGTCCATTGATAGTATGACCTAAAGAAGCCATTTCATTCAAGCTAAAAATCACCTTAGACATCTACTGTACAGAGAAGGCAAATTTGTTGCTGTGCCAAAAAAACTTTTATATAGGCAAAATTCAAACCGAAGTGCCTTTGAAAACTTCTACCCTTTCTTGAGTTTTATTTTCAATCACCGCCAACACCATCACCACATGCCACCTTCCTTGCCGACCATACACCACCACCACCGCTAATGTCGCTCTCCACCCGCAAGCAACCACCGCATCCCATTACCACCAGCCCCAGCTACCCACCACGGCAACCCGCCACTGGTCACTCCATCCACCATCATAGTCCTTGTCACTGCAGCAACAAACCATCGACAAGATTTGATGAACTGTCAGAGAGATTTAAGGACAATAAGAGTTAGGATGTAACGTATTTCGGCAACTCTCGTTGCTTTGCCAACATGATGGTGATGACATCTCGAGATTGATGGTGACGGCTTACAAGTTCAGGTCTGTAGTGTATTAGCTCTACTGTCCAATAGTTTTAGTGCAATTCATCATTCACGTACAAAAAAATTCTAATGTTTTTGCTTATGCCCCTTCTTTTCTAATTTCTCGTAGCACCTCGCGTGTATCTCTATTTCTTGTTCTTTTTCACTGGGTGTTGACGCAAATTCAGACACCAAGGTGCTTTCAAGTCAATATAAACCTTTTTTAAACTATAGCCTTAAGAAAAGAAATGAGATTATTTGGCTGATTTGCCGAAAAAGCTTCATCAAGTGACAAGGAATATCTATAGGAGTTGAGATTGTGAGTTAATGCCTCCTCCATTCTTTGACTAGACCTTTCCTACCCCAGCTACTTTGTCCATATATCACATGAGATCAGACTTTTGAAAAACCTTGCTGTGTTCGGATATTTTTTTTGCTTTAAAGAAGATAAAAATAATTTAAAGATTGTATTGACTCTTTGGAAATTGTTTAAATCAAATTTAGTTTAGTAGCATATAGAAATTAAACTGTCAAGGTAAACCCATGTAGCTTGGGCATTGGCCTTGCCCAATTGAAAGTGATAAACAAGTTTTTTTTAGTCAAAGACTTCAGAACAGCAAGAAGGTAATGGATAATTGATAGCACTTGTCAAACTTCACCCTTCTCTTTTTAACATTATAATAATGACATTTTTATTGACTATTTTGCTTTTTTTTTGAATGATCAACATCACTCCAAAGACTAGTAACAGACTAGGCATGCTACCTCGGCCCTTTGATCATCAGCCACGGGTTAGCATACATTACCTTTAGGAAGAAGTGTCCATGTCCAACTCAGCCATCTAAAGGTTGTAATAGGCTAGATACGTGAGTCTTAACAACGAAAATCAAAGTGTTTTTAATGTGAATTTTCTAGTGTACGCAACATAAGAAAACGTCAATAATAATAATAATCCAAGTTAAGGTATCAATCTTCGTCCCATTTACGGTTTATAAACACGTACAACAGCAAGTTGGGCTTTTGCGGCCTAGACGGGCATGAAAAAAAGCTTTGTCGTCCATGCCCGTCCCATAGTTTGCAACCAAAGGTGGAGTGGAGCTACACCTTACCTAAGGTGGTGGGCAATTGCTAATTTTAGCCTAGGACACATTCTTTCTAACGTTGTACTAATTTGCGAGGCCATGCTCATATTTGGACAAGACCGATCCAGATATAACCAAACTACAAAATCCAGGAACGGAAAAATCAGAAATTAAATGAAATCGAAGACCAATGAAATTGAAAATGTTCTCTTAATCCAAAAAGTCCAGACAACCGCAATTCAACACATCGTTGTCCTGACAATCTAAATCCACAGCCTTAAACGTCAGTTTGCAATGCAATAAGATCCAACATGAAAAGGTTAAATGCAAGAAGTAACAGAACGAACTCTCTCATCTTGAATACCCATCGATGATCTCGGAGCACTTGTTCTTGATCCAGCGAAGCCCGTTCCTCACAGAAGCCTTAACCCTTCCTTCGTACGTATAAACTTTGTACTGCGCTATTCTCTTCCTCCTCCTCATCTCTGGATTACTGAATCCCCCCCAGGGCTTCGAGGAGACCTGACTCATCCGAGTCACGCGAGGCGGAACCGGTGGCTGGTCCGGCGAGTGCGGCCGAGTCGTCCCGTACATTTGGTTGGCACCGAAGCCTTTTCCACTCACGATCTCGAGCCTCCGCTCCCCGCCGAAGCTCCGGGAACTGTGCCGGAACTCGGCCATATTTGAGACGAACGTAATGTGCCGATTTTATACGAGAGAGAGAGAGAGAGAGAGAGACCGCGATAGCCTTTGGAAAGGGCCTAGGGTTATATACGCACAATCAATGGCACTCCGGAATTTTGTTATAAAAATTGTACACGACTTGTACCTTGCGCAGTGATGATAGTAGGGAAACCGTCCAATATTCAAAATCTAGAGGAGTAGGAGTAGGTTCAGTAATTTTTTCTAAACAACTGGGGGCCAAAACTGCTAAGCGGTATAAATACAGGGAGTCAAAAGGCAGTTTATTTCTTCTAAGTATATGAAATTGTGATCCACAAATTACTCTTAAGTAGCGTCAATAAGCTCGATTTTACTACCAAGCATGGCCAACATGTTTACTTTCTTGGCTGTGTTGTTAAATTCTTATGTTTTGATAAAAAAATTTACGAGTGTAATATGTTCATAAATACTCTTTTTACACTTTACAAACTCTGACGTCAACTTACACTTGACTTCCATCAAAACAAGTTATGCTTACGGTACACGACGATTTACAATCACATCAAGGCGGACACTGTTTTGACAAATATCAGATTTGCCGTGACCGCGGGATTAAGATTTGCATTATCGTTTCTTGTATAAAAATAACCAAAAAGAAATAAGAACAAACATAATCAGATGAAAAAGAAGATGCAAGTCTGTAACACCTGACCAGAAAGAACTTTTAGCTGTAGGTGTGCGTTGTTTAATGATACAGTGTGGGTGGTTTGTGTACTCGATGGCATTTGTGTTTCTTTTTCTTTTCAATCAATGTTCTCTCTCGGAGAAATACATTTTAAACTTCATAATTTAAAACTTTTAACACGAGAGAAGACCCCGGTGCCATCAATGGCAACATTTTTTAACTTGGCCTACGTACCTTTGCTCCCATAAATAATTTTTCATTGCTCAGAGCCTCCGGACAGAAATGGTGGCCGTCGGCTTTTCGGCTCCGCGGCTCATCATTTTCTCTGTTGCCTTTCTTCCTTCTCCCTTCTTTTCATCATTTCTAGCACTTTCTAAACTTCTCTTTGAACATTAGCTTTTTAAAACGACGCTTTCCTCCAAAATCTGCTCATTCAAAAGAAGATTGTCATATATTTCAAATTTATGACAATCTTATTGAAAATTAACTTTGAAGTTAAAGATATGATTCAGGTCTTGTTTTTCCTTACTTAGGTTGAAAAGCATGTATGCCACTACTACTTCAATAACTTTGAGAATCATAAATGTACTCTTTTATAGGTATGAGATTGAGATTATTATGGAGTATTTAACTTTTAGATTTAAACTAGAGAGTTAGGTTACTACTTTCTTCTAGCAATAATATTGAATTTCTGATTAATTTGTGTTCCCAACCTACTCTGGTCCCACCCAAATGCCCATTGGAGGTTCCATCTTGCACGACGCGTCCGCACAAGTAACAGTCAATATTCAACGCTTCCAATCGGTCAAAGCGTGTACGCTGAAGTCACGTGCACTTTTCACTTTTGTTACGTGTCTTCGTCACTAAGAAATGTATTCTTGCGCGACGCTTCGACCGTCACACATCGCACGTTGTCCGTCGGCACACCTTGGCACTTGCCCAAGGAAGTTGGCCTTGGCCTTCCCTTTGGGGTCGGCCTCGACCTTGGCCTTCCCCTTGGGGTCGGCCTCAGCCTCCCATTGGGGGTCGGCCTCGGCCTTCCCTTGGGCCCAAGGGTTGGCTTTTGGCCTCCATCCTTAGCACCTTCACTACTCTTCAAGGGACCATGCATCGTCTGCAACCCTCGTCGGCCGCCAGCTGTCGCTCGGACGTCGTCTCCGGACGTCAGTAACCCAGGCATCGTCTCTGCGACGTTCGCCGCCTGTTACCCGGACGCTGTCTCCGCGACCCCCGTCGATCATCATCCAGATGTCATCTCCGAGGCCCTCGTCGCCCGTCGCCCAGACGTCATCTCCGCGACCCCCGTCGCCTGCCATCCGGACGTTATCTCTGCAACCCCCATCGCTCGCCATCTAGAAGCCATCTCCGTGACCCTCGTCGCCTGCAGTCTCGACGCCATCTCTGCTACACCCGTCCCCCGCCTTCCCGACGCCATCTCCGAGACCCCGTCGCCAGAGCCCGCGCATCGCACTTTAACATTCCACCGCGCCCATGTGCCAATGCTTCGACCCACTCTCCGGAGTGTACCGCATCCCGCAGGAATAAGCGACTCCTTCGGGACACTATATCTGCCAGGGAGCTTTTTAACTCCCCTTCCTCCAGGTAGACGGTTTCTTCGGGATGCTACCTCGGCCAGTCGGGTAAACGGCTCCTCTGAGATGCTACCTTGACGCACTCCAAGTGCTCCGGCATAAGGACTCACTCACGAAGATAGGCGACTCCTCCGGGATATTATCTCTGCCAAGGAGCTTTTCAACTCCCCTTTCGCCAGGTAGACGACTCCTCCAGGATGCTATCTCGACACGCTTCGAGTGCTCCAGCACAAGGACTCACCCGCAGGATAGGCTCGCTCTCTAAGACACTATCTTCGCTAGGGAGCTTTTCAACTCCCCTTACGCCAAGTAGACGGCTCCTCCGGGATGCTACCTCAGCCCGTCAGGTAGACGGCTCCTTCGGGATACTACCTTGACGAGCTCCGAGTGCTCTAGCACAAGGACTCACCCACGGGATAAACGACTCCTCCGGGACACTATTTTTGCCGGGGTGTCTTCGTGATTGGCCTACGTGCTTCGACACTGGGGGCTTGCATCGGCACCCCTAAGGATTATGATCCCCGGGTCACTCCGAGACGGGAGCAGGTATTCGGAGGGCATCGAGCCTAGTCCACCTGGCAGCTGTGCGTCGGGTTTTCCCCACAACTGCCAGGCCTGTGGGACTCTGCAAGGCTTGGATTGGTGGCTAGATTAAGGGGGTTCTCTGGCCACACCGACACTGTGGGAGCCAGTCTTTCCAAACAGGTAGAGCGACGCTGTGCGGGGTAGGCCGAGTGAATATGTGATCCGACATTTCGTGGAGCACCGACACCTGTGGACCCCCCAGTGCCGTGTCACTCCCGGGGAGCGCCATGTGTCGATTGATGACATCATCATCTCAACCTCTATAAATAAGGGTCTTGAGAATTCATTCGGGACAGAACATTTTCAGAACATATTTCACTTTCTCACTCTAGAATTCTAGAGAGAAACATACATGACCATGACTCTGGACCTAAGCTTTAGACTGTGATTGTCATCATGTATTCACCCTCGCTATCGCCCTCGCAGCACTGCCACCCTCAGGCTCTATCTGGGAAGCCCTTGATCTCTGCCCTTGTTTCACCCTTGTTGTGTCCCGCATCAACCTACTTGCATCTGACTCGGACTACATTCCTTGTGGCACCTCCACGTCGACTGCGAACCCACTTTCCTTGACATCAATTTGTTAGTTTGAAATTAAAGTATCGTTAATAACGAAATGGAAACCCATTTTAGGATAATAGCAAAATCCTCGGATTGTTGATACTGCAATGGATTGAGTTTTAATGTACATGCAGTTTACCATGTCCACATGCACACTCGTTGAAGTAAATCGATGACATTATATATTTTAGATGGGGCAAAATTATAAACTAAAGAGTCCCTTTTATTCACCTTCCATGAATAAGTTTAATGTATTTAGCCGGTGGTTCGTTTTACTAGTAGAACTCAACCTATGTGAAACACCTTAAGTTAAGTTGACATGATTTTCATACCTTCTTTTGGGATGGGCTATTTTACAACAAAAAAAAAATGTTATTTTGCTTGTACTATTTTATTCACTTTTATACTTGGTTGACATGTATATCAATGTTAAGCCCGGGAAGGGAAGGTGATCATAAATAAGAAATCAATTACAACCGCATTTTGTTTGATATATAAAAAAAGTTTTTTGATAATTTAGAAGTGTAAAATTAAGTTAGTTCAAAGTCTGACAATATGTCACCGCCATATCATAATCCCCTTAATATTTCAAGTCATTCACAGTGGACCGGCATACATGGAGCTATGGTCGGCTTCGATCCAAATTTAACGAAGTTGCTTTATATAGATAGCTTCCCTAACAGTTGAAGCAACTCTTTTGATCAATTTATTTTCTTTGTTTGTCGAATTCATATTCGTTTTTTCCCAAAACCCACTGATTTAGAGGTTCTTCCCCTTTCACTGACAAAGAGGGAAGGGTATATTTGTAATTTATCCTCTTTGTGACAAATCTTGTTACCAAACCGCTATCACTATCTTTCTTCCTAACTAGGCCATGGCTAACCCCAAAACGATGCATTCCACCACCACTCCGCCGCCGCATCCGCCGCCACCCATTGCCCCTTACGCCACTTTAAACCACCACCTTCGTACCAATTTCTTAGCTCATTCCTCCGGAATCGCCACCCATCACCGCCGCAACTAGATTCCGGCCACTGCCTCTCATCACAATCAGCACCTCTCGAGTAGCAAGTCACATAGACCCCAATTTTGCACCTCCGTGAATTTTCGGTGGACACCGACGTTGCGTTCCATTGGTATGCCGATCCATTAATCCTCGATTGCATCCATTGTTGATCTTTAATTTCTCACTGACCAGAATATAAATTTATTGATGAAATGTAATTTAGAGAGCTTCTATTGGCGTGGTCTAGTATACTCGCTGTATGCCAGATGTTGGGTTGATTGATTCATTAGGATCTGATGCAGCTGATAAGGATCAATTCCATGTGAATTGATTGCCGCTGGGGAAATATCACTGTTGAGTATTTTGATTGAACTGATTTTGTTAGTGGATTGAGTTGTAATTATCATAGTGATCGCACTGTCTCTCTGTGTGTGTGTGTGTGTGTGTCTCTCTCTCTCTACTCATTTCAAGACAACTGCCTTGGTCTAGGTCGGAAGTAGGGTTTTAAAGAAAATGCATTGAAAATGAGGTTTCAAATTTGAGCCTCCATTCACCATTAGAAGAGGATGAAACGTTACTGGGACAAAGGCATTGTATAGACATAAAGAGTTGGCTAGCTGGGACTACATTGGGGATTCTGCAAGGGAATTTGATAGAGATAAGTTTTGGTGCCTAACCCTTTCCCGTGACTAGAGATTGTGAATAATATAGAATGCCACAGCAGAATGCAGATTATTTTGATGAGAGGACCAAGCTGCCCTAGCCCCTACGCGATGGTCTTGTTTCAACACATTTAGAGCTCTAAGAACCTGGATTGCTCCAACACATTTGGAGATCCAACTTTACCTGGCATTGAACTCTTGTGCATGAAAAGTCCAAACTTCCAAGTCTCGAAAATGATGTGTTATTGAGGGAGAGATAAGAGTGGTACCTATTTGAGGAGGACGTGCTGAGGTTTCTATCTTTACTTTCTTAAATATAAACATTGTCTCTTTAATAGCGATCGAGACTCCCCCCCTCCCCCCTCCCCCCATCACACACACTCACAAAAGTAAATAAACAACCACAAGAGGTAGTGACTTATACTATGATTGGGCAGTTAAATATTTTCACTTGTTGTACGCATATAGAAACTATCACTATTTGTGTTTTTTATTAAGAGGAGAGCGTTAGGTGAAGTTTGCCTATGAATCTTAATTTGCAAAGGAAGATTATTTTGTACCACATAACCTCTTGCAGTTTTTCAAATCCAAGAAAAAGTATGATATGTGCACAACAAAGGATGATCTTGGCTTGAAGTCAAAAGTGAAATCATGCCAGATGATCGATGTGGT
This sequence comes from Escallonia herrerae, assembly GCA_033070095.1. Classification (NCBI taxonomy): domain Eukaryota; kingdom Viridiplantae; phylum Streptophyta; class Magnoliopsida; order Escalloniales; family Escalloniaceae; genus Escallonia; species Escallonia herrerae. Next base: position 129,294 of record JAVXUP010000807.1, on the reverse strand, counting down.
AGAAAATTTCCATTGCTTTAAGTGTATTTTACAAGTTTTATGTGGGAGTTTGATAGATATTCCAGTGCTTTGGGTATGAGAAGCATCGAACTGTATAGCATTTGGATGGTTGCATGTTTAAATTTATGTTAATGAGTACTATAGCTAAACATCTCTTGCATGTAATCAAGTATAAGGACAAAGATCCTTTACTTCAAGAACCATTTTTGTCCTTCAAGAACTATAGCTAAACGTGAGTGTGGAAAGGCCTGTTTTCAAATCAAAATTGCTGTTACTAGTTGATCCTTCAGCTAACTGAAACTGTAGAAGAACACAAAGAAAGTAATAGTGAACTGATGTAGTAAATAGGTTTTGGTGTTCAAGAGTGCTTTAATTCGGTTATTTAGCCTCATATGGTATTTGGTCCTGAGGTTTCTTAATATGAGGAGAGATAAAAAAAGGCCAGGTGGTAAAACATGTTATGAATAACTGCTCTCACTTGGGCGTGCTGCTGATAAACATTGTAACATGCAGGTGCTATTACTGGAGTCTCGTGTACCTTCCTTAAAACAATGCTTGATCTAACGATTGAGGTGAAAGAAACATCTGAAAATAGTACAGATTTGTCCCCAGATGACATTGGCACTATCGAGGAGATGCCTGAGGACACAATCTTGTCGAGACAAACGACTGTGAATCTTGTTCCATATATTGGCCAGAGATTTGTCTCCCAAGATGCCGCCTATGAGTTTTACTGCAGCTATGCAAAGCAATGTGGCTTCTCTATAAGACGACATCGTACTCGAGGAAAAGATGGCGTGGGTAGGGGAATTACGAGAAGGGATTTCACATGCCACCGCGGCGGCTATCCGCAGCTAAAGCCATCAGACGATGGAAAACTACAAAGGAAACGAAAGTCATCACGTTGTGGATGTCAAGCATACATGCGAATTGTTAAAAGGGCAGACTTTGATGTCCCGGAATGGCGAATCACTGGTTTTAGCAATGTCCACAACCATGAACTCCTGAAGTCTAATGAGGTCCAGCTACTTCCTGCTTATTGCACCATGTCTGCAGATGACAAGAGTCGTATTTGCATGTTTACAAAAGCTGGGATGTCTGTGAGACAGATGCTGAGGTTAATGGAGCTAGAGAAAGGTGTTAAGGTAGGTTGTTTACCATTCACAGAGATAGATGTGAGGAACCTGCTGCAATCTTTTAGAAATGTTGATAGGGATAACGATGCTATTGACCTTCTGAAAATGTGCAAAGAGAAGAAGGATAAGGATCCTAATTTCAAGTACAACTTTAAGATAGATGTCAATAACAGATTGGAGTATATTTCCTGGTCCTATGCTACATCAATAAAATCATATGAGAGTTATGGAGATGCCATAATATTTGACACAACCCACCGCTTGGATGCTTATGACATGCTTCTAGGGATTTGGATTGGAGTGGACAATCATGGAGCTAACTGTTTCTTTGGCTGTGTGCTTCTACGAGATGAGACTCTGCAATCTCTCTCCTGGGCATTGAAGGTGAGAAGCTGTATGAGCTTGTAAAGTTGTAGATTATATGCTCTCTTTAGATGGAAATTTCCACGTTGTACGTATGGGCCTAATATGAACTATTAACATCAATCAATCTCCTAGTAGACTTCCCTCTTGTTTTTTTTTTAATTGAGAAATCTCCAAAAGGCATTTGATCTTACACCTTGGTGTGCCTCGATTCAAATTCTAATGAAGCTACAAGACTAAAGAATTGTAGGTAGTCTTTCCCCTCTCTTAACCCCCCAAAATTCCAGTATAAGAAGGAACTCCAGGTCTTGTGGTACAACCTAAGAGATCTTACCAGCTGAACTATCTAACCCACTAAATCCTGATGAAGTCACACATTTGGGAAGATTCGTTGACCTTGAATCCAAGCTCACCTTTGCTTCCTTTTCCATTTATTCCAACTCATGATGCAGTCTTATACTTGATGTTTTCATTGATAGACGGATATCTTATATCCCTCAATGGTGTTCTTCTCTATCAGGAATTGAGAACTACCACGTTGGTCTTATTAGAATTAGCTGCTCTGTGTGTGTGTATCCATATGATCTATATACGTAAATAAATGATTTTCGAAAAAAGGAAAAAAGAAAAAGACCCACACACACTTTTAGAGTGTTGGAACTTCCCATGGCTGGTAATTGTATTTACCTTCTCAAAGAGGTTCCGTCTTTGATGGAGGATTACCCTATTGTTGAAGCCCCTTCTCGTATTCCCCCCTTCTTTCACATTTTTGGTGCACTTTTTTTTTCTTTTGAGCCTATAGAGTGGTTCTTCCAATAACTGAGCTCGAAGCTTCTATGGTTTAGGGTTGTTAGAAGGCATACCAAATATCTATCATATGCTTAACAAATCAGTTTTACTGAAGTCTATTGTAACGAAACTTCGTTCTTTGTTTTCCTTTTTTTCCCTTTTCTTAATTTGCATATGGCAGACTTTCTTGGGCTTCATGAATGGGAAGGCTCCAGAAACAATTTTAACTGACCAAAACATGTGGCTTAAAGAAGCTGTTGCTATTGAAATGCCGAGGACCAAGCACGCCTTTTGCATTTGGCATATTTTTTCAAAGTTTTTGGATTGGTTTTCTACACTGCTTGGGTCACAGTACGAAAAATGGAAAGCTGAGTTCCATCGGCTCTACAATTTGGACTCTGTGGAGGAATTTGAAGTAGGGTGGAGAGAGATGGTTGATACTTACGAACTACATGGGAATAACCACATCGTCAGTTTGTACGCGTTACGTAGCTTTTGGGCACTACCTTTCTTGAGATGTTACTTCTTTGCAGGAATGACGAGTACATTTCAGTCTGAATCGATAAACGCTTATATCCAGCGTTTTTTGAGTGCGCAATCTGTACTTGATAATTTCATAGAGCAGGTATTGGATTCTCACTCTTTTTCTCCGTTGTTGATTGATATAATTTCTCTTCATCAGTACATTATCCTTTTTTAGGCAGCAGCATTTGTAGATGCTGAAGATCAAGCAGGAGCTAAACAGAAGATGCAAAGGAAGGTCCACAGAGTCTCTCTCAAAAGTGGTTCACCAATTGAGTCGCATGCTGCTACTGTTCTTACACCACATGCCTTCTGCAAGCTACAAGATGAACTTGTCTTGGCACCACAATATGCATCCCTCATGGTAGATGAAAGTTACTATATTGTGAGACACCATACAGTGATGGATGGAGGGTGCAAAGTAATTTGGGCCCCACACGATCACTTCATGAGCTGTAGCTGCCATCTGTTTGAGTTTTCTGGGATCCTCTGTAGACATGTTCTTCGTGTCATATCGACAAACAATTGTTTCCATATTCCAGACCAATATTTACCAATCCGTTGGCGTGATGTCACCTCACCTTTGATAAGGCCGGTACAGACTTCTACTTCGGGGGAGCATACAGGAAAAGTTCATATATTGCAGTCTTTGTTTTCAACCCTGATTACAGAATCAATTGAGACAGAAGAACGCCTTGATGTTGCTTGTGATCAAATTGCTTTGGTGTTGACTCGCATCAAGGAACTCCCTGGGCCTCTGCATAGCGGGAACGATATTGCTTATAATAGCCCTTCTGATTCATTGATGCTTCCGGAAGTTGAAGATTCTGATGGCATTGCTCAAAGTTTCACTGGGAACCCTCATGAATCTCTAAATTTAGGAAAGCTGAAAGAGAGAAGATCAAGAGATGGCGTCGAAATATACCGCAAGCGGAGGCGTTGCTCGGTACCTTGCTGTGGACAGTTCGGACATGATGCTAATGACTGCCCAATGATGGGTAGTGATGATCTGGATGGAGTTGGACTAGGATTTTTGTAGATGAACTGTGGGGATACCTATAAAGAAATCCTTCTCTGGCGCGCCATGCTCATACACGATATTTAGTTAAACTACAGCTGCGTAGTTATCCTACAATTTTACACGTTCTCATATGCAGAATCGACTTTGGGTACGTGCTAAGAAAACACGATGTTTAGGTTGTCATTTCCTTTTTGTGATTATACTCTGGTACGGAAGACCTATATACACAACTTGGCTGATCTGTAAATCTTGAACTTGGTGACAACACATCTGTAACCTAATGAGAATAGTAATTTTCAGTACTCAACTATGAAGGCCACTTGATATCTGGAACATTACGTACCTTCTGCACTGTTCTACGTGAATTACATTTAGTTCTGACGAAATGATTTTCACTATTCAAGAGGTATGCAATGCTTGGCAGCTACACTTCACCATTCAAGAGGTATCCAATGCTAGACTTTTAAGATCAGGTCTATACTGTTAAGGTATAAATCCCAAGCACATTAATGTGTATATATAAACCTTTGGGCCTCCCCAATCAAACGAAGCTGCCCTTGTGTACTCTGTAGTTCTCGAAGAAAAGAAGCAAAATAACTGGAAATTAGAATACCTTGCTGTCTTTAGTTCTTTGTTCTATAGGACTCTGCTCATTTTCTGTCTGTTTATTGTTGTTGATTCCCAAGTTAATGTGGTAGAGATTTTGCTCATGGTTTACTACTGTGGCCGAAAAAGAAGAAACTGATAGTGCCTTTGCTGCTTTCCTTTGCTCCCATCTACTAGGTCCTCCCTCCTCCTGCCCATAAGCGTTTACATTCCGAGCTGCAGCTGCTCCTACCCGTTCAGCCTGAGCACGGCTTAGACCCTCTGCAGCAGACATGGTTGCTGCCTTAATTCTTTCTTTCAGCCGCATCTTGATGTTCTTTCTTCGTCGACATTTTTCTTATCACTCAACGATCAGATAAGCAAGTAGCCGACTTACTCGTCCGAATCGACTGAATGATCCCGAAAAGACCCAAAAAAGCAAGACGTCACTCTCTCAAGGTTTGCACATTCTTCAGTCCGAAGTAACAACACGGTAAGAAGTAACTCAAAGCATTAATGATACATGATATAAAGCGCAGCATAGGCACATAAATCTTGAACAGATCTAGCCCCATAACCACTACTAAGCCTTTGAGAAAAACAACTTCCAAGTTTTTTGACCAACAAAAACTGCACAAGATACCATGAAGAGATGATAACTTTTAATAGACTTTTTTATTATTTTTTTTGTTGGGTAGAATACAACCTGCCAAGAGAGCTACACAGCGACGTACAATATTGAGATCCAACAATGGGCTTCATTACACCCATGTTCTAAGAAGTCAGCAGCTTCATAGCTTTATGTACATTTGCTTCTTATGGAGAAATCCAGCAACAAGACCCCAAAACAAGATTTCAAGCAATACAAATGCCAAGGTACCCAACTTCTTCGAATCAAGTACGGCTTGCAACAGCGATTCTGTGCGGTCAACCTACAAGCCATTGCATATTTGAAGTTAGCTAATCGACAGCCAAGGCAAATGAAACTTTTATCTTTACATCTCATAATCTGTATCTAGCACGAAGAAATGCCTCCATTACGATATAATTATAGTTTAGACAATAGTTTGAACAAGGAGGGCGGGGGAACGGGGGAGTCGAAAAATAGAGAGATTGAATTATTGCTCGAGCAATCCTCTTCGGTCCTAAAAGGAACTGCAGAGGTGAATTTTGCCACTAAAGCCTTTCATTAATTGCAAAAATGGTAGCTTTGTTGCGTCTTAGTAAGATCTACCTTCAGTGGCAAAATACAACAATGTAGTTCTCTACAAACTGCAAAGGTATGGATCCAATAATTGCACAAAAAAACTCTATGGAATGAAAAGAAAAGAAAAGTTAACGAACATTAGGCAAACGTAATTCATAAAAGCTATAAAAGAAGCATATTAAAGTTTCGATGACAGAAAGGTAACCCAATACCAGGTTATTTTCAGGTGAATGCCAATAGAAGCCTTGCAGAGCTGCTGGAAAAAGGTCACAGGCAGCCAAAGCGTAAATAATGAGGGCATTCATTCCCATCCACTGAAGTACCATTGTGGGCTTTCTGATGTTTTTGACATCAACCTGCATCAAGTACAATCAAATAAGCACCTACATCCATAAATTAGGCCTTCTATTCTCTCAAATTAGCACTCAAACCATACACACTAAATTTCTACAACCCTTGATGTGAATTAGATGAACGCCTTAATTTCTACAACCCTTAACTTTACAAAGATGACATCAACTCAAATAAGTATATCCATTATTTACAATACGTTATTTGTTAAAGTCGCTCCCAGCATTACTCTTCACATGCATACACTTTCCTGCCCCGCTCCTGATCCCATCCCCACTCCACTCTGTGCAGCTAAGGTTCAAAGCAGAATTTCAATGCTACAAGAGTTGAGTTTTGCTCATATGACCCCTATTGAGCTGCTCTTCGGTCCCTCGGTGAACACAAGCTTAGGGGTAGGACAGTACATCGTAGTAGTTTGCAACATACTTGCCTTTAATCATGAAGCCAGATCTTTGGAGAATGTTCTTGGCAAAAGGCTGTTCCTGAAAATATCTCTACTTTTCCAGAAGGGAGAAGCTCATCATGGTGATATCACCTTTTGTGTATTGTATTTTCATTTAGGCTATAGGCATGGCCTTTACGAACATACATATGGCAAAATGCTAAGAACCAGACATAAGAGAGACATTCAATTCAGACGAAGTGCGCTAAGTTTTTAATTTACAAATGAAAGCCATCAAATAGAGATCACTTCAGGGTTTAACTTCTAAACACCTCTTTGAAAGAAAGGGAGTGAGTGGATGGGGTAAAGGAAGGAACTTAAGGGCTTGACTATGATACCTAAAAAAGGTCAAGGGAAGTGTGAACATAAGACGTAACAAATCATGTCCTTCCTTTTTCCAGATTTAACTAAAAAGCATCAAAGTTCACTGAACTTACACATAAAAACATCAGTTGGACTTTACCAAATTGAAAGTCATGTGCATTATCCAAATTGGATAGTCAATGCAAAAATCTTGTAAAAGGATAATACAACAGTACCTAAATGAACTTACAACGTAAAAAATAAATGTTAAGAGGAAGCCCGATGCTCCGGCGGTGATGCACATGTAGCTTAATGTATACAGTGGCTTAGACAAGGGAACACCTGCACAATATAATGCGAACAGTATTGGGTAAGAAATTGATCCCCTCAAAAGAAAATTATAAGAGAAAGCTTAGATGAGGTGTTTTACCTAGCACCTGCAAGACATACCCTGATATCAACAGAGGGAATGATGACATGGACCACAAGATTATTCTCTGCATGTTGGCCTGCAGAAAAGATTTAGAGATGTAAGACAGAAACAACTATAGCAATATGGTGAAAACAAAGCAATACATCAAAATTCGCATCCAAATTTCACAAAGTAGTAAATAAACTTAAAAGAAACATAAGATACGAACTCAAAACTCTGGAGCCAACGGAATGAACCATACCTTAAAATGCACAATGATATGCCCATAATGTAATCCCGCAAAACACGTAATGGCAGCCATCAATGAACTAGAAAATTTTCCAATATGAACAAATGAGAAATTTGATAGGAGACGTATACATAATATTCACCGCATCCAAATGCTATCATTTATGTCCACATGCAAAGCAGAAAACAGCAGTGGATATCTCTGTAAGCCGATGTTTTCAATCTTCCTAGATATCAACTCATTAGAATGCTAATTTGATAATAAATGACCAACCATGACCCAACAAATCCATGAAGAGTGTGTGCGTGCATGCGTGGGCGTGTGTGTATGAGAGAGAGAGAGAGAGAGAGAGAGATCTGTCCATATGTAGAAAAGGACCGACTGCATATTATAATCAACTATCAGCATCGACCTAATAATTCAGAGAACCTTAATGGAAGGGCCATGTTTTTTTACATTTAAGGTCTTGCCTTCCACTCGGCTAATAGGAATGAAGAGGAGGATGTTTTGTTGAAGAAAGAGTAGAGGCAGTTTGAATTTCTATTACTAAAATGTGTAAGGTCCATATCCAAGAAAATGGAATAATCAGTCTGGTCTGCGCAAATAATAAGCGAATTACATAAAAAAAAAAGGAGTTGTCTTCGATCAGCAGAATCAGGGAATTTCTGAAGACACATCCTGATTCTCCATTTCACCATCAGGGACCATATCTGCAAACAAGGTGCTTCCAGATTACCAAACCTCTCACACGGTCCTATCTGTTGAGTCACTATCCTAATTAGATCATCTTGATCAATTTAACATAATCCCTATCCCACACAAGACTAGTAGAACACCAAGTTCACATCAATTCATCTCCCGTAAAGTCAGTTTCTGTCTTGGGCTCTAAGCAATCATCTCACACGACCACACCAATCACAATACTTTTGTATACAGTCTAACGTACTGTGCCAAAAAAAGGATGCCTCCTTGTATGGCACTCCTCGTAGGATGCATCCGTGGCGAAAGCAAGAATCACAGCAAGCATGCAACTTTTGGACTTGTGGCTACTATACAAACTTTAAACTGGCAAGCAAGCAACCTTAATGTGGCTACTAGAATTGCTTAAAACGCCAGTCCTACTGGCTCTATAAAAAAGACACTTCATTCATTTTGAAATCATGCATCTCCAACTTCATTTTTCAAAGAAAACAAAGGAACAGCTGATAGTGATGAGAAGATTATCCAAAGGACCAGAACAACTGCACACATTTGCATATAGGGCCAGCTTGAAAATTTTTATGCTCCTTTGGGTTTGTTATGGAAAGACTTAGACTTTGGTTTGTGTAGGTATACGGTAGTACTTTAGGAAAGCACTTTAGCCGCAAAGACATGTCACTTCTCCAAAATCGTCTGAACAAGGGTCGAGTTCTACCCTTAAACGTTGTCTCAGTTTCTGTCATGCCTAGAAGGCAAGAATAGAAAGCTTACTGTCGCTTTAACTATATTAGATGGTATAATTCAAAGCTATAAGTAAGAGTACCATTCAAGACGATTTTTGACTAGTAAACAAGAATGGTACTTTTGAGTACAGCATATAAGCACATGCATAAGGATTGCACACCGATGCTAATACTTATTACCAAGATTGACGCTATCTTCCCATCTCCGGGAGTTTTTCACTCAAAACAAGTATTGGCACTAAATGTGTACACAGAGAAGAACTTGGGAAAAAAAAAAAGGAAACTAAATCTAACCTTAAGATCCCCTCTGGATCAAATGGAGCAAGGCACCACCCTGGATAACTTGGTGGCAGAGGTCCATAATCAGGTGAATTAACGCTGCATTCCTGTAAACCTGAGAAGGTTAAACAAAGGAACTGCATGGAATATGAGATTCCAAAGTAGGATAAAACAGTCATCTAAAAACTACCGGGAATAACCTTTGTTCTTCGGTACACCGGATGTTGATAAAGATGTTGCTCGCCAAGAATAAGTCGATCAATCAAGCCAACCGCATTGCAAGGGGGTTGGAGATTCCCACTCCCTCCACACTGCACCTATTGACAGATATGATGACTTGAGAATTAGGCCTGCATTTTCAGCTCAGAAGATTATTCTGAAAGACAAGAAATTCGTATAATTCAATAGTTCCCTAAGGATAATATTATGCCAACCCAAACAAAGAAAAACGATCTGGCATTCCAAGCTAGGAACATAAAAGTTCACAAGCAAGTCCCGTTTTTCCCGTTCTATTTTTCTATTTGGATTGATGAAGACTGCAATGTCCCAAACACATAAAACTTGTGTAAAGAAGTATCCAGGAACTTGAAAAAGTCTAGTGTGCCTACGTATCCTTTTACCACAACGCAGATACAAGTAAAGTTGTAATTAAACTTTAAAGTTAGTCCCCAAAATCAATGCATTCTACTGACTGGGCCCTCAAGCTAGACTTGCTCCACAGAGCCTTGAATCTCCATCAACTTGGGTAAGTTTATACCACAGATCTTACCTCAATGGACATATCACATTTTTTTAAGGTTTATGACACGACTGTCCCTTTTACTTCACACGTCCATGCAGGTTTCTCCTTGCATTTTCAATTTTGACAAAAACGTCCCTTCTATAAAAAGGATAAAATGCGCATGACTTGAGTGTACGTCGCTTTGACCTATTTGGAGTGTTGAAAAATTGACCGTTGACAATACCGACGTGTCGCGCAAAACAATTGAAGGCACTTTAAACATTTGAATTTAAGTTTTGAATCCAAAGGGAGAGAGAGAGAGAGAGAGAGAGAAAGCTGGCTTAGATTTGTGAGGATAAAGACTCATCCACGGCTGGTCCATGTGGGTGTTACTTGCATGGTAAGCTATGTCTCCTTAATAGATAACTGGTTATGGTGAAAAAAATTTGTTGATTGATGGAGCACGAGTGGTCAACTGATATTGATGGAGAAAATGCATCTGGAGAGGGGGAGAGAGAAAGAGGCCATTAAATGCGCAGCACATGCCCTTTTCCCATGGGCAAATTGGTACAATCCTACAAACATTTTTCCAATCTTCAACACACAACCACACCACAACCAGGCCCAATGGCAACCACACTACTATAGCCACACACCTCCCACCCCCGTCCCCTCCACATCCTTACCCCACCAAACCCACCATGAAGTGATCTCTGTTGACCAATTTCAGCAAGTACTTGAGCATGTACACCAATGCTCGAGTCAGTATCGACTCCATTCCAGACCTTCCTAGTTTTTTTACATATGGTGGTGGTGAGATGTGCGGCAGAGACAGTGGCAGTAAGGTCGCACTGAAACCTAGAAACCACCAGATCGGGTGCTGGTGATTGGCGTGGTTAGCAAGGGTTCAGTCCAGGTGAGAAATGCATAAAAGATAGAGGCAATGTGCAGTGTGTGTGCAAATTTTGGGCCGTTTGATCAAGGCGGCAAGTGATGGGTCCCAGTATGAGAGATGGTGGTGATTAAAACTGAAAAAAGTGGGAGACTCGTGAGCATGTGTATAGAATCTGGGGGGTATTTGTCGGGAAATAAACGGAAGTGTGTCACGACCAAATCCATACTCCAGCAGCCAACACCACATCCAACCTCCATCAGCCACCAACGCCACCACTACAACACCATACCCACCACCACAACCGTTCATCCCTCAACCCCACCACCAATCTGGAAGCCACCCCCCGCAACCATCAGTCTCCCTTTTCTCATTCTTGCCCCTTCATTTCGCTGTTCCGCCACCACCAATGTCGATCATCCTCAACCCACCACCTCTACTGACCATCCACAACTAGCCACCACCATGAGCATCCATACCCAGCAACACCATATATTCATCTCCAAAATGTGTTTGTCGGGTATATCTCATGTTTCGGAGAGGATTGTTACAATTTGCCCATGGGAAAAGGGCTGTGCTGTGCACGTTCACACTTAACACCCGATAATGAATGGGTGTTAGGTTTTGGATCGATTGGTTTGGTGAAATAGAAGAGACACTTTCGTCGAAGTTGAAAATACAAGGAGAGACCTGCAAAAACATGTGAAATACAGGGCATAGTTTGTTATTAACCCCGTTGTTTTTAACTTCATCCTCAAACCGTGTTCTTTTATCCTTGTCACATCTTCAAGGTCAATCCTACGACCACTAACCAGAGCAAAATTGGACACCACAAAACCATGTGCAATAACTTTACCTCATCACACCCAATATGCTGATACATGTCCTTAGCACATCAAGCATATTCGTATAAAAGCAATTGCTCCGTATTTATCTGTCCTTACCTCCTCAGGCATCCATATCAATATACTCGTCTTCGGCAGACTAATTAGATGGACATGATATTCCTAGATCTGATGCCCGTATTATCATAAAAAATTAACTGAAATACAGGCCGGCATCTAATAACCAAGTGCTAAACTTGACAGGACAAGGACTCAACAAATAAACCAAGCATTTGAATGATAAACTCGTTGCTCTTCCTGCTGATCTGACAAAGAGATTTTGAATCAAATGTCCTACCACAGGTGCATGACCGTGCAACACGTCTTAGCAACACCATTACAAACTTATTCATGATGCTATCAACTTGTCACTCTATCATAGAGATAATAGGCAGAGCTCGCTATAAGCCAACAGCAAACAAACATATACCTAAGCAACTGGCAAGACAGCATAGTAGATGAGACTTAGAAGAAGGAATTCATAAAAAGAGTGGACCACAAGCTGTAAATGAAAGTGTGCATAACATAATATAAGACCTCCAATCATGTCACATTATGTCAGTTACACGAAACATACAGTTAAATTCAGACAAAAGGTGTGTTCGTACAGATACCACATAAGTTCAAAAACAAAATTGATAAAATCGACTGCTAAAGCCAAGCTGATATTAATCTTTATTCCAAACAGCAGACTTATGCAATCCCTTTTTGGACAATAGACAGTTAGCTCCCCTGCTGTAGATTTTCTTAGGCGGGAGTGGGAGAACCCACTACGTCACCCTTGGGGGCGCATGATGGGGGCTGCAATGTGTGGACACTCTCTGCATCTCCAACATTTTGCTTGGCTAAGGAGTCCGATTGGCACTCTTCGCAGCTGATGTGGTGGGCACTCTCCACCTAAGAACTCCTCCAAATTCTGCGTCATTTCCTGCATCAACCTACATCTAATACACCAAGACATCTCCCTAGCAGGAAAATTTGGTTTCAAACAAATTCAAGCAAGAGAACACGGGATCACAATCACATCTTTAAAGTACCACATACAAAAGTTACTAAGTTGACAGAGTATGCCATCAGTAGTTCAATAAATGCAGATCAAACAACTATCAAGTATGTGCTTCGAAAACGATAGTGACCTAACTCACAGTTTGAGTAACAGATTCATGTCCTGCCACTGATGAAGTCAACTTCATGCTTGAAGATTCAAAGGCCCAGTTTGGAACATAGAGGCCATAGAGCAAAGACATGTATAATAAACCCAGTAAAAGGGTAACCACCCTGCACTCTACCAAAATAATCAGAGCACAGTAGCATAAGGAACCACCACAATATTCTTACTACGAATTTAATCATCTTATTATCACTAAAGCATTACAGTCTTTTTCAAACCTCAAGGTTGGTAGCAGGTTATGTAATTATGTAAAGAAACTTTGAGAAAGCTTTACTCATAAGGGATGCCGAGTTAAGAGAGCCAAGTAGAAAGGGTAGCAAAAATATTGCATAAACTTGGCAAACTAGGGGGAAAGAAAATCAAGAAACTTCATTCACGTGCTGTAAAAAGCTATATATTTCAGAATGTTAAGTGTGAAGGTGCTGATGAAAAGTGGGCTGATGAAAAGTGGTGAAGATGGAAACAATATCCTGAGAAGCTGTTAAATGGAACCAATGAAAAGCTCTGGGGAAGAATACTGTTACCATGGGAATAACCTCAAGAATTTTAGTGTCAGAGGCAAGAAAAACATTGCATCATTAGGAAACAATGAGTGACAATTCTTAGTAATGCCTTCTTTATGTCTAATTATATCAATTTTAACTGAAGTGGGACTTTACTGCCAGTATATCATGATTCAACCAGAGCTTCTAGCATAACTAATTTAGGATGATAATCTCATTAATAGAGACGATGATTATAGGACTCACCACTGGTAGTAGTATTTCTTTGCAAAGGCCACTGCAGAGTCAACAGCAACGTTACAAACAAACCATATCTCCAAAGTTGACGCCAATAGATATCCAATTGAAATCCTCTGTAAATTACAGCAAAGGCGCTAATTCAGGTTCCAGCACAGTCGCAAAGTAACAACAACCGATTTTGCATTATGAAGTGGATAAAAGCATATTAACAAAAAGAAGCTTGGCTTCGATTCTTGACTTCATAAATGCATACATGGAGCACCTAAATAGTTTTAGCTGTGTTAAAGTACCTGTAACACACCCATCCACCGGATCCTGCGGATATCGACTCCATAAGTTAAATGGTTTCGTCCATGAAAATACCCGCCTATAAGAACATTTCAGCAAAAAGCTTAAGAACTCGTATAAGGAGATAATGAAAAGTTTATGAGCTTTAGGATTCACATAACAGCCTAAGTTTACGCTAGACTGAGATGTCAAGCTCAACCTTTGTTTAGAGCCATTATTACAAAGAATGACGCTGTGCACAGGGCGAAAAACCTATGTCATCCAAGTCATACCTTTCTTGGGACCTGACAAGGACCTAGGCATTATTTCACTGATCCCCACCCCCGTCCTTTTTATCTAAAGATTCCTATCAGAATTTATCGTGTTTTCTGTTTAGCTTTCTCTTCCATAGTTTGTGTTCCCTTTGACTTCTTACAAATTCCTAAAATAAAATTGAAAATCTAAAATTGACTATAATCAGTATGACTTGTCCCAAAGAATAATTTCCCAGAAATGTATTTTCTATTTGAGTTCAATTCAAGTTGTAGTCTTGTAGATGTTTGAAATGAATCCTAAAAGTTCGCAATAACTCGAAAGGGGACAAAAATTACGGCACCGAGAAAGTAATCAAGAGCAAAAATCTATAATACTTTAAGGTGGCGAGAAATTAACCTTGTAGAATCAGGCCAAGGAGGAAGAGCTTGATTGTCCTTAGCACAGCTTTCTTGGTTGCTGCTGGTTTGCTAGACACTTTCTGCATTTTCAGTTGCAGGTGCAAAATTACTTCATTCAAACAAGAAATTGAGAAATTGTTTTACGGAATTCATACATGATGGGAGTAAATCTTTGATACCTTGAATACAAGACTCGCTGAAACACCAACACCAAACAGGAAAAACGGCATCACAAAGTCGGCGATCGTCACGCCGAACCACGGAGCGTGGTTTATTGATGGAAAAGCACCTCCCGCGTCGTCAACTAGTATCATCAGCTGTCAAATGCAACAAAGGAAATAAGAAACCGTCGGAGGTCAATTTCGGGAATAAGAATCCGTAGGGGAACGTACGGCGACTGTGAGACCGCGGAAGACGTCGAGAGAGTCGAGGCGTTGCTTGGGATCGGTGGAATTAGGTGTCGAGCCGTCTGGCACATTTGGCAACGTGGGAGATGAAGAAGAAGGGACGATCTCATTGGATGCAGTCACAGGTAAGGAATTCGGAAGCAAAGAAGTCCGTTCCCCTGTATCGGTGACTACCACCAACGAAGACATCTCTCTGTGTACTCCGTGTACAGTGCACGTGTTTACACAGGCAGCTAGACCAGAGCTAAAGCGAGTGTGTTCAAGGAGCAAACAAGAGCCAAAAAGTGACAGCGTGCTCAGCTACCATCCTCTCTAAAAGCAACAGCGTGATAATGAGAGACCAAATTTGAAAGGGAGAAGAATTAAGCTCAAAATTCTGGTACCCCTATTATTAGAAAATGAATAAATTCAAGTTTAAATTATTAAAGAATGAATGAACTCAATAACGATATCATTATTAATATTACAAGAGTTAAAAAAAAAAAGTGGGAGCTATAACACAAATTTGATAACAAGATGAATATTTCTTTTCTTTTCTCTATCTCCGTTTTTCCCTTGTGCAATTGTTAATGAAGAACATAAATTGTTTGATTTATCCTGAATTGTGAAAGAGTGAACTTGGAATAGTTTATTTTGGCCCCATCCAGCGTGAATCCAATCCGGGACCATGTTGACCAGCGAGCAAAGCGTTAAGAACAGTGAAGTTTGGTTCGTTGCTGTATTCTCCGAATGTTCTTTCGGATGGATTTGAAAGCAGGGGTGCCGTGATGGAGGCTGAGAGAGAGGAGAGAGAGAGACTCCTAAGCTAAGTCCTGATGGTTACAGAGGATCCAAATCCCTTTCGAAATCTTAAGCTAAGTCCCGTGGACACTCAGCCTTGTGCAGATCTACAGTTTTACATTATCTTCTGGGGATGGGAAGATTGAAGGTCCTCCCTCGGAGCAGTGTCAGAAGCTCTGCTGAATCGGAGATGACTATCTTTGGGAGCCCGAGTCACTTCAGGGCATAGGTTGGTTTGGTTGGAACTCATCCAGGACCTTTCTATTAGCAGTATGGTAGTAGGAATTGGATTGCTGTTAGGCTTTTGCTTGCAGCCTCCTTGTGCATTTTAGCTGGGTTGTATTGTTAGTTCCTTGCGATTCCCCGCAATTTGCAGCTCTGATTTTCTTATTGACGGATCTCTTGCTGACGACAAACACTAACTATAGTTTCTCCAAACAGTTTGCCATCAAGATTCAGTTTCCAGTTGGATGAAAATCATGTTTACCTTCAGATGGTAAAATAACCGAAGCTGGCAACAGGATTTGCACCTGAGATGCGCGAATTCAGTGTCTTGATTTTGTTTCCTGTTTACATTCATCTTAATTTCAATCTTCAACAAAACTAAGATGATGAAACTTGAATAGGCATCCAGAGTTGAATATTACAACACGGTGAAATAGCATGGCTCAGTCCTAATGAGCAGTGCATTCACCAGAGTACATCAACTTTAAAGGTCCCTCGGCATCACAAAGCTGACCTAGTTTTTGTGCAGCACTATACAAAGTAGCGTCACTCTTACAGAAAGCAAACCTGATGTACTTCTTCTGGTAGCTAAATGCAGCCTGGGAAAACTCATCTGAAGATTGATTTGTGTGAAAAAATCCACATCCTGGTACAGCCACCACCCCTGCTTGTTTAATCAACTCCTCGACAAACTCGATCTGGAGGTGGAGGAAAAAAAAAACCACCAGCACATATAAGAAGAAGTCAAAACTAAGCACAAGCACTAATGGAACAACATCTTCTCATGTTTTCCTAAGTAAACAGCACAAAGATTAGAGGGTTGGGTTGTAGTGAAGATTGTTTGTAATTATGCAACATTGAAAAGTTATAATGGAAGTTAATAAGGTGTATACATCGGAAAGGATGCAACTCTCTGGCAGCTCCGCAAAGACAAAGAAGGAACCCTTGGGCTTCATGTGAAGCTGGAAACCAACCCTCAAAAGTAACTCAACAATGTAATCTCTTTTCGATTCGTAATCCTGAGAACCAAAATACACATCATCAGTGACAACTGACACATTATAGTTAATCAAACTGTAAGCCATCACAAGCTTATGTTTGAAAATCCTACTTTCCGCAATGATTCAAAGTACTCAGGAGGACTTGTCAGAGCAACCAAGGCAGCTTCCTGGAAAGGTGCTGGAGCAGAATCTGTAACTTTAATATGGATATTCCTAATTGCAGATGCAAAACAGGCTGGAGCAATTGCCCAGCCAATCCTCCAACCTGACAAAACAAGGAAATAAATCGACGTATAAACTAGCCACCTCCAGAAGCAGTCTGGTAAACATCACAGCAAGCATCAGGGCACCACGAAAAAGATGGTCTATACATGAGGACTCAAAGAATAGTCAGAAGAACAAGGGACGATTTTAGCATCAGCACTTTGTGCAGTAAAAAGCTTGGAGTTATGTCCATGATATAAAACTAACCTGTAACACTGAAAGTTTTTGACAATGAAGATGTTATAATAGTGCGATTCTGCATTTCTGGAAGTGAGGCAAGGGAGATATGTTCTTCATTGTCGTATGTAATAAGCTCATATACCTGCAGGCATGTTTAACTGAAAATAAGCAAATTTTGGAATAAACATTTTACATAGAAGAAAGAAAAGTGGATTAAAGAATTTTCTACTTCCAGATATTCAAATTTTCTTGCTTATTAATGTCAGAGACAGTCATCCATAAACTACAATAGAGAAGGTCAAACTTTTTGAAGGAATGGAAGATTCCAGTTTTGTTCTTTCATCACTACAGCGCTAGTTAGACAGTACATTAAATTATTGAATCAGCTAATAGAAACACGTACGTTCAAAAGGGTAATTAGCCATTATTCACTTTCAATTGATATCATATCCCTTCCTCCTGTTTCTCCACAGTTTCTTTTCCAATGTCAAGACAATAAATGGTTGGATCCCTTTACTATTGAAAATTTTACTTTTTGCCTTTCCCTGTATTGAAGATTTTTTATCCAAGGAGTTTCAGTATTCTTCCAAATTTTCTCTTTTTCCAAGCTGTTATTGCTCAGAAAACATTTCATGTGGTATACATGACTTTGTTTAAGCACTCTTTACTTAGAAAACCTGGGAAACCAAATAAGTTCAGATATCCAACGCGAGGAAACGTGATTTCAGTACATATATATAATTTTACAGCTACTATATATATTCCCTCCATCATGGAAAAATTGAATGAGCATGAAAACAACCATCACGGCATTCCAATAAGATTAAGCAAAAGGATCATCATACTTCATCTGTTACAGCTAGGCAATCCCTTGCTCGGCAAGCTCCGGCAATAATCTCTAGCTCATCCTCGGTAAAAACTTTTCCAGTTGGGTTGTGAGGACTGTGGGATTTTACATTAGTAAATTTCAAATTTAGAACTTACCGAAAATACATTATTTTTAAGAGTAAATCGGAAGAAAGATTCTGCATGTTTCTATCTTGAAACATAAGGGCCCCTTTACAAGGCAAGGCTGGATATACATTTTTTTCTTCATAACTTGGCTAAACAATTTAACAGGAAAAAAATCCTTGATTAAAAATTTTCCAATGCACATGACAAAATTTCCATATTATGGGCTCCCCTGTACCTGTTCAAAACTATAGCCTTCGTCCTGAGAGTGAAAGACATCATAAGTTTGTCTCGACCTAAGTTCCAGTGCGGAGGGTCAAGGGAAACGTACACCTGTATATTTTTCCAGGATCATTAGTAAACTACGACTAAACTAAGAAATGTTATACAGAACCAAACATTATACTGAAACTAAGATTTTTTAGACTAAACCCAACCGCGGACAAACTCATGCCACTCAGAAAATGACTGTTATAAACTCACTGGGACTCCTCCAGCCATTTTAATACATGTTTCATATGTTTCATACGAGGGATCAAAGAGTATAACTTCATCTCCCGGATTGATAACTGCAAAAAAAAAGGGGCTAAGTTAGCATGCGGCAAGCCACTAGTCAAGCACATGGTCTATGAGCTAAGAAAAAGGAAGCATACTCGCAAACATTGTTGCAGCAAATGCCTCAGACTGCCCACAGCAAATAGCTATATCAGTAAGGGGGTCAACATCTAAGCCATGCATTTGCTTCATCCTATTAGCCACATGATCACAAATTCCTTGTACGTGCCTTTGACATAAAACACAGCCTTCAATCATTTCAACGACTTAAAGGTAAAAGCTACCCTTTATCAATGAAAGTCTTAAATTTTACCCAAAAAAGGACTTGAACGCGGTTAGTCCTATTGCCAAAGCAGTTTTAATTTTTGCCAAAGGAGTGCTTGCTTTAGGGTGGTTGTGCCTCCTGCTTCTCAAATTGTACACTTCCTTTGGCAAAAGCCATATGCTTTGAGATAAGGGCTAGCGTAAAGGTAAATGCACGGGGATTGATTCAACAGAGTTTGACGCCATTCTTGTTAGTTGTTACCATTGTTGCATACTTCTTGCAACTGTTTCTGTAGTTCCCTTGATATACGTGCCAACCGTTAATTAAAAACATTGTCTCTCTCGCAATATGCTAATTTAACTACTCTCTCCATTTCATCATTTTTGTCCCATTTGATTATTTACAAATTTCCCTAATAATTTCAAGGACGTAAGTTCTTGATCTTGAGAGTGTAACCGTGGATTCCAATTCTTTAAAAACTATGCTCAAAATTTCCCACATTATTTGGATCAAAATTTTAGGATAAAAACCTGGAAAGAACAGCATTACTAATCTATTACTACACAATGCAATGTACGTTCTTGATTACGGGCTTCTCTGACTTGTTGTACGCTGTTTCTTGGTTCTTCTAACGCAATATGGGGACGCCCCACTGCATTGTATCTTTCTTCCTTCTTTCAGCATTCGGCTAAAATAATTTAACCCAAAAGTTCTTTTTACTAATAATTAGGCAGTAAAGTAAAGTATGTCTCAATCTTGGAAACCAAAAGAAACAAAAGAAGAAAGATTCTACACGAGGAAGTGTCCGGGGAAGGACCTGTACTGATTGAAGTCGGAATTGATGGCGGCAATGGCGGCGTCTTTGATGTGGGAAGGCGCCGGGAAATCGGGAAAACCTTCGGCGAGGTTGATGGCGTTGCAGCGCTGGGCCAGAAGGGACAGCTGCTGGATAGGGGAGGGTGTTAGCGTCTTCGCCAGTAACGACACCTTGTCCTCCATCTCTGCTTTGCTTCTCCTCCTGTCGCCGCCTTATCCTTCCATTACACAGCCAAATAGAAGTACAACGGGAACTACGAACTTTACTAAAAACATCGTAAAGATATAAAGACACCTTAAAAGATACTCCACTTAGTAGTTAGTGCTATCAAAATCTGACAAAATCAGGTAACAAAGTATTTCCAAGAATGGATTAGTGGGTTCGCTTAATGGTTAGAAAGTCAACCGTGTTAGCCAGAATATTTCTACACCGGTATCGGCCATCATCAACGGTGTTAATAAACCGTCATTTTATGCGACTAATTGCATCTTCTCCACCGTGTTATCATTTGATATGAATTTTTAAAATTTAACAATGTTAATGGTTTTATTTTATGCTTTCCTTTAAAGTCATGTTATGTACGCGTTTTTTTAGCTATACTTGTTGTATCTTATTTCTAGAGCCAAATAATAATTTGTGCTCTTTTAGCTCGTAAATTATTGTCTTTGTAATAAAATTTCCGTTCAACCAAAAAAAAGTGTTAATAAACTTTGTGACAAGTTTTTGAAAAAAAATTGCCACTTGTGACCCATTTGATGGTCGTTGACCCCCCTCATCAAGATGACTATCAGCAGTAACCTGCTACGTCACAAGGTATTAATTTTGACAGACGCCTCGGAACATAAAGAATGAAGAGGTATTTCTCTTTTATAGAAAAAACAATTAATTGGAGAAAATATGTGCATCGTTTAGAACAATCCTTGATATACATATAGAAAAAAAAAAAGATGGCTACAAGTCAAGGGTGTACCTAGAGGGTCTAATGTCTAACACAGCACCAATCAATGGTTGCTAGATAGAGTTAGTGACATGTATCTAATAATAATGCCAAATATTACTACTAAGATTTGCCTCCTCTTCTTGTCTTTCGTTTTAGAGAAAAAGAAATTCGTTGATTATATTTAGGAGTCATTAATTATTAAAACTTATAATAAGTTATTTGTTCGTTTATTATTTTAACTCATATTCGTGAGTGATTTCTTTTCGTTCACTCGTAGTCATAAGTTAGACCACGTCATTGATGTGAGCACCGAAGAAATTCGCTGATTTATTAGATCCTTTTTTTCTTGCGGTTCCCCGTAAATTGAAGAGATGGCAAAGACACAGGCTTCGGTCAGAAGGAACCCACTTCCTCTGTCCACTTCCAAGGTTCTGTCATGTTCGGAATTCACTCAATTCCACTGCAATCGCAAAACCATGGCTCAAAATCTGGTCAACCCCGGAAGCAAACGGTTGATAATCACAATGGTCTGATTACGAACACGAATCCAATGCACCAACTGCAAGTCTGGACAGTCTGGTAGGTTCAGAATAGGAGGATTTTCAGTGAAAACGAGGGGTGGGGGTAATTTTAGACGCAGAGAGAGGGGCAGTTACTGGGGCAATTATATCCAAGGGCACCCTTTTCATACATCAGCGCTTGGGAGTTGAGAGATTCACACCTATTGCTTGGAAGCTTCATCTAATCTGCCCTTACTCGAGACAAAAATACGTCTATATCTGCAATTTGGCCATCGTGCGAAATAGTGATGTGAGAAAAAGGGTACCTTTTGTTCAAGAAAGTGCGTCGAACTTTCCTCCATTGTAGCCTCCGAGTGTCTGCCCGTTGATCTTTTGTCTCCATATTCCCTTCTCAGTCCCATCAACAACACTCGATATATATATATATATATATATATATATATATATATATATATATATATATATATATATATATATATATATATATCATGACAAGAACGCCAGAATGTTCATGCACACTGCAGAGTGTCAATTGCCGCAAAATATTCAAATGAGAGTAAGATGAAAGACCAGCTAGAGGAGAATGACACAGGGAGTGCGGTGCATTGCTGGTGGAGGTCAGCTGCAAAATTTGATGAATGTGCAAAGATGAAGCCGGAAATAGCCAACCTCTCAAACATCTCGCCTACACTCAGAGTTCTTAGAGAACTAGAGAGGCTGGCCTTAGTTGCTCCCGAAGGTCTTGAAGAGCTTCGACATAAGCTTTTCGCGTACCGTTCCGGTGATTTTTGGCTGCCTACAGGAGGTGTCAAGAAGGAAGATATGGACATTCCTCCAGTAATAACTGTCCTCTTGGTGGGTTTCCAGAATGCTGGAAAAAGCTCTCTTGTCAACCTAATGTACAGTGTTCTTGGACGATCTGGACTCATACCCTTTACTCGAACATCTTCAGGTGAGCCATATTGTTGCTTAAATTTAGAGAATTGTTGTCCAAACAACTTTTGTGGACAATTCCTTTCGCTCTTGCTATTTTAGTTTTACTTGGCTTTGATGAAATGACGTAATGTGAAGTTGTTTAGAACAGTTGTTTGTGTGGCACTATTCACGTCACAAGTTATAGGTTGTCCACGTCTTAATTAAGGACTTAGATTTTAGAAAACCAAATTTGTTAAGAAGGTTTTGGGCAATCTGTCTGGCAATTGTCGAACACGTAATAATTATGTAAAGGAGCAAAAAGAGTAAATTACTCGAGGGGAGCAGGCCTTAGTTACAATTACCTAAACCCTGGCATGTCTTCTCGGTTACGTTCACAAACTATGTTTGTTTTGGGAAGGAGGAAAAGAGAGAGAAGGTCTCTTTTATAAGGAAATCATCATATGTAGATGGTGTTATATGAAGACTTGAATGTATGCAGGCCTACTGTCATAACCATACTTGTGATAGAACTGATGTTATGTTAGGCCTGGTTCCATTGCATTATGTAGGAACTGCTACAGGTTACAAGGCTTTGTACATGGAGGAGCACAACGTGTTGAGGTCAATGCGAAATGGTTTCTGTGTGTTTGACACAAGGGGTTTTGACTATGAACGGTTGGCCGAGAGTAATGAGGAGTTGTCAAAGTGGATGAATCGTGGAGTTCACCACAACCAGCTTTGCTTGAGATCAGGAGACAATACGCTGTTGAGCGAAGATGAAGAAATTGAGATTCCTCTATCAAGATCGCTTGCCTCGAAATATGCGAAAAGGAGAGTGAATTGTGTGATGATGGTGGCCAATGTTGCAGAGATCCACAAAGCTTTGAGAGCAAGTGACATGAATCCCCTGGAGGCCCTGAACCAACTCTTTCATTCAGCAGCACTAAGGAATTGCAGTAAGTTCTAATCTGGTAGAGTACTTCATCAGACATGCATCAACGCAGCTAGCTTGAATTCTGCTCACCATCCCTTATCCCCTTGCATTGGTGCATAAGAAATTGAATGTTGGAGCATACCATTATTGGCTACATTATGACATAAGGCATTAGTGCTGATAAGTATAGAATTATGAAGTAGGATTTCATTCACTTAATGTTGGTTGAGTACCAAGACCTATATATAGGTAGAGAGAGAATAATTCAAATCTATGGATAACTCAACCTAACAATATTATCTCTAAACATAACTCAACTTATTATCTAAAAGTTAAACTTAACAATTTTAAATCAATCTAATATTATCTAACATCCCTCCTCGAACACATGGTATTTTGAATAAAATTCCATGTGTTTGGTTACAAAAATCAACCATAACAAATAAGAAACACATATGTCTAACAAGAAGCTTCTCATGATTGCTCCATAATGCATTTAACTCCACTATAATCCATAAGCCAACGAAAAGTAAGCTAGAGTTCTCCATCTATAAGCTAAAGGTTATCACTAAAATGTCAAGGTGTCAACATGTAGAAAAGAAGTGCGTAAGCATAAAAGATGGCGAGCTTAAAGAGAATAGCTCTTCGAAAAGAACGAGTTAATCAATAGATTTAGAAATTAGAAGAAGAATGAAAACAAGGTTGAAAGAGCTTTTCAATTATTTGGAAGGAAGTATACAAAAGTAGGAGAATGAGATAGGAATAATATGCCGAAGAGACGATTCATACAATTCATAAGTATGGAAGGAGGTTTATGTATGCTTTAGTGGAGAAGTAACATAAAAAACTAGAGAAACATAAATGGTCCGCAAAGATATTTTTGGGCTTAAGATTGAATGAGGGATGTCGTATAACAGATTAGATCAAACCAAAAACTTAGAAATTTGAGAACATAGCTTATTGCACCTGCAAAACAGCAAAAGAGAAAGAAAAACATGTGTGGCCAAGCAAACGACGTGCGGCCGTCGGCCTAAATGCAGAAGCATTTAGAGGACTCTCAAAACAGCTATCAAAAACAAAACAGGATCGTCCTGCTTTGATATCATATTAAAATATGAAAACAGAATTTCAATCAGATTGTGTTGGTCGAGTACAAGCACCTATATATAGGTGAAGAGAGAATAATTCAACCTAACAAAATTGGCTACATTATTATGACATAATAATGCATTAGTGCTGATAAGCCTAAGCACCACTTCTTGACGCGTATGAGTGGCCGCTGTCTCCCCTAAGTGAGAGCAAATGGATATACTTATGCTGTGCAAATTATGATGCAGATGACAATCCTATCTTGATCTTGACACATGGAGACAAGTTATCAACGGAGGACAGAATCGATGGCAGGCTGAAAATTTGTGAACATCTAGGAATATCTGAGACCACTGGAGTCTATGACATAATGTGCCTCACGGCTTATGGTTTTGCCACAGACGAATTCGATCCTGTGACAGCTTATGCTCTAACTGAAGCAGTTTACAGGGGATTGCTCATGTCAGATCGGGGCCACCTGCCAAAGAAAAATCTTCTGGACAGGGCATTGCTCGTATTGTCTTGGTTTATGTGCTCCGTTGGTGCTTTCTTTGCTTTCCTTGCTCGCATTCTCTCCAAACTTGGCCGGAGGGATAAATTGAAGTTGTGAAGCGGCGGAGATCCAAGTGATTCAATAATCGTCAGTAGATGGGACTAACCAAGTAATCGTAGGATGATCTGGTTGATTATTGGTGTGTAAGTATGGTACTTAGAATTTCCTTTTAATTAGGACTCCATTGCTTTTGCATTTGGCTTTCCTTGATCGAAACATTTGCCTAAAGTAACTAATGTTAGCCATTCTATTGGATGAGGCGTTAAGGGAAGGGAATCCTCATTTTTCAAATTATCGTGGGTTTCGACAGTGGTTCTAAGATCACATATGTTTGTCTGCTTAGTAGTTTTGAATCTTTAGCTTACAAAAGAATCTAGGTGCTTGACATAGATGCATCTCCACTGTCCTCTTCGCTAGCTCAGGGGAATTGCTGGTGAAATGTAATGTGTACGAAGCCAATAGTGGTTTCAAATGCATAAGTAACTGGGCATGCAGCATGTAATCATGTTAATGATTCGTAAGATAGTTAAAAATCTATGTGCTACTTCACTCTCTCCTATTCAGCAAAAACTTTAGCCGGTAGACTTCGTTAAACAGGCTTGAAGCTTATCATTTACAGAGGATGGGGCAGCTTTTGTTGCTAATTTGTTTGACTTCAAAAAAAAGGTCGAGAAAATGAATTGAGTGAACACCTATAAATTCTCTCCAGATGTAGCTTGTTTAGATGGCGTTTAGAGCTTCGCATCCATTCTTCATAGTATTTTTAGTATGTTTTCTTCAAATATTAGTAGGACCACGTTAGAGAAAAGATTGTTTTGTGGCTTCTTGATGCTAAGTACGCTTTTCGTGTATGGTTTCAAGAGAAAAGGTATGGATCGAATATCTTGGTACCAACTAGAACATATGGAGCTGGATTTGTCTCTTCCTCCAAATGTATCTTCGTAGTTGGTCTCTAATTTATCCTTTCAAATATTTGACTGATAAGTAGCCTTTTCTAAAAGAGGACAAGCTATAATGCCATGATTGATTGATTGATTACCTCCAAAAAGTTATGGAGTATGGTTTGTGGTGGAAGATGGTTCCAAGTCTTGGCGGTGGTGATGGTGGGAGTGTTACCAACGGGTTGCGGTGACGACTGCAATATCCAGGTAGTCAGGGGGCAATGGAGTTTTATCTGGACCACCCGATCATCTTAGCTACTTCTTGGAATGGCCCTGAATCCCTAGGAAAACAGAATTTGCATTTGCAAACTTTTGTGCGGGTTTCTTGGTCAGTATTGTTAAGAAATCTAGAGTCTTAACTAAAGGTTTTTGACTGGCTGACCGTGTCTACAGTCTTCAGACCCCTGAGCCTTTCCATTCTGCCTATATAAAGCATATACACTCTCCCGATCATAATATATTCAGATCTCAAAGACCCTTCATTTCTCTCATCTCTCTCTCTCTCTCTGCTCAGCTCAGTTCAGCTCATGAATTGATACAGTGGTCGGAGAAATCCTAGCTTAAAACATTTGTAGTGCTGATGGCATACTTCCTTGCGGGGGGTCCTAGTTTTAGCCACTAAAGTAACCTGGTGATCGCGATGACGAGGAATCACAAAGCGAAGGTTGGTGTGATCATCTTGCTTACGTTTTCCCCATCATTGTTCCAAATCAACTCGGTGATTGGTCAGCTTGTCTTGATTTATACAGGGATCAGCCTCTGTGGTAACGAGCAGCGAGACTAGCAGTACTACTGCACCAAGCCAGCCCAAACGCTGCAGCGAATGTCGCACAAAAAAAACTCCTCTTTGGAGAAGCGGTCCACCTGGGCCAAAGGTGATCAAGTCGATCATAATTCGTACATACTAGTCAATATGATCTTCTCATATTCGTGTTTTCATTGTTTCTGATTATGACTTACCATTTGCTTTTTCAATCTGTATCATAGTCACTGTGCAACGCTTGTGGGATCAAATACAACAAGAAGAGGAAGGCACTCTTGGGTTTGGACAAACGAACAAAGAAAGGCTTCAAGCAAAAGAAGAACAGTGATGATACTGAGATGTCGCTGAAGCTAAGATTGATGGCATTGGGTGATGAAGAAAGAGCAGCAATGCTGTTAATGGCTCTCTCTTGTGGGTCTGCTCTTTATGATTAGATTCAGATTGACCAATTATCTACCTCCCAAGTCCCCCATTGTACTGACCCTTTTTATTAGGTCTAAGACTTTTTTACTTTGCAAGAGAATAGCAAGTTTTTTGAAGCGAAGCATATTAGGATACATTGTTATCATCTATTCTTTCGAAGAGTTAGTTCCATGTCATTTAGTACAATCTCGGGATTTTTACGTGAAACTGCGTTTGATAATTCGCTTCCACCGTCTTCTTCCATAATGATTGATACCATTAGAAAAGCATACCTCGTCAATCCTTTACAGATTCACTATTTTGTAGGTACAGATGCCCTTCTTGAAGAGACTAATTTTAAACATAAATAAATTATGGACTGTAAGTCTGTAATCTCTTTACTTATTGGAGTTTAAATAATTAAATGAGGCTAGATTCCATAATGATAAGACTTTTTTAATCCTAAATTAAATTTAAATCTACAACATTCCACAAAAGCAAAAGGAACAGCGAGACAGACTTCCGCAAATTTCCAGGCGCCTCCAGACATGACGAAATAAAGCAACACAGGGACAAAGAAGGTGTCACGTTTGATCTACACAACACTAGAAACAAATCCCACGTTGACAGACATTGACACATGTCCATGGCAGCCCACAGTTTCGCTTCTTCATCCCTTCCCGTATATATTACCCCTTGTGTTCATCTGTCCTTGCATGGAGCAACGTTCGATAAGTCCGAAGTAAACCAGAAGAGAAATCCCAAGTGCTGGAAACAATGCAATCCAGGTTAGCTTCAACAGCAAAAAGGATCAACCAGGCCTTCTTATTCAGGCCACTAAGAAGGCTGGCCTCTGTCCCTTCGCCGACCAATAAGCCCGCTGACCCGGTCATCTACGCCGAGGAACCGGAGCCCGCCGCTGCCCCTTTACCAACGGGTAAGGCCGCCGACCCGGCCATCTACGCCGAAAACCCCGACGAGCACGAACCATTTTTGGAGGGCATAGGCCAAGAACGACCTGAAAATTCAGCCAGCACCGTACAAAGCAACCAAAAAGACAACCGGGTCGAAGCGACCATGATCCCGCACGCTTTATTCCCAAAGCTAGAAAGCACCGGGGTAAATCGGCCCGCCGAGCCCATAACCCAACAGAAGCGGTACAACAGCGTGACCCTTAAAGTTGAAGACGTGAGCTGCGCCGGGTTAGATGGTAGTCCGTGGCCGGAGGATGGAACTGACTTGAGGGAGCAGAATGAGGAGCAGCAAGGGGATGACAGGGAGTATTTCAAGCACCACAAGGCGTCTCCGCTGTCGGAGATAGAGGTGGCGGACACGAGGAAGCCGATCACCCGGGCGACTGACGAGTCGGCGGACAGTTACTTTGAGAGGGAATATGGTGAGAGGGCGGTTCTATGGAGGCCGGAGCAAATTGACACGGCGGAGGACTCGCTCCGGCGGGCGATGGAGATATGGAGAGAGTCGGCGACGAGGGGTATTCCTGATGCTCCTCATTCTCGGGTTCTGAGGGAGCTTCGCAGTGAGGATTGGTGATGGTTAATGCTCGCTGTACACGCGGTGCTTTTTGGCTGTGTTCAAGTATAGCGGCTTGTAGGGAACTCAGTGAGTCTAAACTGGTACAGTTTCTACTAAAGAAAAAAAATCTTTAGTTACTGTTGTTTGATGTAGGGTTTATTTTATTACAATATTTGTCGGATGGAGGACATGGATGTGTCTTTTAATTGTCTTTTACTCGCCTTTCTGTATGTTTGTAATCCCTCTCTTAATATATATACGAGCTGCATTGCATCCGTGATGCATGTCGTTACTTTTTTACACAATGTTTGATTCAATATGTACGATTATATGTAGCCCTTTAATGTAGAATATATGCAGCTTCCATAATGTAGAGGATTGATGTAATCAAGTTATATATCTGATCATTTTCAATAAGAATATTGTATTGTATCGATCTCACTAAGAATATTATATGGTTTTTAATAAAGTAAAAGAATACCATTTTGTTATTGTATGACACCTGTTATTTGCTAGTCAAATTTGGTCAATTTAAAGAATAGTAATTATCTTATCATATAAGCTTTAACTTGATTTTTAAGCATGGTTTTAAATCGCTAGAAATGAGGGTTCGCAAACGGTCGCGATAGCAGTATAACACAATTGAAAGTATCAGACGTACATAAAGAGAATTGGTTACTGCAACTGTTTATTTTTTTAAACATTAGTAAATATTTAAAACTCAAAGATATAAAAATTGTGAATTTAAATCGTAGCCCACATATAATTGTAATTAAAGCAAACCAAATTAAAACCTTATTACTAAATACATATATTAAACTAATTAAAAAGCTAATCAAAAGCCCAAACTCCAAAATGTGAAGCCTGCCCACGTTTGATGTAAAGCAGAGCCACGTCTCTCTCAACAAATCTAAAGTCCTAAACCTAATCCTAAATACAACCAATACAGTCCTCATGGAGAAAAGTGCTGCACATTCTTCTCTTCGACCCCTTCTACTCCACCTTAAATCCCTCTTCAGCCAACAACTCACACATCAACAGTGGTGTGCAAGAGCAGATGACTCACTGCCACCAAAACACACACAACGAACACATACACACACATCAGCAGGCACAAACGATGACACACACACCCCACACATAGCACACACAAAAATCAGCAGAGACGCACGTAACTCACACACAACACACACATCGGCACAATCACCACTGCAAATCGCACGCCAAGCACCACCAATCGACCTCCCGTGAGGCGGCCTCCATCAACCGGCCCACCCACGACCGCCGTTGGTCGAGTCCCGCCATCAGGCCTCCATCCATGCCGCCGCAATTCCTCGCACAACCATCACTGTCGGAGACCAAGGGTCACCAACGGCCATTTACCATGTGGTCCATTACAGTCAACCCGCATAGTCGCATGTGGTCCATTTACCATTAAAAGGTGTACCCAAAAAAAAAAGGGCAACAAACTTCTGGCACATTATTTAACAGTTTACAAATCGGTGGCATGGGCAACCTTCCCCTGAGCAGGGAAATAAGCGAACATTCACTCATACCTAGAACATGGTTACTGTTGAATCTTGATGTCTAAATCATAAGTTTACTCAGATGAGGGATAAATTTAGCGATACGAGACTTAAACACCACATTCACGCATAGCATGAAATATTAAGTGATCTAAAGTGTCGACCGGAATGAAGCAGGTTATGTTAAGATGCCATCTAAAAACCATGGGCATGAGCAATATTACGTTAAAGCCTGGTATTAAATCGAAAAGCATGCTCAAATCAAAGAATAAGTTCAACAAATATAATGACCGATCACATCCACCACGTATATCAATCTGAACTTTCACGGTTGAATTTTAGCAACGATAAAGAATCAGCACATGCAATTTGGTAAGCAGAAGAGAGCGTGTCACACGCGACTCAGATAAAGTGCCTTTGGACAAATTTTGAACAATAATATGCTCTTTCAATCAGACAAAATTCCAACGAAATTGAACTTTTTTTTTCCTTGAATGGTATAATACTGCTCTAGTCCATCAAACCAAAGAGTCCTTATTCTTCTATTATTGTTGTTTAGGTCATTGAACTATTCATCTTTTTATATTTTGGTCCTTTGGTGACACTTTCTGAAAGTTTTGGGGGAAATTTTGTTGAAAAGGATTTTTTTTTATTTTTTCTTCTCATTCTCTTAACCTAAATTTGGTATCTATCTTCTATCTTTCACCGTCCCCATAGATCAAATATAAAGATGAAAAGGGGTGTGGGGTCGATGAGGCTGCCAAGGTGGTCGTGGAAGGCTGCAGCAATTTCAACCAAGTTTCGGTAAGCTTAATTTGGTGATGACGATTAGAGGTGTCAAAAGGGCCGCGCGGCCTGCAAGCTGGCCCGACCCGGCTCGTTTCAGGGCCGGGCTGGCCCGTCCCTGTAAGTGAACAGTGGCGGCCCTAAAAAATGGGCTTTGGGCCTGGGCTTGGACCAGGCCGGGGTATTCCAGGAAAAAGCTCAGGCCACGCCCGGCCTGAAAAGCCCGTTTTTTGGCCCTTTTCTGGCATGTCCCACGGTTTTTCAAATTTAATTCCCTCCCTTTTCCCCCCAACAACTATATTCCTCATTATTTCTCTAAATTCCACTTTTACCCCCAAAGTATATGAGACCAGGCAGAGAGAAAAACTATTAGTCAAAATCTATACTTATTACTTAAGATCGTCTAGGGAATTAATGACTATACTCCAAATTTAAATTCTTGTACATTCCAACTAGTTTTTAGTGGTACATTATAATAGCAAAAATTCAACTTTAGTGAAAAAAGCAAAGCTTAATAGAATAAATTTGAAATAAACTGATTAGAATTTCAAAATATATGCTAAAACTTTACACCAAATTTAACTAATAGTATAAATTTGTTAAAACTTATTAGAATTGAAACTTTCAAAAAATGCTACTTATAAATTATAATGTTAGTAGGCCAAAAAAGGCTTGTCAATATTACACCAAATTAACATGTATCAGTCTCAACCAATTAATTTGATGTATTCTTATTGGCCATCGATGCAAATAAATAACAAGAAGTTGGGAACAAAAAAAAAGGGCCCGGGCCTGGCCCAAGCTTGGCCCTAAATATTGGGCCTAGGGCCCGTTTTCTGTCATCGGGCCCGGGCCCATCCCATTTTTTGTTTGAGTCCCGTTGGGCTTGGGCTGGGCTGGCCCATTGACACCTCTAGCAACGATGATTCAGCAACTAAGTGCGGTGAAGAAAAATTATGAGGAAGAAGGAAAATATTTTTGAGAACAAAACTATCGCTATGTCTTTCATGAAAAGCTAATAAAGGGCTCAATCTACTGATAGTCGAAGCAAAGTACAAGGACTAGTATAATCAATATAGGAGCTAGGGACTATTTTAAAATTATGGGAATAGTTTGAGGACTAAAGTGATATTATCACTAAAATTTTAATCATTTCCAACTCAAAGGAAAGTTCTAGTTGTTTATATCTACTAGTTGAGTTCACGTGCGATGCAAGTGAACATCAATATTTTAGAAGGTTTATAGTGAAAAAATTTAACATGCATTACAATGAAAATCAAGTAAGGAATTAATAGAGGTTACATATGTAATTCAACGTATAAGTTGCTAAGCAACTGGCATGTGAAAATATAGAAGCAAATCAAAATATTTTGGTCGTGGAACGGATTTTCATAAACATGACATAAGTTTGGCAATTACCTTTTACAACTAAGTGTGTAATATTTAAGACCAAAAAATAAGTTGACGCAACAATCTAGCAAGGCATAAAACGACCACCTTCTGAGATCAAAGGTTAAAATCTCTCTTTCTAAGCCTAGCGGTCAAACTTTTTTAATAACCTCTCCTTGTTTTATCGCTCAATAGAAAAATATTTCATCTGTATTGGAGATAGAGTATTTACATTCCTGCAACACTAATGTAGCTAAAATGTTGGACATCTTATTAATATCAAAGTGTTACATCTATTAAAGATTAAAGAGTTGTGTTTTTCAAAGACTAACTTAGACTAAATGAGTCATTGACATGCAACTTCAGTGTTTGTCGCTAAAAAGGTATTGTGTAATAATTTCTCAACAACAATAATTGAAATATAACTTTGTAGGCTATTCTCGGTGGCCATGGCTATTTTTGAGTGGTTGTGAATAGGTTTCCTCAGTGTCTTTTTTTTAATACACAAATGCTTTTATCTTGTTAATCTTATTTTTGGCTTTAACAATGATTTGCCTTCACTTTTTTTTGATTAAATCTCTAAGGATTAATTTATAGAAGAAGAAAAGTGACGTCATCGTATACAAGAATAGAATATTCAAACCACACACATACTCCAATAAAGTTTACAAGTTCACAAATTTGAAATAATATCCTAACAAGTTTGTTTTGGAGGAGTTAGGACTGTTCACTCCACATTCGATAACTCTAATCTAGTATATGAGATGTTTTCAAAGTTATTAACAACTTATGTATAACACTTGTCAATTATACTGTCCATCGATAACACCAAATAAACTGTCTAATCCTGAAAAGTAAAGGTTTAGCTCTCACCATTTTATTTAGACCACTTTTTTATCCGGTAAATTATCCATAGATACTCTGTGCTAATAATATTTTGATGCCTACATTGAAAGCTGACACTTAAAATAAACCCTAGAGTTTTCAAGTCTCGTCATAAAAAAAGTCAAAGTTTGTAAAAAAAACATAAGAGATTAGGAAGCTTACCTCTATAGAGCCTAAACCGATTTAAACTCGTAAATCAAAACTCGTTTGAACTTACAGTCGTGATGAATATCAATTAGCATTTGTTATACAAAGTGTTAAGCAATCAAGGTCTAGAACATAAAATCAATTTACCTCTAAACAAATATTGAACAACATGCACAAATGCTAATCATCTAGTCACTTGACGAGGTGGAGACGAAATGTCACAATATTTGAATTGTTAAAGATGTATGAAGGTGTATAGTTGATTAGAGGGAACATGAATGGGCTTTTGAGATGGGTTGGCATTTATCGATGCGGTAACATTAGAAATGTAAAAGTGTATAAGGGCATTTTTGTCTAATAAATAAAATTCATACATCTACTACCCCCCCACCCCCAACCCAACCCAACCTAACCCAATGCACATACATGTATTATCAGGTCTAAGCCAAACGCAGGAAAGTGAAAGAGACTAAAAATATCTAATTTTTGACATTTTCTTTTTTATTGAAGTGAATTAAAAATATCATTGCTAACATAAAAGACAGATTCAATTATCAGTCAAAAATTACGAAAGTCCGATTTATTTGTAGAAATCAAAAAAACATTATTAACTAATGGTCATATAAAAGAATTGCTGAAATTATTAAATAAAATGTTATTCTTGTTAAGGCCTTTCATAACCTAATATATGCCAAGGATCAAGTTATAGACGACATAAAAAGTACATTTACGTATTAATTGCAATTACTTTTATGAGTCTGAAAGTCTTAGCCAAACGCAAGAAAATGAAAGAGGCTAAGAATGTTTAAATTTTTAATTTTTTTATTGAAGTGTATTAGCAAAATATCATTGCCAATACGAAAGACAGATTCAATTATCTATTAAAAAATGCGAAAGTTGAATTTATCTTTTGAAAGCAAAAACCATTATTAACAATGGGTCATTTAAAAAAAATTACTGAAATTATTATATAAGATGTTATGCTCATCAAGGTTTTTCATAACATAATTTATATCAAGCATCAAATTATTGATGACATGAAAAGTACATTCACATATTAATTGCAACTTTTATGAGTGTGAAAAAAAGTGGAGTTATTAAAAAAATCTAAATTTTAGGTATATTGATTGTATTTGAATGGTAATTGAGTGATTTATAGATATACGAAGAGTATTCTTGTCCAAAAAATGATTTACACACATCCAGACTTTTATAAGTAAAATAACATGTACAAATGCTAATCATCTGATCATTTGACGGAGGGAGATAAAGAGTCGCAAAATTTGAATTGTTAAAGATGTATGAAGGTGTATAGTTGATTTATAGCAAGAGGGAACATGAATGAGCTTTACGATAGGTTTGCAATTATTGATATGGTAACATAAGAAATGTTAAAGTGTATGAGGACATTTTTGTCCAATAAATAAAATCCATACATCCACTACAGACACATATACACCCTCCCCCCAACCCGACCCAATGCACATACATATATTATCACGTCTTAGCCAAACGCAAGAAAGTGAAAGAGACTAAAAATATCCAATTTTTGACCTTTATTGAAGTGAATTAGCAAAATATCATTGCCAACATAAAAGGCAGATTCAATTATCAGTAAAAAATTATGAAGTCGGATTTATATGTGGAAAGCAAAAACCATTATTAACTAATGGTCATATAAAAAATTGCTGAAATTATTAAATAAAATGTTATGCTTAGTAAGATATTTTATAACCTAATCTATATCAAGGATCAAGTTATGGATAACATAAAAAGTACATTTGCGTAATAATTGTAATTACTTTTATGAGTGTGAAAGTCTTAGCCAAACGCAAGAAAGTAAAAGTGACTGAGAATGTTCAATTTTTTAACTTTCTTTTTGATTGAAGTGTATTAGTAAAATATCATTGCCAATATAAAAGGCAGATTAAATATCAATTAAAAATGCAAAAGTCGAATTTATCTATTGAAAGCAAAAACCATTATTAACAAATGGTCATTTAAAAAAATTACTGAAATTATTACATAAGATGTCATGCTCATCAAGGTCTTTCATAACATTATCTATACCAACCATCAAATTATAGATGACATGAAAAGTACATTCACATATTAATTGCAACTTTTATGACTGTGGAAAAAAGTGGAGTTATTAAAAGAATTTAGATTTTAGATATATTAATTGCATTTGAATAACAATTGAGTGATTTATAGATATACGAAGGGTATTCTTGTTCAAAAAATGATTTACACACATCTACACTTTTATAAGTAGTATAGATACTTCTTCTGATATATACTTTTGTAATATACATACATAGAACGAAAATCATTTGATAGTTGACATAACACCACTCGTCATCAAAAGAATTTTTTTTAAAAAGCAACAAAAAAGAAATATCTATAAAATATAGTTATCATATATAACATATTAAGTAAAATGCACCAGTGGTCACTCAACTATGACCCATTTTTTACTAGTCATTAAACGTTAATTTGCCTCATTTTAGCCACCGTACTCACAAATATGTTTAGTCCGATAATTCTATTGGTCTTGGTTAAATTCTTTCTGTTAAATTGTTACATGCGCACGCATGACCCATCAAGTGAGGGGCAAAGCTGTCCATCTTCTCTATCTTTTTTATTTTCCTTTCCTTTTTTTCATAATTTTCCTTTCCTTTTTTTCATTTCACTAGCAGATCATTCTATCATTCTCTTCTCTTCATTCACTCTCTCTCCCTCTCTCACGCTCACATACTGAACTCTCTTCGGCTTGAAGGTGTTGGTGTTGGCGAAGTATTGAAGCCGCCTTCTCTTTCTCTTCCCCGTCTTCTACCCATGGAGCAGCCTCTAAGTACTCCAAACATGACAAAACTCCAGCATCAAACCCAATTGTCGCTGAAACACAATAAGATCACAATTCACAACCCAATAAAATCGTCACGAGAATATCATAGCTTTTTTCCAATAAATTCATTAAAATCTCTCTCTCTCTCACTCACACACACACATACGCACACAGATACATAGATCTGCTACCACCAATTGAAGAATGCAAGAGGATGTTGTTGGTGGTCAGGTGATGGTTGAAGGGCTTATTTGGCAGCAACAAGCAACAATAAAGAAGAGGAGGTTGTTGGTGTTGATTCAAATCTGTCATTTGGCCATGTCGATGGCACCAGCGGCGTTTGGGTATCGGTAATTGAATGGCAGGTGGGTTTGAGTGGCAACCCGTTTTTCCGGCGCACTCATTTATGGCTTTGAGAGTGGTGCTTAGAACAAACTTTGGCTCAGGTTGTAGAATTTTTTTCCAACCTCCTCCCTCGTGTACGGTCACAATTAATTGTCGTAATTTTTTTTAATGATTTTTCTTTTAATATTTTTAGCGACAATTATTAGAAACACTTTTTTAGCGTCATTAAATTAAAGTCACTTCAACATTTAAAAGCGATTGATTGTCATTATATAGAACCACGGGATAACAACTAAATTTTTTTCTAATGGTTATAAGTATACCCAGAAAATTAGGGAAATTTGTTTTGATTCATCAGATTCAAACTTGATTGGAAGTATGACAAGGAAATTCCTGCTATTGTCATTTTCTTTTTAGCGGCAAGATGTTGGGATAGGACTTGAACTTTGAACAAATGTGATAGGGTTTGGGATGACAGAGACTGAAGGTGTGGATGGTGGTTGATGATGGCTAAATGGTGGTGACGGTGTATTGAGGATTTGGGTTGGCAGGTGGTCATAAAGAGAGAAAAAACTTAGGTAAAAAAAAGGATAAAGTGAAGGGCCACATGCGTACAATAGAAACAAATATAGCGGAGAGACAATTTTGCCCCTATTTTGAAGCCCCATGTGCGGGTTACATGCTCACTTAACAGAATTTTTTTTTTTTTTAAACCAACTAACTGAATGGCCTAATTGAATAAATTTGTAAATCTAGTGACTAAAATAAAAACAAATTGAAGTTTAGTTGTTATAATAAAAAATGGGTCATAGTTCAATAGTCATCAATGCATTTTACTCTGACATGTTTGGTTTTTAAAGTTTGATGCATTGCCAAAAAAATACTGAAATATATTATAACGACTATGCTTGATACTAAAAGTATTGCATTTTTAACTTTTTATTACACGCATATTATGTGTCAGCGATAACTAATGAGTTACTATTATTTCTCGATAAATCTCCTAATCGATATTTCTAACAAAATATTTAAACCTTCAAATTTGCTTTTAAGCTTTGGCCCGCCAAATTCCCCCTAAAAATTTTCCCAAATCCGCTCAATTTTTGCATTTTAATTTCATCCACTAACCCACGACCTCGGTACCTTTTTGATGATCACGCTTGATGAAAAAAACACCAACCGTTGATAACATTTGAGACAGCATACAAACTACGGTCGGAAACAATCCACGTGTAACGATCCACCCAATTCCTAAAACTCACCAATCAGACACCTCCAAAACGGTTCAAACTTTTTCTCAGAAAAGGCCCGCCAAAATCGAAAATTCAATTTCAATTCAAAACTTCGGTCCCTCTTATAACCAGCAACACTAGTAAATCCATCTTTGTTTATTCCCCAGATTAATTCCTTCAGTTTCAGAGATAAAAATGGTAAAAGCAGCAGCAGCAGCAATGGCTCTGGCAAAGAAAAAGTCCACGGCAAAGCCCACTGATCCACCATCATCAACCCTCCATCCACCTTACTTCCAGGTTCTCTCCTCTTTCACACCAATTTTACCCTTTTTTTTCATTTCTCAATACCATCTATCCATCTTGTTCAATTAAACTATTTTTGTTTAAATTTACTTTTCAGATGATAAGCGAGGCGATATCGTCACTGAAGGATAGAACGGGCTCAAGTCAACCGGCAATAGCCAAGTTCATCGAAGAGAAGTACCAGAACCTGCTGCCACCGAATTTCAAGAAAGTGCTATCGGTTCAGTTGAAGAAGTTCGTGAAATCAGAGAAGTTGGTCAAAGTGAAGAACTCTTACAAGATTGCGGCGTCTGAAAAGGTGAAAATCGTGGCTGCTGCTGTCAGAGTAACCCACAAGACCAAAGATGTCAAGAAGGTGAAGGTTACAGCGACCAATGTACCCAAAAAGGCTGCCAAGAAGGTGTTGGAGAAGGCGGTGAAGACGAAGAGGTTGAGCCAGGTTAAGACTCCCGAGGCCCTGAAGAAGAAGAAGGCTTCAACGCCTTCCAAGAGGAAGGCTGTGAAGCCGGTTAAGGGTCCAAGGCCTGCGCCTAAGAAAGCGAAGAATTGATTAGTGCTAGTTAGGTTGAACATATGGGATGTGCTTAGAACTCTGTTGATTTTCATTTTCTGTCGGATTTGCAATTCGTAGGAACTTTTATGTTGGTTTTTGTGTTTGAATGTTAAGCTATTGAAGGTGCTAGAAATATGGTCCGTTGGGTTTGCTTTAAGATTTTATGTTATTGTCTTTGTCAAAGCTTCTAGGTGCGTTTTTTCTTCTATTTTTATGATTCTTATGAAATATAAATTGACGGATCAAGCAATTGAATTATTTAAGATGGTTGAACGTACTATGTGATTTTTTTTGCCTTTTCTTGCTCGAATCTTACCTTATTGACCTGTTTTGCTCCGATGGTCTCAAACCATTAGATCTTTTGAGTTAGTAGCTAAAATCTGGTGTTATATTTAGGAAGTAAGGTAGTTATTTACTTAATTATGAAGTAGGAGAAAAGAGATTATAAGAATGGGTGCTTAGAATTAATGAGTTCGAAGGTTATTTCATGACCAATTAAAATTTAATACCTATTTAACTCCGTATTAAAATTGTAAGAATTGAAGAAACTGAGATTAGAGGTTTGGAAGAAAAGATAGAAGCTGTCAATCAAATTTAAATACATATATTAAGATATGAGTTAAGACTAGGATAAGATCAAGAGATTAATTTTTCTTACCACTTAGATATGAGTTAATGTAAAGATTTGCAGTTTCAGCTCCAAAGGAGGCTGTTCTACACATCATAGTAGCAAAATTTGTTTATATATCGCAATAAATTAATAAAACGATTCAAAATTGATTATGTTGCCAATTTCTTGAATGATGTGCACAATTCTTGTAATTAGCAAAGTTATCGTGAGTTTCGGCAAGATTTTGAATAATTTTTCTCGACAAATAATAGATTTCAAAAGGTAATTTAGTGTAAGAGATATTTAAATATATCAACTATTTGGCCGATCATTAGTTTGATAGTTGCCTGAACTTCATATATGACCACCCCCCCTCCCCCCACCCGGCATTCAGGCCAAATCAAAAGTGAAGAACAACTTATACTAATTACGTCATTTTTCCGGGTATGAGGGGGCCCTCTCTCTCTTCCCCCTCCCCCCCCCCCCCCCCCCCCCACGCCTGCTTCCTTTAAGGGGTACCTCTTTTTATACGGTTGTTCTGATGATTATTTTATCCTTGGCAGCTCTGATTAATTCTCGAAGAGCAAAAGCACTTTTAAATTCGTTATCGCTCTCTCGCAACTATATTTCATTGCTTGAAAATTTTAATGCGAAGGAAAATGGGGCAAAGTGTTTAGCCAAAAATCTCTTACTCGTCCGACAGCAATAAAGACCAAGTACTAGTTACGCTTACACCCTCCATCCATCCATCCATCCACCCACATATATATACACACCACCATTGACAAATGTATTAATTTTAAACATTCATCATGTTCAATTATAGAATTACATTATATTTTTGAAAGAAATTTCTCAAAATATATTTTTCAAAAGTTATTGTTTTAAAATAAATATGGCTTAAGCACGTCAATCTATTTCTCCATGGTATTAAACTACCAATGGGTAGGTGGATGGCAAATCTCATACCAGCCCCTGAGTCCCATGCGTCAGTTTTAAAACTTACTTCCTCTATTTCACATAAATTGATTACGTTTGACTTGACACTATGCATATTAAAAATTTAGGTCATATATATTATGTGTTTCCTATTCTCCCCTTTAGAAAGAGGAAGAAAGCGAGACATGAAAGAGAAATTTAATTGGTGGAGCTCCCAATCTAGAGAGAGACAGAATAAAAACAGTGTAAGAAAGTGAGTCGGGAATGAAAAAATGAGTCGATAGAGAGTTAGACAGTGTAAAAAAAGTAAAAATAAAAAAACACTTACAGAATCTTTCTTTAATTTAAAAAATTAGCAATTTTTGTGTGGTCCAAAATAAAAAGATAAAAATACAATCAATTTTTGTACGACAGAATGAGTATTTATTTATCTGATTTTTTACGTGAAATTCCTATATTTATGTTCCCATATTCAAGCACGCCGTCACATCTGTGATACCCAGAAAATACCGAATGGTCGATAACTCAGCCCGGTAACGTCATCAGGGTTGAGGGTGTCGCAACATCACTACTGAGATATATATATATATATATATATATATATATATATATATATATATATATATATATATATATATATATATATATATATTGACAAAGAAAAAGTGGGCCACTCTCTCAATATAATATAAGCGTTCGTTAGTTTTTTGTTATCAATTAGGTCTATCTTGTTGGTTAAGAATTTAAGATTATTTTCGTGTCAATCAAGTGGGGTTTTATGCCATCCAATGAGGCCCTCGTTGTTTTAGTTTATGTCTTTCTACTTTATTTTGAAGAGGCTATTTTCATTTCTTTATTCTTTATACTTTTTTATTTGTCACTAAACAAGTTATGTCACTTAAATGTGTTTTTATCAACAACAACAAAAAAAAAGGAAAAAAAAAACATAATAAAGAGTGAAAATAAATTTCTCATTCAGCTCTTATATGTTTTATCAGAATACAACAACAATCAACTGACCGAAACGCTAGAGACAAAAAATCCACAATTCAATAAAAGATCTAGCTTTTTTGGTGAGTTAAGCCGATGGTTGGCATTTGCATTTAACTTTTTGAAAGGATTCATGCGGAAAACCCGTGTGACAAATTTGGACCGTTGTTGCCATGAACTTGGGCCTGCATCTACAAAATGGTGCTATTAAATAAGCACAAAATTGGATGACACCTCCACGGCTTCTTCATTTGCCTACTCTCTGAAATTCCAATTCAATACTGTATATGGTTGGTGAGCTTTTGTTTTTTGTCTTTATAATTTTCTGGTGAGAAGGCCAGAGAAAAGGCTTAAAATAATGTGGGATCCGAAGATTGTTTTAACTTTAAGACATCAATGGGATCCTTTTCTCGTATTACCAATATCTTTTTCTCTATTTTAATTAACATATGTCCACTATTTAATGGTTGTACTGGTGCGCACAACCTTGGCATGGAACTGTGCATGTGCGCATGCATTATTGGGGGCAAGGAAATGATTATCTTGAAGTCATAATTGTGGGAATACTAAGTTATTATTCACTAATAATGATCACTTTGTGCTTGAAATTTTCAGAAACTAATAGTTGGCCAATAATGTATTTGAAGCAACAATGCGGGACTTAAAAGTTAAACCGCCTTTTTGGAGAAGATGACCGCGTTTTATATGAGACATTAAACCTAGGTTTTTTCATTCTTTCAATGTCAAAGGCAAGTTGCACATTCACATTTCCTCATGCCGTGCTCTTACAAATCAAGTCGAAGACTTCAACACAATCCTTGGCTCTTGATTTGATTAATTATGCTTGAAAGCGTATCAGCCGTTCGCTTCTGCAGAAGATTCGGTGTATCTCGGTTATTATATTTGTTTTATTGTCACAATATCCTATTTCAGATAAAGTAAATTCTATATTAACAACGTCGAAAAAAAGTTTTGTACAGCAATGTAAAAGTCAACTTCACGTTTAAGTTCTTGATATATTTGACAAATATGCATGACAGTATCGTATTATTCTGTTTTGGATCTTTTCATCTTGTTTTGTTAAGCAAACTCGATTGAAACTAATCAATCAAGTTACCATCTACAATCTGATGGTCTGATTTTTCAAAATTGTAGCAAAATATTTATCATCATAAATAGAAATCAAGCTTCAGCTTTACGTAAAATT
The DNA here is from genome assembly GCA_033070095.1 of Escallonia herrerae. Taxonomy (NCBI): domain Eukaryota; kingdom Viridiplantae; phylum Streptophyta; class Magnoliopsida; order Escalloniales; family Escalloniaceae; genus Escallonia; species Escallonia herrerae. The sequence goes on along the minus strand of JAVXUP010000807.1, from coordinate 87,044 downwards.
CGTTTGTCAAAGGTCTTCAGCTGGGCACCAATTGGTTCGTTTTCAGCTCTATCCATAGGCTAGATGTAGAAATTCTTACAGCAACTGTTACCAACTGATCCTGGAACTATCAAATTCAGCCACAAGCTCTGAGGCGAACACTACTGTGTCTACATCACTAAAGCCTTAGCCTTTCATCCCCAAAAGTCAAAAGCACACCGTTTCACCAATTTTGCTGCGGACCAAAATAGACCATAACAGGCACAACCCTGTTCGCAACTGGGGCAAGTGACTGCACATCCCAAACGAGACCATCAAGGTGACACCCAAACCGCTTTGCACTGAAACGCGCGCGAGGGAGAAAGAGCGTGGACTCTGCTGAGAGCTACCAGTCAAAGTAAAAGAATCCAACAATGGTGATCCTGATCCTGTTTCTGTGGGTGTCCATTTTGTTTTATAATATTTCTCTACTGTTGAAGAGATTTCATTAATGGTGAACAGCGACAGCGGTGCAAAATACGGATACGAACCCAGCATGGTACCATCTCATTTATGAATCACCACCCCGACACTACTAATTTACTCGCACCCAACAGCTCCCCCTCAAACTCCCACCTATCAAAAAAATTATCACCATCTCTACTCTCTCTCTCTCTCAAGATGTATGTGTATATTTATATGTAGAGAGAGAAGGATCTGATAAGTGAAAGAAGAAAGAAGGAAGAATGGAAGGGGTGTCCACCAGAGTGTTCAGCGGATTAAAGGGTTACTGGAGGAGGAGAGGATACGAGCGGCTCGGCGGGAGCGGCCGGAGAAAGGGTGCGACCCGGGTGGAGCTGGGGTCGCCCGGTTCGAGCCGGCGGAGGCGGTTCTGGAGGATTAAGATCACGCCGAGGATAAAGCTGAGGTTCTCGCCGCGGAGGTTCTTCACGGGGCTGCGGGACGCTTACGTCAGGATGATGCTGAGGCTGGCGCAGTCGGGCGCCGTAGGCCAAGGGGTCGGGTTCGCCGGCAACGGGATCGGCGGGTTCGGGGCGCCTCCGATTAAGGAGTACGACGAGAAGAGGATCGTGGAGATCTACAAGGCGCTGGTGCTGGCGCAGGGCCAGCTCGTGCCCCGGGATGCTGCCAGGATTCGCTCCCAGATTTGTTTGGCCACGGTAAACGAGGACAGTTAAATTCACTGTCTTAAAAGCAACAACAAAAATTCACAAATTTCTAATAAAGTAAGCTTGATTTTTCTTTTTTTAAAGTTTCTCCTAATTCCTTGTATTAAGTGTTCATAGTCTTTATAAATTAATCCCGGTTAGAAAACTGATTAATAGCATAATCTTGCGCTCTCATTAGTCATAATATAGTAGGTTAAATCATTTTGCAGGTTTTTATTTTTATTTTTTGGGGGTCCATCTGGTGCAATCACTTCTCTTCCTTATACCCCCATCTAATGAATTTCTGATTTCTTTATACTATGTCAAGAAATTACACTAGCTAAACCAGCTGATACCGAATATTTTACATTAGTATTTTGAGTTTTTTTTTTCTATAAATAATACTATTTAAAAACTTAATTAATAATTTATTTCATTTTGAAACTTATTTATCAGCGTACCACACTTTTGAAAATCGCGATTTGGAGTCACAACTTTAAAGTAGAATCGCTGTTTGAAATCACGTTTTTAGTGTACTTTTTAAATCGCTCATTGAAACTGCTTTTTCTACTTAAAGTCGTAGTTTCAAATAGCGATTTCTATTTTAAAGTCGTACTTCCAAACTGCGATTTTCAAAAGTATGGTATGCGAGTGAATAAGTTTCAAAATGGTGTTGATTGGTAATTAAGTTTTAAAACAATATTATTTAGGGAAAAAACTCTTAGCATTTCAGCTACCTACATGTCTTGGTAAATATAATTACTGTTTGCTATAATATTTAACTGAACTGGTAGAAAACTTTTTCGATATTATTCAGAACCCGCCTAGGCTCGAACAAAGTTGTTCATGTTTGAGGAGTTGGATAATGTTGGTGAACAAACTTGTCTGGAGCTACTTCCTCCTCATAAGCTTGAGGGGAAGTTCATCTGGGTTTCCATGTTCTCAACTTTTTGAAGTCTTCAGAGAAACACATAGATAACCAATTTCCAAAAAAATCTCAATTGTTCGAATTTTTGGTTCAATTTTGAGAGAGTTGAAAAGGCGCTTTCTTGTTGACAGAGGTTCCTGTTAACTTTGCATGACATGATAGGCCCCATTACTTGAAAGAAATCCCGTTCTACGTACCTCCTCTGAGTAGAGTTGGAGAAATATCTAGCTCGAACTACCTTTGGAATGAATTTGATTTTGTGACAAAATGCATCTCCCTTATTTTGTATGTTCCATATTGCAAGATGTCACATTAAGCTGTCTAAAATCTTTGTCCGGTCTTGGCATTTTAAATGCTAGTAAGCTACGACGGTGTGCTTTCAAGTCTAGAAAACTAGTAGTGGTGGTTGTTCGGCTTATGGGAACCATACAACCGCATGCTGTTAATTTTGGTGAGGGATAGGGAGACTGCACAACAGACAGTTATTCTCAGAGAGCATGTCAATTTTTTTATTTTTTATTTTATTTGAGAGAATAGCATGTCAATTTGTAAAGATTCAACTGCGTAGATGAAAAGAAATGACAATACTGGAAGTCAAGTGGCCAAATTTTTTCCCCTCAGAAATTCAATCAGAATCAAGTTGGAATCTTAAGTTCAATCTACCTATTTGTATGTACCATATATTTAAGCCAACAACATTTTTGCGCAATAAATAGCACGCTAACTGAGGGGCACGTAATACTTAAGAAAACTAAAATGTTAAGCTTATTTAAAATGTGGTAACTACTCTTTTATTTGGAAGCTAACTTTTAATTACTATATTCTCTCTTTCCTTTTATTTTAACCTTTGCACATGCATCGCATGGCCAAAAAATTTGATTATTTTGTAATGTGAACATGTAGATCAATTATCGATATCCCAGTTAAAATTATCCTATCCTATATTATAATAATAATAATAATCCAATAATAATCGTTCCACCAACAATCTATGATAATGACACCCTGCAAGCCCAAACCAATCACACATGATAACAAATTGGGCCACGCACCACCATGTTAGCATGTTAGACGTTGGTTTGGGCCAGGCCACGCTTCCACCGATGTATATTTGTTACAGATTACACCGGGCCAGCACTAATTTTTTCGCAGCGATTACTAGGATGATTGGGCCGAACGCAGGAAAGGCCGATGGGCCCTTCATTTTGGAGCTTTGAGCTCAGAAGTCGGCGCCTGCGGGCAGCCAAAAAATTTAAAAAAAAGAAAAGAGCTAGGAACTGGGCCTTGCATTTTGGACTGATCTCAGTTGTAACGCATGGCATTACATAAGGAATAGTTTCTCTAGTCCTTGAACTAGGGCCGCCGGTCTTTTGTTGTGCTATGGCTGCCTTTACCAAGACCAAGTTGCATTCTTTAAAAAATGTAATCAGTTATCTTAAATGCAACAAATTGTATAGATTCTAAAAAGTCAAAGGCAAATTTGAAAGTAACGTTTATCCAACATAGCACGTCAATGATCCAGTCAATTTGAGATGCAGGAAAAGCTAAGAACTACTTTGTTCCTTAGGAACTAAGGATACTTAAAACAAACCCACAAAAATATTATACATACTTTTACGTTTGTGTGTGTGTGTGTGTAACTTTTGAGTTGAAAAAAGGTGCAAAACATAACACATAGTATCCCCCCTGCAAAACACAACATATAATATTCCTTCCGTACCAAATTATTTGATTAAATTTAAATTTCATGCTTATTGAAGATATGAGTCCTAAATTCTGACCTTCTCATTCTACCGATACCGAGATAGAGGGAGAGGAGGAAGAAAGTAGGTCAGGAGAGATAAAATATGGAGAAAAAGAGATAGTAAAAAAAACTATAAACAAAATAAATATACAAAAATATTTACAAAATCTTTTTGAATTTGAAAATTATCAATTTATTTAAATTGTGTGTGTGTGTGTGTGTGAGATCAATTCTTTTAAAAAGAAAAAGGAATAATATTTGTAGGAGTTCTCACCATGAATTATTTATCATCTTAGAAAAAACTCTAACGTGTTGAAGCCCTGAACTAGTAGTAAACCTCATTATTGTAAGAGATTAAGGATGGTGGGACCATCAATTAAGACTTGAAAGTGAGATAAAGTTATGCTCAGCCATTAGAAGGAGAAGTGAATCATTGAAACTTGATTTCCTGTGTAAGTGACACCTTTTGGAATCGCTTTCTTAAATAGCAGTGCATGCAGCCACGCCACGCCACGCCAAGCAAAATATCGAAAGTTCTATTCACCAACAAAAAGCTTCTCACTTTCTAGGCAATTCACTTTTGATGATATATATATATACACACACAAGTATGCTGTTAGCGCACTTGCTTAATCCTTGCCAATTGTTGATTAACACGGTAAAAGACGTTGCTTGACTTAAAAGGGTTGCACTTCTTTCCTTAAATTGTCTCCTAAGCATATTTTGTGATCACTTGATTAATGTTTCCTATCCTTCGTTTCTTTTCTTTTCTTTTCTTTTCTTTTTTTTTTACATGAAATTGAGCATCAGGTAATGGTTCATTTTGCTGAATACAAACTTTTGCGTTTTATTGCAAGCTTTTCTTCGTAAGAGTTTCATTATAGATCAAATATCTTCTCAGGTATAACAACGGAGAAATGGAGTTTTATACTCCTCCTCTTGTTCTTTAGACAAAAGGGTTAATTAATGTCTTTCAACAAATAAAGTAAAGGGTAGTTAGCTAGATGAGGCGCGGACTTGATTTCCTCCATTCGCCCTTCACCTGTTGCGTATGCGAGTCTAAGACTTGAAAACATGTTACTAACAGTTTACCAGAGCTTTATTTTATATACTTCTTAAAATTTCTTTAAAGAGTCAATTTGAAAAAGTGTTTTCCAAAAGTTTAAGTACGTAAGAAAAAATTTATTTTTTTATTCACAACTAAAATGAAACTAAATCATATAAAGGTTCTAAAAAATTCTAATATGTTCTCAAAACCATTCTTATTCCTGTATGAAAAGGAAAATACTTCGACATTGTTTGACTAGCATATTTGGCTTACCTTAATCAAGCTGTCCAACGAGACCCTGTACTTTAAATTATTAGTTCTCACAAAGATTCATATTCACTAACCAAAACCTGAGACCAGCAGCTTTTTCTGGGCTGGGTCAATGTACCCAGAGGGATTAGCTAAAGGACTGTGACTCGCCAACGGCTATAAACGTCAGATGAGCTCAATTTCAAGCCACACACTGCATGTGTTTGAATATTGTGCTTCCCTTGTATAACGGGTCAATACGTAGAATGAAAACCAGAAGAAAAGGCCGATGATCATATCTCGTGCCAACGGCTAGGCCCTGCACCACTAAGCAACGTCTCTTCCAAAACTGATCGGGACAGGCGCACACAGTGATTAAGACTTTCTCTACACCTTCCTTGCTGCATATCACCCTATGCCGTCCTTGCATGTCTCTCTCTCTCTCTCTCTTTTTTTTTTTTTAACCGTCAGGCATCCGGACACCACATTAGGAGTCGATTAATCCGGGTTCGAGCCGGACAGGATCACATGGGCTGTAAAGTTCTTCCTACTAAATTTTAACACAGCTGCATTCTCAGGGCTCGAACCCGAGACTTCTGATTAATTTAGAACAACCTCTTACCAGCTGACGACCTACGCGCGTGGTGGTGTCCTTACATGTCTCTTGTGCCTCGTCTCCTCCTCCTATTTCGTTGTTGTTAGTTGCCACATCCTTCGCTTTCGCCGTAGGAAGTATTTAACCATTTCTTCGAAGCTAACGCAGGGCGTATATCAATTTCTTTTGTTTTAGACATGGTTGTTCACTAAGTTTACTTTCTTACACATTAAAACAATACGTCATTAGTAATAATAAAATTTATCACAGTAATGCATGAAGTTATTGCTGAACGTTATAGTAACATGTTTTTGTTATCGAAAGAGTCGTCACTATGAACCCGTCGCTTGGCTCTTTTCTCGGTCTACTCCAACTTTATTTCTTTTTATACTCGGACTAAAACGAGCTAGATTATGGCCAAGAACCTTCTCAACGATATATTTGTTCCTCCATGACTTGTTCGGCACCTTTTAGAGACAAAATATCAATCGTTTAAGCAACAAATGAGGTGTGGTAGCCCAGCTTTAAACGATCCAAGCCAAGAACGAGTTGATCTAGAGATGTCAAAGGGGCCGGGCTTGGGCCGGCCCAGCCCAAGCCCATCGGGCCTGCTGTGGGGCCGGGCCGGGGCCGGGCCAGTGGGGCTGCCAACCGGGCCGGGCCGGGCCGGGCCTGCCGAAGGCAAACCTAGGCCCAGTCCAGGCCCTGGCCCTGGGCCCAATATCTAGGGTCGGGCTTGGGCCGGGCCCGGGCCCTTTTTTTTTTCTTCTTGTTATTCAATTTTAAATTTCATCTCTAGGCAATATTCACAATTTAACGAACCTAATCTTTATCATTTTATTTCATTATAAGTAATATACATATATATGTATGTATGTATATACATATTTATTTGTTAGCCATTATATTTTTTATTATATGTTAAACATTTTCATACTCTTCTTGGTGAGCTTTATTAATAAAATCTTAACACATAACAATGCTGTTGGGGGGGTAAAAGTGAAATTTTGGAAAAGGGGTGGAAGAAAGGGGGGGAAAAGCAAAAAATTCAAACAAGTGGTGGGGCCAAAACCGGGCCGACTTCGGGCCGGGCCGTTTCCGGGCCGGGCCGGGCTTTTTCGCAGAAACTGAAGGCCTGGTCCAGGCCCAGGCCCCAAGCCCGCTTGTGCTGGGCCGCTACTGTTCATGGATGGGGCCGGGCCAGCCCGGGCCAGGCCAGCCCACGGGCCGCCCGGCCGGTTTGACAACTCTAAGTTGATCATCCAACAAACGGACCCGGTCCAAGTACTAGCGTGACTACCAAGGAACACAGCTCACAGAGCAAATGCAGAAGTACAGGGTAATAATTGAAGGCCAATGTACCGTATGCCTGCTGCTCAGTCTGCACCACGACACCACCTATGATTGACATGACATCACCGGGTCGCAACCCACATTATAGCAACCACCGCCCAGCTCAGGTGGGTGGATCAAATGGTCAAGACCTCACTCACAGGCCACGGCCAACTTCTCTGATGTTTTCAGCCGGGGCTTCATTCACACTGGCTGGATTTCCCTCTCCCACGTCTCGATTTTCAAAAAGAGAGATGTATTATAACACATGATGTTTGCAAGATGACAAATTAAATTGGTACGCCCACTAAGTGGGCTCCGTTGATTCTATGGACCCCAGTTAAATACTCTATCTTTCTTTCTCAGTTAAATTTTGAGTGTTTTGAGTCGAATATTTCATTTTAAATAAATGTTTATCGTTTTTTTAATTAAAACTTAAAAAAAAAAGTGAAATAGACCCAAAAAGAAAATTAGAAAATTTTCCTTTAAGTCAAACTTATGGTTCTGTATCATTTTCTTGTGACATGAATTAATTTCAAATCTTTTGACACATTTGAAGAACATTTATTTGCGCTTATTTTATATTATGATAGCTTTTCAAAACAAAGATAGACTACGTAGTGCCATTATTTTGCGTTCTCTCTCAAGTTCATCTGTAGACGTTCTTAAAGAAAACTAGAGGTTGATTTATGTGAGCAAACCGTACTGGACATCTTCAAGGTATGCATCTATCTTTTTGAGAGGTTTTAGGTGTTGCATTCTTTCGTCTATTTTGTGAAAGGCCTTTGGTGAGGCCTGGGGATGAGCAAGGGATGATTTGAGTTGTTGTACGGTTTGCTCGTAAAGTTGTACTAAGAATTGGCTAGCACCCAGAACTATGCGTTTAAACGAATTTTGGAGTTCCAGGAGACGGAGTTAGCACAGTAGCGAGACGGAGGCAAAACAGGCTGAATCGTATGAATAGATGTGTTATGTCCTTGATTTGATATTTTTACCTTGTTGCTATAGATTTGATTGTTGTTTTTGCTATGTTGTTCCTTGCTTGCTTGATTTAGTATTTAGGGGTGAGATCTCAAGTCCAGTGTTTAAGGGTAACTGAAAAAGCAATGACCTTAAGTGACATAGGGGTCTCTATGGGAGAAACAACTCGTCGAAGGCGCGTCATTTTTCGGTATTTCATGGCTTGTTGAATCACATAATCACTTGGCTTGCCCGCACAACTTGCTTTCTTTCTATAAAGACTGACTGACTCATACAACACCGATATGGTCAAAAAATTCCCTTGATATAATCACTAGTCCAAAACCTTTACGGTCCTACAAGGGTTGTCAAGAGGTGCAGAAAACCTAAAAGCGGTGCGGAAGGTCCGACGCCCATCTAACAGACATGTTTGGCCTGATGCCTTTTAGAAACCTGCTTCTATCTTGGAGTAACCCAGGGGCTTTGATCCTTGGGGCATCGATGATCAACGGTAAAATGAGCATGACGTGGTCTCGGCATCAATATGGTCAAAAAATTCCCAGGATATAATCACTAGTCCAAAATTTTTACGGTCCTACAAGGGGTGGCAAGAGGCACAGAGAATCTAATAGCGGTGCGGAAGGGCCGACGCCCATTTAACAGATAGGTTAGGCCTGATGCCTTTCAGAAACTTACTTCTATCCTGGAGTAACCCATGGGCTTTGATCCGAAGGGCATCAATGATCAACGATAACATGAACGTGGCGTGGCTCAGCTCAAGTCTGTCCAATGTCACATGATTTTCACACAAAGCCACCTAATGTAGAGATAGTGTCTTGTAGAGTGAATTTATCGTGATGCATAAGGTCCTTATGCTAGAGCACTACGAGCAGTGCCCTTCAAAGTGTTGCGTGCATCGACGAGCGGGTCAAGTATGTTTTGCATCTAAGGTGAGGCTCGATGGTACGGTGAAGAGATGGATTGACGCTGGGGCATGAATGGTACGAAAAAAAGGACGCGATAGCGTGGGGGTGCAATGTTAGGGGCATGCTAAATGGCGATGGCAAATGAACGTGGTCAATGAGTGTTGAGGTTGGCACATAACACAGAGGCGACAAATAGACGCAGTGCCAAGGGCATGTAACGTGGAGACAGCGCTTAAGAGCAGTTAGGTAATACGGCATTGTACGCAACAATAGACGCAGTGCGTGACCACATAACGTGGAGACGAAACTCAGAAATTGTGACATGGGGGCGCAACGATGGTTGTTGAGGGTCCTTTTTGATGATGTGATGAAAGAGCCACATGTTTACCTGTGAATGGCTGGTTTCATGAAACTTAGTGATACATAGACCCACGGGGGCCAAAAAACGAAGGTGATGACCAAGTTCGAGCTGAGACTAAAAGGGTAGGAGGTGATTATGAGCTATTACGAGTCGATGTTCTTTCTTCACTTATAAATAAGAATAATGTAACTATTTTGACTATATCATCGGGAATAGGGGAATTGGTCACCGTGACACTCCTTTGTCTTAGCCACGTAACTGTTTATAACCATGGATCCCAAAGAATCTCATCCTTGAGGAATCGAGTACGACCTCACGTCCTACTAGCACAAGGCCTTGCCCCAAATTTCACTAGGATGGACCTAATGAATTGTATATCAAGTTTAATCATAAAAGAGGGACCTCGAGGATGGGAAAAGGGGGGGCCATATGATTGATGCCCCTCAATGAATTACTTGAGTTTAACTTAGGGGTGTCAGCCTTACATCTTGTCTTTCTTTAATCATCAGTGGTAGGTCAAGATACGAGCCTTGGATCGTTCAATCCTTGTCGACTTTTTGGTCCTTGACTTTTGACTTGGTCCACGAAAGGTGACGTGGCATAAGTGGACCATGACAAAAGTCAAGCACTCTAAGGAGTTCACAATGAAGCACAGAGTTATAAGGGATGAAGACCTAACCCTTAAAAAGCACGGAGCTCACAAAAAGTTAAGGATGAAGATCTTTCATTTGGTGTTGGCTAGATGACCCAATGAGAGTATGAGACTCCAAGGAATGTGAAGGCAACGAGAAGGGGTGGAGAACCTCAAAGAGGAGGAAGGATCTCTCCCTAAGGGAGTATTAAGGAGGGCGAGAAGAAGCTCGATGAGAAGAAAAAGAGCCCCTCACACAGAGTCAAGGAGAAGGCACAAGAAAGTAGGGAACCTAGGCCTACCACTTAGAATGGGAAGACATAAGGCCGATCCCCGGGGAAAAGACCAAAGGCCGATCCCCGGGTAAAAGGCCTAAGGCTGACCCAAAGCCAAGGGTCACGTGCCGATTTCTATTTTAAAGGGGTCGCGCGTCGATATCAACATTTGAGTAAATTTTCGGATAAAATGGTGTGGTGCACGGGGTTGATCGGATTGGTAATGTTGAACTTTGACCGTTGAATATATGTTGACATATTACGAAAAGTAAAACCGAAAGCTGTCAAACCGTATAGCCAATACGAGCTAGCAAAAATATAACTAAACAAAAAGATTTTTAACTCCAACTATTTTTCCGGAAAGTTCAATATAGTGCGAAAGGCATATTTGCTCTGCCTTAAGGATATAAGAATATCACAATGGACCAACAAAGAAAGGGGAAGGCCGGTAGTGTTGACAAATGGTTAACGGCGTTACGCAAATAAAGAGATTATTCAAGATTCAAGAGACGACTCAATCAAGAGAATACGAGATAGAGTTATTGCTTGTTTTACTTGAAAAGAAATATATACTTCGTATTCATTTTTTGGATACTAATTTTAATTATATTAAATTCTGAGGCATTAATGACCGGTTTATCAAAAGGAAAGGAACTTAAAAATAATCTCAAAATTGATTTGCATTTCTATGATTTTCTTACACGAGAATAAATTGATTAGGTTGTGTTTTTCTGTAAGAGACTGCGAACAAATTAGCGGAAATTTCAAAATTTCAGCTTTTATGGGGTGATTGAGTTCTAAGATCTTCACAAATAACTAAAAAATGGAAAGAATGAAGCAAATAAGACGAATTGCTATCTAGGATTTGACGTATACTAAAGAAAAATGCGAAGTTAAACCCCCAAGCATCACAAGTCTGAAAGAATATATTAAATTATAAAGCGACAACAATAATAATTTAATAAAAAAAGAAGCTAAGAGAGACGTAGAAGTATAATATTTTATGTTCAACGATTTTAACTCATTAGAACTATTAGAGCCGTAACTCCAAATTTATTTTTTTTTCGAGATTTGGGAATGGGGGGAGTGACTAGATTGATCCGGTTTTGTACGGTTGAAATTTGTAATTTATGTGGTACGCGGGTGACCAAAAGTTGAGCTCTGCTGTACACCACGCTCAGCTCAAACCCAAAACATACCCAAACAGAGAGAGTGACGTCCATGACACCACATCTGTACACTTGGGATATGTTCTTCTTTGGATTTGTAATTCAAAATGGACGACGACGTGCTCTGCTCTGCTGTCTCTCCATGATGCAATTTTGCCACAAGACAAGTCACAGCTGGTCATCCCTCCATTTATTCAGCCTAATTTCCATATCAAACTTCTCTCGTACTACTTGCTTCACACCTAATAATGCACAAGTATTTATTCAATTTTTTCCTCAAAAAAAAAAAAGTCAAATTTTCTGGATTATAAGAATTAGTAGACCGCATTTAAAAATAATTTTTTTTAACTGCTACCTTTTTTCCAACTCTCCATATAGTGACGACAGATGGTTGTTAAATACTTTTAATATCTTTTACTTAGTGACGATAAAAAATACTACTATAAATAGTTGCTGAAAGTGTTAACAGAAAAATCAGTAAAAATATTTAATAATTATTAATTATCACTACGTCCGAATCGCTAGAAAGATATTCACAATCCCAGATAGAAACAAAAATTTGTTGTTCGGTAATATTTTAGTTTATTCGATGTCAATTAAGATCAAACTTTGCTGCTTAAGATGATTGTGTCCATTAGCGGAACACCGGCATCACAACTTTTGACAGATATTTGTACGGTCAATAAAATTCAAGAAATTTGTACACTAAAAATTTTGTACACTCAATAAAATTCAAGGAGTCATCAAACTGATGCTCACAAGATATTAGCGGCAAAGTGAAAAGCCAAGTTATTATTTGAGTGATCTGATTGGATTGTGCTTCCTAAAATTGAAACCTTAACTAATACAGATTACTACTACTCGTGTATTATAATCACGATGTTTTGGCCGTGGTTTTCTATGGTGCAAAACTCGAAAGCTTTATGAAAAATCTGAAAAGCCCTCCCCATTCTCCCTCCCTCTCTCTCTCATCTTGATACACTCCGATTGTTCCTCTGTACTGCTGCTTCACCTTCTCCAAAAATATAAGAGAGAGAGAGGGAGAGAGAACGGAGGGAGACTGTGAGGAGCGAAACTGCACTGTAGCGCTCGCGTTAGCGCGGGGGTTTGTGCAAAGAACTCCTCTCTTGATTCCCCCTCTTTTTTTTGTGTTTATGATTAATGGGTTCTGCTTTCTGTCTCACAATCGAAGGTCGCTTCGTTTCCACGGCATACGATTAGAGAAAAGAGGGGCTAAAAGGGACGGAAAGTGCTGTTGATTCCTGCAATCTCCTCTTTCCTTCTAAACCTGGCACTGGCAGACCTCAAGGGAACCCTAGCGTTCCTCATCTCCTCGATTTCTACCCTAGCGAGTCGTTTCGATTTCAAATCCAAGAAAAAGAAGAGGCGGGGATTTTACCGGGTCAGGATGCTCTGGATTATGAGATTCTCCGGCTTCTTCTCCGCCGCAATGGTGATGATTGTGCTCTCCCCCTCCCTCCAGTCGTTTCCACCCGCGGAAGCCATTAGATCTTCTCACCTCGACGACGTCCTCCGATTTTCCGGCCAGATTCCGTCCGCCGACCGGTTCTCGTTCCGAAAAGCGTCCACATTTCGCAATGCCGCGGAATGCGGGAGGAGAGCGCTGGGCAAAAGGGGCGTGTGCGATCCGTCTCTCGTGCACGTAGCGATTACGCTCGACGTGGAGTACCTCCGCGGCTCAGTCGCCGCCGTCCACTCGATTCTCCAGCACTCGATGTGCCCGGAGAGTGTCTTCTTCCATTTTCTGGTCTCCGACACCGGCCTCGAAACCCTAGTCCGGTCGACTTTCCCGGAGGTCAAGTTCAATGTGTACTACTTCGATCCGGAGACTGTGAAGAGCCTGATCTCCACTTCTGTCCGGCAGGCGCTTGAACAGCCGCTCAATTACGCCAGAAATTACCTGGCCGATCTGCTGGAGCCGTGTGTCCGGCGAGTGATATACCTGGATTCCGATTTGGTAGTGGTCGATGATATTTCGAAGCTTTGGACTACAAGTTTGGGAAAGAAGACCATCGGAGCGCCGGAGTACTGCCACGCCAACTTCACTAAGTATTTCACCGAGGGTTTCTGGTCCAATCGGAAGTTTTCCGGTACTTTCATCGGCCGGAACCCCTGCTACTTCAATACTGGAGTCATGGTCATGGATCTGGTAAAATGGAGGCGATTCGGGTACACGAAGCGGATCGAGAGGTGGATGGAGATCCAGAAAAGCGGTCGTATCTATGAGCTCGGGTCACTGCCACCGTTCTTACTAGTTTTTGCCGGGCACGTGGCACCGATTGAGCACCGGTGGAACCAGCACGGTTTGGGAGGTGATAATGTCAGGGGCAGTTGCCGTGACCTGCACCCCGGTCCTGTGAGCCTGCTTCACTGGAGCGGCTCGGGCAAGCCGTGGCTCAGGCTAGACGCCAAGCAATCGTGTCCTCTCGATTCCCTATGGGCCCCATACGATCTCTACGGTAATTCGTCGTGAAACTGTGCTGCTGGAGTCGCCGGTATATTCCTCCCGTGACTATTTTTTGTTTCCTTTTTTTTTATTTTATAATTCTCGTCGTCTTATTATCACTTCCATTTGTTTCTTACAATTTTTTTTACCTTTTATTATGTTGCCAGTTCCATTTCTTGATTTTGATTTCTCTCTTTTTTAGCTACCCCATTACAGTCTCTGGCCATTTGTATTCTATTCCATTATTCCTGCCTTTGAAAATAAGAAAAGAAAAGGATATTCGATTCACTCAGTCAGCTTTTCATCTTGGTGCTTTTCATAAATGTTTTCATAGAGGTCCGTGACCATTGTAGTAGTACTGGTAGTGTGGCAATTCAGGGCAAATATGCAGCACATGAATGAATGAACGAGACAATTGACGCTGCACAAGGGACTAGAAGTTTCTTAGTGGCTAAATTCCAATTAAGTACATCAAATTGGGAAACCACTGGTTAATTGGAATCGTAGCTGTTGTCGGCCTAGTTGCTGCAATTCTTGCATATTTAATCTGGCTCTTGTTTATTCTTATGCATGGTGGGGGAGGACCTTATAATTTTATGCCACTGCAGTAATTGGCACATGTTCTGCTTTGTGATGGTTAGAAGGATTTTAGTCACCCAGATCGTGGGAAGTGCGTTTGTGCATTTAGTTGCGAAAGTTTAGAGCAACAAACGATCTAGAGTAAACGACACTCTTGGATTTGATTTGCTTGGATTGGTTTTTGGATGGTAAATTAGCTATTTATTTTCGTACCCATCGACAGTAGAGCTGTCGAAGAGAAACCTGTTGTAATCTATGAGGCGGAGCCGGCTGTAATGCCACGCCATTGGAGGAATGGAAGGCTGTGGTACCTTGTGAACGATCCCCCCGCTCCGTCGTTTGCCAACTTAGGTGGCATTTTGTCTTCTCATCCGGATTTAATATCTACGTAAGTGTTGAGTAAGAACTTTAGGAACAGCTACGAAATTGAATTCAGCGTGGAAAGAGAGTTGGGGGGACCTAGTTGTCATTGTTGCGTAGAAAGTGAGAGCTTTGGAGAGGAGGTGGGGGGGGGGGGGGACCGATTCCTTTCTCACTGGCAGTTACTTGGCAGGCTCGGACAAGCAAGTGCTGCATGTTTGTGACACCAGCCGATATATGATTAGCATTTGTTAACTGTTGCTGTCGATTTTATTAATGCAAAGAGTAACAAGGAAATGGTTGTTTAAGATATAAAGGGTGCTCTTTCTGACACCTTGTTGTTGTGGGTTGGGGAGGTCTTTGTTTGCTGCAGTGTTGGTATGGCGTGGTTGGCTGCTCTCGTCTCTTCTGGCTGCCTCTGTTCTGCTTAGATTAGTTGTATACTAAATTGTGATTAAGACGGGCAAACTGACACCGAGCTTTTTACTCAATCCTTTTGAGGTAATCACCAAAATATTCATCTGACGTCGACAGCTTTGTCCCCGTTTCTATTTTTCTTTTCGTTTCTTCTCCACTCCTCGGACTACAACGTACTGTTTAACATGTGGAAAGTACCGATTCTAGAAAACCCTAGTTGTGCTAGCCAAACTTGATCTATTTTTAGGTTTATTTATGCACTTCTCTGTTGGTGTTTGTTGCTTATAAGTAAAAGATACGAGGACAGGACCAAATATGGAGTATATGTTTGGTAGCATTTGAGTGTGTAGAGCAGACAAGGCTGTGAATGTGTGTGAGACATAGAAGATGACTCACGTGGATTGAATTGCCGGTGGCACCATGTGAGTAGATTAAAATGACTAAACGGATGGACCGAAATACATCAACTGCAATGATTTTTTATTTTTGATTTTTGGGCCCTCCATATGTTTGTTAGTCCATTTTGTGTGTCAAATAAGTGTGATGCTAAGTTTTTGCTTTGATTTAGTGGCACAAGAACATCTGTGTTAGTGATGAAACAGAGTTGACCATAGTCAACAGTTTCAATATCTTGTTGTAGAATACAATGTGGGGTCCCAAATGCTTGGTTAAGCAATGCCCTCGGGTGATATCTTGGATGGGCCTTGAAAAGCATAATGCGAATGATCATTTTTGCCTATGACCACATACCGAAGAATACCTGCATTTTGGAGGAGAAAGGGCTTTAAAATTGTTTTGGTGATGTTGATCACTCGGTGGCAGCAGAAACGAACCCGATTGAGCAGGCATTGGCCCGTTTGTTCTGATTCTCTGTACCGTTTCCCAATTGTGATGACCCATTCCCTTTTGGGGAGTTGGAAAGCCGAAACATTACTCTATCTGTCATTCTCTATTCTAGCATGTGAGTTTGCGAAGAGGAAAAGGAACAAAATGAGCAAAAGGGGAGCAAAACACATGTAGCCCGAAAAAGTGACGGTGCCTTCCAAGCCCCTTTACAGCTAGAAACAGCCATTCGCATTCATCTTAGATTTTGCGTGGACCATTCACCATTCTCGCAATCTATGTGGTCCGCCACCACACCTTGTTTTGTTCTCCGCATTCTCGCATACCCATTTATGCATCTAGGGATCACACTCGAGGGCTTGCTTTGCCTAACCTCAAATTAGAGGTAGCTGCTACTTTCAGGTGGACAGGCACTTCTAAACTTGTAGTACACAAATCGCCCTATACTTGTAGGAAGAGCCTTAAATTCAGTGCAAAGCGCCCCCCTGTGAGACATACCAATACATTGAGAGGTTTGACTCACTGTACTTGATATTGTTTCACTAGAGTCTAGACTACATACGTGGGATTGTGACAAGGACATCAATTTAATATGGTGGTTGGGGAAGAGAGTGACGCACAAAAGCTTGCAATGCCCTGTTTAAAACTGTTATCCAAAACGAAATACATTATGAAAATCATCGCAGTTGAACCATCACAAAGGGAATCACGCACAAAGATGTGCAACCAATACAGGTGGCTAAGCCGGCCAATACTTTTGGACTTGAGCTGATAAACCTATGGTTAGTAATGGCAGTTTGTCTGGTATCAGTATTACGTTTAATAACGATGACTCTTCCCATCAATTTGTCCCAGACCAGGGGGAAGTCTCGTCTTATCAACTTTAAATTAAATGGGGTCTTCAAAACGTGTTAGGACTGTAGATTTATCAATGGAAACGATTTTGTCAAGCGCCCATTGAGTTTGTTGTGTTAATGTACGACCAAAAAGCTGATGTAAACACTTCCCAGCCAATTTCAAGTCTCGGGTATCATCAGGCCTATTTCTGATAATGATTGCAATGCGGTAATATGACAGCATTCGCGAAACTAGAAACTACTAGCAACCCTAGAAAATTTTACTCAATTCTCTTTAACTGACTACGAGTATCACTTTGCAGCATCCGACCACTAGAATCTAGCCAATAGTTGTACAATAGGAGGACTTTTACTTGTAAATAATCATATGAGAAAATGGACAAGCGAGATCATGCTCTATCAAGTTTCAAACTTGAAATGATCGTACCAAAAAGGTGTTACATTACGTAGTAGAAAGTAGGAACAGGTAGTAATCGGCAGAGCTGACATAATAGGTTACATTGTGGTGATATGGTTGAGTCTAACAGATGACATGGTATCAAAATTGATCACATGCGCCCTTGAGCACATAGGGAGATCAGTCCTGAATCCTCAATAATACAGGCTCCCATGCTTGTTTGGGATGGGAGCCGCATGAATTTGTCTCCTCCTGCCTTACATTACTTTGGTTGCCAAAATGTCATAGGAGATATCAGGAGTGAAGGCATCATCGATCAAATCTAGGTTTACCTTGTAAGACCAGGAGGGTCATGCAACTTGATGCAAGCAAAATTTCAAGGCGTGTCAGCCACTGCGTGACGCTTACTTAGGTAGCAAAAGGCTCTTAATGTGCAGAACTCATGGGGGGTCAACCAGACGTCGAAGGCAAACTAATCAAAATGCCGAAAGGCAATACGGTAATTAGTTGAAAATCACAAGCACATTGTGGATTTACATAAATGACATAAACAGAAAGCCGAGTTAAACACTTGCAGCCACACTTGAATAAGAGGTATTAGGCCTTTCAAGCTCATGTTTAAATTAGTAATATCATCCAAAAGTGGAGACCGCAGATAAAGCAGTTAAAGAGATAGAAGCTCAAGTTTTCTATCGTGTTCCATCCGGTATGAACCTTCAAATGCTCTTAACAGAGTTATAGTAGTACGAAAATTGTAGTAGAACAATGTTGTAATTCCCAGTTAGGATTATTTGTTCAGTGTAGTTATACAATAAAGCTAATAAGTCGTTATTATCAGGAAGATGAGAAGGAATTATTGTCTGCAGCATGTTGTAATAAACTTGTTGTCAAACTACAATCGTATGAGAGATGGCAGCAGTTTAAGGTTACATCCGTGCATGAGCAGTCAAAAAAATCATCCAACAGTGTGTTGGTTGGTTCTTGTTTCCTGATTAGATTAACAGCTAGTTTTACTTAACAGCTAGTATTGCATGTCATCCAGAACTGGCATTGCCGAATTCATGGGACCAGGACATTGAGAACATAATTTACAATCAATAAAGTGCTTTGCAGCAAGCAAATGCATCTTCAAAATAAAGTAATCCAGGAACTCTACATAGAATCCAACTTGAAAAGTAAGTATACAAAATGGCTGACTGACTTCATACTTCACAACATCGTCCAAAGTAGATGGCTGCCCGGGATAGGCAACAAGTCCAGGCAACTAAAACCTCATGTAACGACCTTCTCCAGGAGGGTTAATGAACGAGAAAAGCAGCGATACAACTATGCAAATTAATGTAGCCCAGAGGTAGACTATTGTCGGGATCTTCCCTTTCCTCCCCATCAACCCCTTTCCGAAGGGGTATAAATGTGACAGCACCCAGAAGCTAAAGAATACCCCTCCAAGGAGCTTGCTCCACTCTGGGAAGGGGCTGTAGAATGTTCTAAAGGTCCCCATCGCGATCGCTGTAATGTTAAGAAGAATAATAGTGACGGGTGGAATCATCAAGCTGGTATACCTGAATGCGTACAGCTCAGCAAATTCGTCGTCTACATCATCAGGTGTGGCAGGCTTGGATGTCAAGGTGAAAGACGTGTCATAACCCGCGATAACCTTCAAGAGTGCTTGAATTACAGCCGCAGGGTGGGCACTAGTTCCACCAATCAACCAAAATTGCTCATTCCGCCACCAATCATGAAGGGTTATTCCTGACCACTTGATTTCAAGGGCTGCAAGCATGCACAGGGTGAGGGTCATGACCAGAAGGAGCGACAGAAAGGTGACATTGAGGGATTGGACTATGAATTTCCCTGAAAACAGTGAAAGTGCTGGCACAACGCAATAGGCAAGGAGGAAAAAGGAAGTGAATGGGTACAATCCAACATTGAAGTAAGCTACCCTCTGCAAAAACTTCATCCTCCTAGTTGCAAAAAGAGCACTGTTCCGAGAAAAGAAAATTTCAACAGAACCAGTCGCCCATCGGAGGACTTGGACGAGTCTGTCTGTTAGATTGATTGGGGCTGTCCCTCTAAATGCATCCCTTTTGGTGACACAGTAAATTGATCTCCATCCTCTATTGTGCATCCGATAACCTGTGACTACATCCTCGGTTATAGAACCATATATCCATCCCACCCGTTTCCCCCAATCAGTTTTGTCCTCGTAGAAGCAAGATATGACTGTGATTGCCTCTGGAAGAGTTGCACGATCAATAGGCTCATGTCGCACAGCAAGTGAACCGGCTTTCCTTCCTCGGCTGCCTTCTCCTTGAAAACCATGAAGCAACCTGCCCCCAAATTCAGCCACAGGAATAGAATTCATCAGATGAATAGAGTTACCGTATCTTTCTGTACTCAAAGCTCTGGCAAGTTCATCATCATCGTTTTGACCCTCAATGATTGGCACAGCCATTTCTTCTTCATCCTCTTCAACAACTGGTGGCTTTCGCTTTATCAGTCGTATCTTAATTTTTCTTCTACCAAACCATCCATGATGTTCTGTGGCTCTGGGTGGACTGAATCCATAAAGAGCGGTTCTACGAAAAATGCAGCCTGTCCCTACATACATTGGACCTTGTAATCCATCCAGAGCTCTCATGCTCACATCAAAGAACACAGTGTTATGGTTTGCATACCTATCATTTGGATCAATCCCTTCAAATCTTTGTGGAAACTGAATGTAACAAATCTTGTCACCACCCCTGTCAAGCATAAAACACATTCCTTCCCTCAAAGCCGACGTGTTATATATATAGTGGTCGCAATCCAGATTGAGAATAAACGGGCCATTTGACAGAATTGCGCTGGCTCGGACTAGCGCGTTCATGGCTCCAGCTTTCTTGTTGTGATCATAACCAGGGCGCTTCTCACGTGAGACATAAACCAGCAAAGACAACCTTGTATCAACCCCTGTCATGTCAATCAGACTCTCTTCCTCCCCCCTTCTGCTTCTGTTCCACAAGAAGGTTCGAGCTTATGTGTAGGTGGACGCAACATAACCTGCAGATTAGACAAGGATGCATGTTAGCAGCAAGAAACTCAACAAGTTCCATGTAAAAGTTTAAAGGGTAAATTACACTAAACACCCCTAAGGTTTTACGTAATTACACTCCACTACAAATATCTTTAAAAATTACACTCTGTCCCCCGAGATTTGTACTCGCATTACACACATTTAACCGCAGGCCCAACTCCGTGAAAAGATTCCCTGACACATCACTTTATGCAATTTTCATACCCAAAATACCCCCTTTGTCCTTTACTCACCTGTATTATTCTTTCATTCACGCACTCCATCTCCGTACCGTCCACAATCACCACCACCACACTCAACGATACAACTTCAGTGAGAGAGAAAGCAGGAAGTGTAGATCTAGAGATAGAGAGAGAGAGAGACTGAGAGATTGAGTGAAAATGGCGGATTGGGGGCCGGTGGTGATGGCGGTGGTGCTGTTCGTGCTGCTGACGCCAGGGTTGTTGTATCAGATTCCGGGGAAGGGGAGAGTGGTGGAGTTCGGTAATATGCAGACGAGCGGGATTTCTATCCTTGTCCACACCGTCATCTACTTTGGCCTCGTCACCATCTTCCTCATTGCCATCAGCGTCCACATCTATTCCGGATAACCTGAATGACTTTCCTCCTCCACTTGGTTCGCTTTTCTCCCCTTTGTGTAGCGTGTGTTCTTTATTAATTTCAGTTTCAGTCAGAAGTGGTTATGTTGCTGCTACTTCTTGTGATTTGTTCTTTCTTTTTTGTTTTTGTTTTGGGTTACACCTTGCAACTGTGCCGCTGTGGTATCCTTCAATTGTATTGGACTAGCATTTTAATTAGATGCCGAAGGAAGGGCGGCGGGGCTGTTGCGGCCGTGGGGCTCATGGGGAGAGAAGAAGAAGGCAGAAATAGGGGAAGTCCCTGCAATAATTCCCAAGACAAGCTTTCCCTCCAAAATTCCAAGAAAACAGTACGTGGGACATTTATGTCTTTTTGCATTGCACCATTAACACATCGTAAGAGAAAAAATTACTTTTTGAACTGAGTGTAATTTTTAAAGATAGCGGTAGAAGAGTGTAATTACGTAAAATCTCGGGGGTGTTTAGTGTAATTTACCCAAGTTTAAATTGCGGAGACTTTGAGGGGAAAGAATGCAAACTCGTTAAGGTAGGATCTGTATTCTATTAAAAATACTCAATTGTTTTCCCTCCTTTAGTGTACTACTACTCAAATATTTAAGATCCAATCCAATAGTTAGTACTCTCTCTAGTAGAAGCCGTTACCTGAACAATTCCCTCGTGATCTCCTCTGGAATGGCCCTTCTCTGCTGTTGACCAAGTTCCATGCCACTGTCTCCCATCTGACATGAAAGTTGCCTTGGAAACCTTCTCAGATAAAGGCTGCCCTTCTCTGGCATTCAAGGCATCCGATCTCCGGCGTATTGATTCAGGCAAGGCATTTATCCTCACCTTGAATTCATCGTACTCCCGCTTTACTCGCCTCCTTTCTCTCACAAACTCAACCTTCTTCATGTTCTTGAGTGGATCACCTTTCTGCCCAAAGTAGGCCTCAGGGTTTCTTGGCTCTATCCGGTATTTCCTACAGAATGGAACCCATAATCTGGCAAAACTTGCAGCCTCTGCAAGAGCTTCAAAGGTGACAAGAGATCCTCCATCATCTGACAGGTAACACGCCACCTTCTCCACAGGATAATCAACAGCAAGGATGGAAAGGATTGTAGTCGCGGTTACAAGAGGAGGTTCCTTGTCTGCGTCTGCAGTTGATACGAAAACATCAATGCCAGGAAGATCGGATAATCCGTTGGACGGCTCAAACCTCTCTTTTAGCACAGAGAGATCAGTCACTCTTTTAACGGGGCACACCTTTGGTAGCTGGTCAAGGATCCAAGACACAGCAAACCATATTTCACATATGACCGAGATTATCCATAACCACATTGCTTCATGGTTAGGGTTAGCAATCCTCCAGGTCAGGAAGCAACACAGAGCCGCCAAACGTATAACCATCAGCAATCTACATAAGGACATGCCATATCTTTCAGAAATCAAAAAGCTAATCTTGCATAATGAATAACAGCTGTGAAAACACATAGCTAACCCAGTCATCCAGGAAGTTGTGTGCCCTGTAGCAGTTCAAGTTTTTAAATTAGATTGCAATCAAATTAGACCAAGTTCAATGAGACAAATAACTTTACACAGCGCGTCCACCATGAGAGACAACTGAATCAAGACTTGCCAGTGGAACTAACAGTCCAAATATGAAATTTGAAGAGGCATCCAGTTATATATTGTTTGATCTCCAAATCAACTTAATAACATATTAATATTGTCATCAGTTAACTCAACCAAAAGCTTTGCCTCCATTTCATGTGGGTTTCAAGAGAGTGGAAAAGGCAAAGATTAGCTAGAACTGTGTATGATTAGGACTTCATGTGGGAAGCATGCAACAAGAACTTTAGAAGTCAAAAACTACTTTCACCCGGTCATCTTTAGGTCCGTATAATCACAAGAGACATGCATAGCCAGGTAGTCAAGCAATCTGTCAATTTAGAACAAAAGAAATCGGGTTTCATTGCAACAATATGAACATTGATACGAAGATTTCACTGAACTAAAGCAGATTAATATAGTTAAGCCGATGAAAACAACTCATCCACAAAAAAAAAAAAGAGGTCAAGAATTGCCAAGTCAAACCAAGAAACTACTCAAAAAGATTCCAAGCATGTCCACAATGGAATAAGAACAACTAAAACAAGAAGTAATCTGCACAGTTACCAATATTACAACGAAATTGTCATTTACCTGTAGGGGCTGATGATTTTAGTCGAGACCCAGACCTTCCTGGTCAACGGTCTGTTTTTCCTCTCATTACCCGGAGGATTTTCATATCCACGAGTCTCTTGCTCAAATTCGTAGTCGTTCCTCGGCCAAAAAGCATTACCGAATCCATACGTACCCTTGGTCTCATACAGCCACTTGTTATGGTCAAAATCTGTATTTGGTGCCTTGAATGACCGCACCATAGAAAATTTCCTATCCAATTTAACCCCTTTTCCCTTTCTTGGAAGTGAATTTGCCTTATCCTTTTCTTCTGACCTCCGTCTATCCCTCTCATCGTCCTCGTCGGTCTGATCATTATTGTAAGGCTCCTTGCAACCGGGACAAAGCCCTGCACCATTTTTGTTACATTCAAGAAAGCACTCATCGCAAATCCTGAACTCGCATTCGCACTTGTTCTTCCAAGCTTTCGCATCACAGCCGTCGATTTCGCACAGCATCTTTGATTTCTTGACAGCTGGCTCTTGCTCGGATTTTCCCCTGACGTGGCTCCGGGTCGCGGAATTGAACCCGCCGGTATAAGTAGTGTCCGTCATAAAGCTCTCATTGGGGTCACCGTGGTGGTTCTTGGTATCTTCCATCGGGCTGCTCTGAGAATCCGACATGAACCGGTTGTCGGGTGTTTGCGGGATGTGAACTGTGTAGTTGACAAATTCCTCTGTGCTGTCTTTGGAGAAGGACAGGAATCTTCCACTGCCGGAATCTCGCCGGAATTTTCGGCTGCTGAGTGGGGAACTTGAGTTGTTGGATATGGAACGGCGCGATACGGGGCTAGTCAATCCGATGCTGCTACGAGGACCTCCTGAAGTAGAAACCCTAATGGTCACCGGAGACGAAGATGGGGAATCATAAGCCATCGTAACCATTTTCGTTGAATTCTTTTTTCAAAGAAAGTTTCAACGGGATTCAAGCATTGACAGATGAAAAACAAAACCCAGATGGAGGAATTGAGCAAAAGGGAAAGGAACAGAGAACTGGCAGTTGCTAGGGTTTAATTTGGGCAACATTGAAGTTTGAATTCTTTGAGGGGGAAGAACATTTGATATAAGAGAAGGACTCATTACAACGGTCGAATAATCTAAGCCGTACAAAAAAAGATGGATCTGACGGTCAGCACACTCAAACCATAACGGTCATTTTGCTATTCATACGTGGCCTAAAAAAGTCAAAAATTATAATAGCATATTCCACGTCATTAAAAGCAGCCAAAAAGGCCAAAATCCTAGTGGACAGAGAGAGATATTCTTAGAGCCCAGAACTTATACTTCAAAAAAGTTGATCAACGTCGTGTTGGTCGCAGTTTATTTAAACAACAATTCAGTAAAATTGTCGACACAGCGTTGATTCCGAAAAGTTACAAACAAAAAGTATGCATAAACTTTCAGCATGATCTATTTTAAAATAAAACATCCTTACATCATAATACTTGATAATAATAGTATTCTTATCAAGTAAAGTACTGGTATGTTTATAAAAAATCTACCTTATTTCATAAACTGGGAAAAACATATAAATATCATAAAAAACTATAAATCTGCAGCGATAGATGTGCAACAACAAGTTCTTCATAATCAGAGACGGTTTATCTAAACGATAATGCACCAAAAACTCGAATACTTAGTCTCGCGTGCAAAGTCACGCTAATCTTCTGAAAAGTCACAAACAAACAGTATGCATCGACTTTCAACATGATCTATTTTAAAATAATAAACATGTCCTTACACCTTAATACTTGATAACAATAGCATTCTTATCAAGTAAAGTACCGACATGTTCAAAAAAAATCTATCTTATTTCATAAACTGGGAAAAACATATAAAAATCATTAAAAAAATTGTAAATCTGCGACGATAGACATGCAATAACAAGTTCTTCATAACCAAAGACGGGGTTTATCCATTCGACAATGCACCAAAAACTCGAATACTATTAGTCTCGCGTGCAAAGTCACGCTAATCTTCTTCATGATGAAATATTGTAATATAATGCGGTGTTGAATCTCTGTTTGCATGTAATATACGTTCTGAACAACACCAAGACAAAAGAGTATCTACTTAAGGATGCACAATCAAACAATTAACTTTTCTCATGATAATTCCTTACAACAAAGTTACAAAACCAACATTCTTCTTATGATAATTCTTTACAACAAAACCAACATTACTGTGAAGAAGGTGAAAATGGTCTTACCTGACCAGATGATGGTAGCAGTAAGAGAAGCAGTATAAAAAGAAGAAAGAAAGAAGAAGACCATTAAGAAGAAGGGTTGATATTATTCTCGTTATATATAGGGAAGAAAAATCTATTCATAAATACGATCAAAATTATGACTCATCAATTTGGAAGCTGTACAAGTTAATTACTTACCAACTTAATTACAAGTGATAGATTAAGCCAAAAATTGAATTAGTCCGTTGATTGACGGAAAAGATTGGCTTTGCTCCTATTTCTACTTCTTTTCTTTAATTTTTTTTTCTCTTTCGCCAATTGAGGAACTGCATTAAAATTCTGACTGGACCCGTGCAGACTTTTGTCGTGTTGGGTACAAAAATTAACCATGATTTTACGTAATCACCCTAAAAATAGGGATTTTGCACTAGGATTCTAGTCATAGGTTTTATCTGCTCAGTGACAGATTTGAAAACAAAAATAAATTTTGTAGGTTAGTCCATGTAAGTAGACTTCGAAAAAATAGTTCCATTTAATCTCGCAACTATTGCAAACTGATCCAAAAATTATTTCACTCCGTATTTTAGATGGTAAATGATCCTTGGTAGCTCACATGCCATTTTTTCAGGGACAGAGAGAAAAATAAGTAAATTATATTTGTTTTTTTCCCTATCATCTCGCCGCTCCACCTCTGTGGCAAAGTCTCCTCCTCCACTTAACCGCGATGGCGCATCACATTTTAACTCACGTTCTTCTCTTTTTAACTTGCTATACTTCACATGCCGGCTTTAATGAAAAATGCCACAACTTTTAAGTAGATGGTTCGGCACAAGGTAACCTTGGAGCAGTGGGAGCAACAACGATTTAAAGACTACGATGATAACTGAATCCTTGGATTTAAGCAACTTTCGGACACAACTCACAGCCTTGTTTATTATGAAATGTGAGCTATTTGGCGGGGACTACAACTAGCAAGCACTGAGGACCGGAGACAGATTAATTTTACGCTACACCCTATACTTAGGGGTCAGTTGCACCCAGCACCCCGTAGTTCTCAAATTGGCACCCAGCACCAAAAATTTTAAAAACTTGGCATCCAGCACCAATTGACGATCAAAATGGCCTTTGACCAGACATCTGCTAACTTTTTAAGGGCAAAATGGTCTTTTCATCCATGAAATCCTAGTCAGCTCCAACCCCCTAAGCCTAACGTCATTTCTTTCTTTCCCATTTTTCTCTCTCTCTCTCTCTCTCTCTCTCTCTCTCTCTTCTCTATCTCTCTTCTCTGTTTCTCTCAGTGCCCCCAACCACCGTGCACCAAGAACCCGCCTCTAGCGTCGTCGCGGTCTTTGGTGTCCAGCGTGGCCCCACGCCCTCTTCACCTAGCATGACCTGTCACTCTCACCCTCGATTTGGACCACTGATTATGTGGTGATGATCTTGTGCAGTGGCTGATTGGGCTCGCCGAAAATCGATTAGGAGATCGCGTGATGGGGTGATTGGGTATGTTGTGATTACGGCGGTACGCAGGGGGAGTGTCTGATGGTCATTCGATTGGAGGCAATAATGGCTCATTGAATGGTCATAGTTGGTCGAACGCCCGTTATTGGTGGTCGTTATTCGGTTTGAGGTGGTGACCGTGGGTGAGGGAGGGATTGGTGGTTGTGGGTGGTCGTGGGTGAGGGATTTGTGGCAGAGGCGGCGGTCATCAACAATAGGCGTTGGTGGCCGCGATTCAATTGGAGGGCCTGCCATGGGTTTCGGGATTGGTGGTTGTGGGTATGGCTGGTCGTGGGTGGCCGACGGTGGTGGGTCGTGATGATGGAGAGAGTGGTGGCAGGGATATTGGTGGCACACCGGGCAGTGGCTTCGGTCAGAGGCGATGACTTGTCAGGCAGTGGTTTCGGTCGGAGGACGTGGTCGTGCGTTTCGATATTGGTAAGGAAGATGAATAGTTGGGAGAGAAAAAATGGTGAGGAAATGACGTGGAGGGTCTGATATTAATTATTGGGGCCATTTGGAGCTAATGTGGACGAAAGGTGGATATAACAGATAAAAAGACCATTTTGTCCCCTTAAAAAGTAACAGACGTATGGTCAAAGGCCAGTTTGACCGTCATTTGGTGCTGAATACCATGATTTTAAAGATTTTGGTGATGGGTGCCAAAATTAGAACTACGGGGTGCTGGGTGCAACTGACCCCTAAGTATAGGGTGTAGCGTAAAATTAATCCACCGGAGACGGATGCTCTGTAGGCTAGGAAAGCTTTCACGAAGTCTTGTCTGACATATCACAAAGAGAACACCATTCAACGGACCAAGGACTTCATGTATGTATAGACAGTCGAATTACACTCTCGTATCCTTGAGTTTGCCTGGGTATCCCAACCGTAAAGATCATGTTTCTTTGCGATAGTATGACCCATTGCTTAAAATTTTTGGATGCAAAGTTTTGTTGCATGTGCTCGTGCACCGCTTCATTTTTTTTTTCTTTTCTAAATCTAACCTGGAGAACCTATTCAATCAAGTGATGGAAAACAGTAAATGAAAATAAATAAATAAATTGGTGGTTGTTGGAGGAATAAGATGTTTGGGAAGTAATTAAACAGATTATAATTAACCAGGGGGAATACCTATTCCAACATATCAGCTTGATATACCTACATCCTAACAGATCTTAATTAATAACTTGGCGTAAAATGGAATTCACACATCAACAGACCATAATAGAAAGCAATAATGACAGCAAAGTGACTAAAATAAAGCATGCCATATCCCTAAATAGGCTTATAACATATGATTACATAGAAAAAATAACGAACCCTTGGGTTAAATGTTATAACTGGCATGATTAGGAAGAGAGCACTTGATAGCAACTGCTTGCTGGCGAAGAACCAACCAGCGCTCCCATTTCATATTCCTTGCACGAGAATTCTTGCTCCGCATCTACCAAATGACTATAGATGTATTTGCTCATTATGAGATACCCCATATGAGCTACCTAATTGCATATGATGAAACTACCATTAAAGTTGAAATTTTTACGCCATCTTATCCGTTTGAATTACATTTTTTCTTTTGCTACAACGACTATTACCTCAAATATTCCGCCCCGCCCATCTCTGTCCTTTGCCCAAAAGTAGAATGGGCAATGGGAAAAATTCATGGCTAACTATGATGATGGTATTATATCCGTGTTTTATATCTCAAAGATGAACTCTGTAAAACTTTTGTTTTCGCTGTTCAGAGTAATTGTCTCTCTTACTGCGAGCCTTTGTTTTAGAAAAAAAAAAAGGATTTTGTCTTGGTTCCGCTACACACAACAAGTGGTATTAAAAATAATGGTACTGTTACTTTCGAATTTGCCCGACTCTCGCTTATCTACCTTTCAAACAGACATCGTGTATAAACACTATCATATATTTCTAAACTTGCATGTTCCAAAGTCACTATTATTGGTTGATTTTGAGATCCTCCCAAGAAAATTTTAAAATTGTAGACCAAAGATCATATTTGTAGTTCCGGGTTAATAAGTTTGGACCAAAAAAATATATTGGATGAGGCACGTGACACTTCACTGCAGACTGCAGTAAAGTAGTACTGTAATAAATAAGAATGAAACGCACACATTCTGCTGCTTCTCTTGAAAAACATGGAGTTTCTATGAAATGGGTTCTGGTTCTGGCTCTTGGTATCATCATTCTACTTTCTTCCAACTCTTTCCTGACTCCTCAGTCTAATTTCTTGATAAAGCTTGGCACCCTCTTCTCTTTACTTCTGGTGGTCCTCATGTGTAACTTAGAGTCGCCTTATTTGGTTTCATGTGCTGTAGAAAATCTGATGGGGAAGGGTGGTTGTGCCGAGTTTTACAAAGGGGGATTGCGAGATGGGCAACTTGTTGCGAATAAGCGACTGACATGAGGACCGCCTGAAGAGAGAAAGGTAGATTTCTTGTCCGAGCTGGGGATTATAGCCCATATCAACCATCCCAGTACAGCTAAATTGATTGGTTAGGGGGGTTGAAAGAGGAAGGCACCTTGTCCTGGAACTCTCTCCCCATGGAAGTTTAGCTTCTCTGCTTCATGGTAAGTCATTAGTCATTACCCTACTTACAAGTTGCAGCTTTGAGGATCAACTCTTCAACTCGGTGAAATTTCCTACTTGCCTTTTATCACTGCCACAGCTTCAAAGGAGAAGCTGGAATGGAGCATCAGGTGTAAGGTTGCACTAAGAACAGCTGAAGGGCTGCTGTATCTTCACGAGGTTGTCAAAGGAGGACCATTCACAGAGATATCGAGGCTGCAAATAAATTGCTACCAAAGGACTTTGGGCTTCAGGTACCATAGAAGTCTTCCATCTCTCTTACTCAGCATAAAGATGTAACCGTCTTGATTCTGAATCCGGATCCCCTGTTGTGGCAACGGTTACAGCAGGGATGCTGTAGCCCAGTCACAACCGTCGGATCGAGATAAGTGGAAGGGAAGGGCTTAGATTAAGCAACGTCGTCCAGACCATTCACTCTCTCTGCCGACCCAACCACACTTCAGACCATTCACTCTCTCTCCAATTCTTTCTGCCAGCGGCAGGCTCCTCCACCTTCCGGCAGCGGCACGACGACGGCACGTCTAGGGGTGAAACGGCGACGACACATTCGATGGTGAACCTTTCGGCGACGCATTGACCGATACTCCCTCTCTCTCCTCCGACAGCCTGAAATCGAACTGTGCGCCACCTTCCGTCGACGTCGATCTACACCTTCCGGCGACACCTCGTATTTTATCGCCGGTGAACGGTGTAATTCCATCGCAGCGCTGGCCGCCTTGATTTTTAGAGAAGAGAGAAAGAGATTGTAGATCTCGTCGCCAGAAGGTGGTGAAGGTGGACCATGGATGTGTCGTCGCCATGTCGTCGCCGGTAGGTGGAGAGCGTAAGGAAGTCGTCACAGCTCTCAGATGGAATTGGAGAGAGAGGGGGGCTTTTGGAGAGAGAAGGATATCCGGATGATGTGGCTTAATCTAAGCCCTTCCCTCCCACTTATCTCTATCCGACGGTTGTGACTGGGCTACAACACCTCTGTTGTAACCCTAGCCACAGCAGGGGATCCGGATCACTTGATTCTTTAGAAAGATGATGTTTAGAAACTGGATAATGAATTAATGATTATTCCTAACTAATGGCACTTTTATTGAATAAATAAATATTGAATAACCAATCTCTGCTGAGTGCTGTCCTTCAACCTTTTCAGAATAACCAACCAAGCTTCTACTATGTTTTTAAGGTGTATTGGGAGGGATCGACATTAGGAGTAACTGCTTTTAATTCAGATTTGTGATTTCGTAATTGCAAAACGGCTGCCGGAGTAATGGACCTATCACTTTGTGTCAAAGTTTGAAGGCACTGTTGGCTTTGTGAACCTCAGACTTGCAATATGTTGCCGGTCCACGTGAGGTTCCACGTCGAGTTGCAAAATGAGAAAAAGGAAAGAGATAATTACAACAGTGTTCCTGAAGTTAGGGTGAAATTACAGTCAAAGATATTAAATTTTAAAATATAACATATCGTGACCAAAAATCCTAATTTTGTAACACTTGTATCCATCTGTCAGGGTTCCGTCCAAAAAGTATACTTTTTTTTTTTATGATAACATCGTTACATATTTTCAAAATGACAATACTGCCTTTGTATCTTAATTTGAAAATTTTAAAAATTATTTTTACAAACCTCTAATTTGAAAATTAGGATTTTTACAAACCTAATTTCAAAAACCTTAACCTTCAAATTAGGGTTTTGAAACCCATTGCAGAAACCATTGCTGGAAGTTATTATACTATAAGTCGCCGGTAATCCGTCTACCATTTCTGATAGTCCGTCTACTGCGAGTTCCATTTTATCGCTGGCCGGGTGCGTGGGCCGAGGGGGGCTGCCGGCATAGGGCGTGGGAGAAGGCTGCCGGCGACGTGAGGCAAGGGAGGGGGCTGCCGGCGGCTGAGATTTCAAAACCCATTCCAGTTCTGTAACATGAGATAAATTTTCAAGTCATCATCACCCCTTTACAGAAGGCTACAATTGACTGTTCCACGATGACAGATGGAAAATCACTTTATAGAATTCTTCTCTTGGTGCAGGTCAAATTCGTATCTCAATATGTTGTAATGATTTACCAAAAGACAGAAACACCTCCTGCCGCCGCAACCCTAATCGCAACCAACCAGCCGCAAAATCAACCCGATAAATAGCCCGACCAAGATTCGGCGATGAAGATAGTTGGAGATTTACAATCGCTGGAAAATGGGCCACCTCGCTAACGACACAGCAGGTCCAGTGAAGAAGACGGAGGTTGCCGATCAGATATGCTGTTGGTGCTTTTTTGTTTGTGAAATGAAGAGAGAGGGGAGAGAGAAAAGATAAAAAGATGGAATTTCAATTTTATTTAGGGACAATCGGGTCTTTTCGTCAAATCAGGTATGTATTTTTCTATTTCGTTTGGTCAATGGTGATAAGTGTAATTTGTCCAAACTAATGGACACGCTTGTAATTTCGGCATAACCTCAGAGACACTGCTGTAATTACCCTGAAAAAAAATTAAAAGCCGACAAATGTAAAAAGGCGAGATTAAACGAGATGGTCATGGTAGATACGATCGACAAAAATATGTGCGAGCTAAACTACATTCACAACCTTACATCCAAATCTGATCGTATCTTCAAACATTAATGAACAATCCGAACATTCAGACATTAGATAATACCAAGTTTTCTTTTATCTAAAAATTCACTTTTTTTTTTAATAAAAATCATCGGTGTTGGAAATAATCCAACACAACCTAAATTTACCAAAATCAACCAGCTGCTAATGTAGCGTTTGAAAACACTTCCAGTTTTAGTTTTCTGTTCCCAAAAAACCAAAAACAAAAATCAGTTGAGTTTTTTTTTGACAAAAAATAATGGAAATTTGATTACCCAGTTTTTATTTTGGGTATTTGATTATCCAATTTTTATTTTGGGTATTTAATTACCTAATTTTTATTTTGAATCTTTTCATTGGTGGTGCTTTGCAGTGGCGGTGGCGGTGGTGTGGCGTGGCAATAGCTGGTGGGGTGACCGACGGGGGCTGTCGGCCGACGATGGGTGGTGGGAGGTGGTAATGGTGGTATTAAAATAAAAACTAAAACTGAAAATTCAAAACTTCAAATGAGAGTTTTAAAAAACAGTCATGTTATAATTTTTAAAATTGAAGGAAAAAAAATAAAAATTATATGTCAAATGCGTTTATTTGTTCCAATTTATAAAACTGAAAAAAAAAAACGAATTCAAAGAGAGCCAGATGTCCGGTACCAGTGTACCGCACAGTTCAAAGATTAACGAGCGCCGATGTGGGTCCAAAGTCCAAACGGCCAACTCCCGCTGCACTACAAACCTCAACCATTTATTTAAAGAAGAAAACCCCAAAAAAGAAAGAAACACTGATTCAAAAGAGGAAAGAAGGTTGAGGCTATGTGGCGCTCAGCTCCTCAGCGTCTTCCATTAATTCGCGCAGTTTGGTGGTCTTCGGGAGATGGTTCCCCGGAAAATCTTGGGAGTTTTGAAGACATCTTGTTTGCTAACAATGAGATGCAGGATTCTCCGGTGATCGTTGCCATTGTTCCAAATTTTCGTGAAAATGGGTGCACTATTGGTTTGGGACCATTTCTTGCTCCCACTTGTCAAGACTCAAGGGTGGAACCACTCCAAGCCGGCACAGCAAACATAGAATATTCAGAGAAAGAAATGTTACACCAAACCAAACACACCATCTTCAAACAATAATTCAAACGGTCGTCACTATGCTTTGATTCAGTCTCTCCATAATCTTGTATTCTCTACTTTGTACATATGTATCTCTCTTCTTCCCCTTCAGTTCAAACCCAAAAATGGCCAGTCTTGCCTACATTTTCTGCCTCGCAATCCTCTTAACCAACTTCACAGTTTCTCAATCCCAAAACCCAGCTGACAGCTGCAACGGCATATTCATATCGTACGTCTACAACTCCGGTTTCCGGATCCCGCCCAACCTGACCGACCCGACTGCCCAGCCCTACAACTTCCAGTCCACCCTCACGGTCCTCAACAATGGCCTTGAAGAGCTCAAGTCTTGGCGGGTCTTCGTCGGCTTCCAGCACAAGGAGTACCTGGTCTCTGCTTCTCACGCCGTGCTTGCTGACGGCACCTCGCTCCCGGCTGAAGTCGGCAACGGGACTGTATTTTCCGGGTTTCCGGCGACCGACCTGAAGTCGGCCGTTCAGACCGCCGGCGATATCAATCAGATGCGGGCTCGGGTTGAGTTGGTGGGTACCCAGTTCGGAGCCCCGGAGTTTCCCATGCCTACTAATATCTCTCTTGCTAATGATGGGTTTTCGTGTCTGGCTCCATCCAAGACAGGTAACCAGGTTTCTTCTTAAAATTTGTTTTTTTTATTTTTATTTTTATCTGTTTCTTTTACTGAGCAAGTAACGATCATAGAGAAGGGATGTATAATTGGGAATTTTATAATAACCACCTATTTTTCAAACAACAAATTATGTATGAAGATGCCACATTTCTTAGGGTATTCTGATGAAATAATCAAATGTATTGGTTTTGTGCATATCATGCATGTGCCAATAAAGGAAATAGGTAACTAAGGAGAGAGTTGAATTAAAAGCATTTAAACAGAGATGACGAGTTAAGGACGTAGTTAACATCTCGTAATTTTTAATGAACATTCCCACAAATCACTTATTTATTGGATGATTGCAGTTAATGGAATAATTTATATGGACAGGAAAAGAAAATTTTGTTGATTAGCTTCTAGTACTTGAAATTTGCATCTCTGGGTGGAGGGTTTGTTTATTGATGTGATTGATGCCTTGGTGTTTTTAGGGAACAATGAGACGTATGTGTGCTGCGTTAAAGACCCTAATGCAAGGTCGAACATCACATTTGATGAAGAATTCCTACCCCGCCAAGAAGGCGATCTCTCTATAATGTACGACGTGATCAGCGTCTATGAGACGAGATATTTGGCTCAGGTTACAATTTCAAATCAAAACCCAATTGGCCGTCTTGATAATTGGCAATTGAGTTGGGACTGGATGAGGGAGGAGTTTATAAATACCATGAGAGGAGCTTATCCTTATGTTCTTGATAAAAATGACTGCCTCTTTGGCGGGCAGGGCGAATTTTACAAGGATCTTGATTTCTCTAGAGTCTTAAATTGCCAAAGAAGGCCAACCATCATTGACCTTCCTGTGGCGAGGACAAATGACACGAACTTGGGGTTGATTCCTTTCTGTTGTCGAAATGGGACAATTTTGCCACCTTCCATGGATCGAAGCAAGTCTAAGTCAGTTTTCCAAATGGAAGTTTACAAAATGCCACCAGACTTGAACAGGACTCAGTTCTTCCCACCCCAAAACTTGAAGATCAACGGGACATTCAGCCCTGATTATCAATGTGGACCTCCTGTGCGCGTTAGCCCGAGCATGTTCCCCGACCCTAGCGGGTTACCTTCAGAATCAGCAGCAGTTGCTAGCTGGCAAGTGGTCTGCAACATCACAGTTGTGAAGTCAGAGCCCCCGAAATGCTGTGTATCCTTCTCCGCATTCTACAATGATTATGTTGTTCCATGCAATACTTGCGCCTGTGGGTGCCTTCCCAACCCAAGCAATGTATGTAGTGCCACGGACTCGGCGCTGCTTCTACCATCCGAGTCTCTGCTTGTCCCATTTGAGAACAGAACCGAAAAAGCAATTGCTTTCAATGAGCTAAAGAAAAGGGCAATTCCAAATCCATTACCTTGTGGAGATAATTGTGGCATCAGCATCAACTGGCACTTACTTGCAGATTACAGAGATGGCTGGAGTGCAAGAATGACACTTTTCAACTGGGGTGAAAACGACTTTGAGGATTGGTTTGCTGCCGTGGAACTGGACAAAGCCTTTCCTGGGTTTGAAAAAGTGTACTCGTTCAATGGAAGTGCCCTCGGCGGTTCTAACAATACTATTTATATGCAGGGTCTTAAGGACTTCAATTATCTTGTTCGAGAAAGAGATGGACACAATCCAAAGAAAGATCCTCGTCTTCCAGGTACCCAGCAGTCGGTCATATCATTTAAGAAGAAGCCAACACCTGGAATTAAGGTGGTAAGTGGGGATGGGTTTCCAACCAAAGTGTACTTTAATGGCGAAGAGTGCTCGCTTCCCTTTGTACTTCCAACAAACAGTGATCATCGAACCGCTGCTGCTGCTACTGTTTCCGGCGTTCTCATAGCTTTGCTAGTTCTCATGTTTTTGCAGCAATAGCTTGATGGAAGAGGCGTAACCTCTTCCTTTAATCCGAATATTTGCTTTAGATGAGATTCCACTACATTCTTTTGTACTTTTTGCTGTGATTACGTCTGTATATCTTCCTTGGACATCACCCCCAGCATATTGGAAATCTTGTTAGGGAGTTCAAAACTTTCTAATTATATATACGAGGAGCTCAATGATTTTCCGTGAAAGTTAGATATTGTCTCTCTGCCATGGTTGCCAATCCTGGTCGGTGACCAAAGTGGTGTCTTTCATCTTTAACTAAGTTACAATTGTTCAGATGTTTCAGGTTTGGTTCTTGTTTTTTCTCTCAATTGTTGGTTCCCTACAGCCTATGGTCTGTTAACAACGTTGAACGAGGTTCGAAATCTAAAGACATGATGAAGGATGCACCATCAAACCGATAATTTATATACGAGTATGCATGAGTCCATCAACAAGTTGGGATATAAACAGATGAGACCTCTTAGTGAAGCAGTCTAGGGATGAAGCAGTATAACAGAATATGCTCATGACAGTAAGAAAAATATATAACAGTAGCTAAACGGGGGAATTAAATTGAAACTCTACCAGAAAAGCAATCTAGCCGCTTAGTCTAGATAATGAGATCATTTTCCTAAGAGAGTGCAAAGATAGACTTCTCCTACATGTAGTAACCATTGGCTGGGAAGCCATCAAACGTAGAACTGCCTTTGACAGGTCCAACAGAATGCTGAAAAAAGACAGATGAGATTGTTCATGACAAGCTTATAAGAAAACTTCAAATCACTAGTATAACGGATGAAAAGGCTGAAAGTCACTTGCATATGAACTGACCTGACCAAATAGTCCAGTACCCAGACCATGTCCCTGATTTACGCCAACGGCTGGAATTAGAAGACTACGTTGATCAAAGTTCGTCGGCTCGTAGCTTGAACCAGAAGTAAGCTCCTGAGCTATGGCGCTCAGCGACCATGGGCTTGGGCTAGGGCTACTCTCGAGCCATTTGGGATCAGCGAAAAGATTGATAGGACCGGAGAAAGTGGAAAAGAAGGAAATAATGCCGCTCCCTCATTTGAGGCGTTGCTACTAAAGATGTTTGCATTTGATCCTTGAAGATTTGTTTGTGAAATATCTGAGTTATTATTCTGCGGGAGTGTACTGGAGGCACTGTCATTTTCAAGGCTGCAACTCTTCAAAGAAGAAGTTCCCTGGTTGATTCTTGGGACTGGATGGAGTACTCAACATTTTTGCGTTGCTTTCTGATATGTAGACGATATTTCTGAAGCATAATATTTGGTATTGATAGTGACCTTATGCGATAGAAACAAGGTGTTGATCGCAGTTATATCTGAAGTTCTTCTCCACCATAACATTCCAAGTGCTATTTAGGGCCCTATAAGGTACATGATCTTTCACAAGCAATTGCATGAAAGATACCTGGAGATGACTAGCTAGCAACTTGCCTCCTTGTAAGATGAGGAACCTCCATATTCTCCCAAATCTTGAGTGCGATCGCATCTGCCGTGAGACATTAAACGACGAGTTTGTTAACAAAGGAAATTTAACGAAGTTAATTAAGATCCCTGGGGAAACTAATAAATTAGATCGAATCCAAATGGAATTTAGGATGTGTCAACCACGATTCCAAACATGAAATTCGAATGTTTAGAAACTAAATAACATGAGAGAGAGAGAGAGAGAGAGAGAGAGAGAGAGAGAGAGAGAGAGAGAGAGACGTTAAAGTTGAGTAAACGAAGGAAAGAAAGTCACACTGGAAACCAATTTGCTTAACTTCTTGCACAAGTTTTTTGATGGAGCTCAGGACTCCACACCATTCTACGATTTCTCAACGACACCGCACCATCGTTCTTGTCGTCCCTCCCTTCCTCGTCCGCGCTAAAGTTTCCACGACTTGAGCTTCCATGCCTTTCTCGAACCTGCATCGATCCATGATCTTTGTAGCTAAACTCAGTCAGCGGTAACCCTGGTCTTTGTGCATTGCTCGACTGACGGGACAACTTGAATCCAGATTTCCGCTTGCGAACGACGTGTTGCCACAGCAACTCTCAACGTCACCAATATCTTGACAGGCTTGACTAGGTAATCACAGGCCCCTTGAATGATAACTTTCAAAATAACATCTCCATTCTTATTTGCTTCTTCCTATAATTAAAGCACATACGTCTAAGGTTTCTCCTAAACGCCCATGGCAGATACATACATATACTAAGCCAAATATGAACCAAAAGTGGACATATCGACTTGGTACTTACTAACAACTGGAAGGTCCCATCTGTAATGCCTTAAGAAGCCGAACTGCATCGCCAGCTCGACATATGTACGTCCGTTAGAACAACGTGAATTCGACTTTTGTCGGTCATAGGGATAGACAAGGCCGTACGTACTCCTTCACATGTGGTAACTACAACAAAACAGTTAAGGAAAAGCTTTGTGACAAGCCGATAGCGCCACAGTCATGTAAAACGGTTCGACAAAAAGTTTGGAGGGAGATTTTCTCAGTGATCAAATCAAGAACTAATGGAACCTTGATGATGGGCAAGCCTGAAGCATTTCAGCAAGCCTGTCGCGGCATGTTTCATCATCATCGACGACAAGAACATTAATATTATGCGCGATTGCGGCGCGAAAAACACCATTAGCGACTCCTTGGGTTGTTAACATAGGACCACGCTGATGGAAAAGCCAAAGGAGATTCCTGAATAGAGTTTGGATAAACTGCACAGGATAAACTTCAGTTTTATCGGGTGCTGCCATGTTAAACACGGAAAGAAAGTGAACATAAAAGGAAAGAGTTTAGTTGTCTGGGTACCTACCAATTCTTTTTTGGGAGCAAAAACATCAAATCTATTTTCTAGCCAAGATTTTACAAGTACGCATTTTTTTTAATTATTTATAAAGTTCATGCATTAAGTCCATATATAATAGCTTTCTTCTTCTTTTTTTTTGGTGCTTTAAGAATGGTGCATAGACATTACATCTTAATCCCTCGTGTACGGTGTGTGCCATGAGCATCTGTCACTAGGATATCAGAAAGATCTGAAGGTGGAGTAGTCAAAATTCGGAGCCCATAATCTCTACTCTTGCTTGATTGGGCCAATTTGTCGGCACAAGCATTAGTTTTCCGCCAAATCTAATTATATTTATACTATTTATAAAGGAAAAATATGATTTGATTTGATGTTACATAACTACTTATCTAAAATGGTGACAAATTGTATTTTATAATTTTTTTAAAAAAATTTATAAAATAAAAGTTTAAATAGTGAATGACTACTGTTAATTTTTATAATGTATAATTCATTTTATCGAATGCACCTTATACATTATGATACTTGAATTTTTAACAAGATTTTATACTATTAACTTCAATTTTGTATACGCATCGCGTGTGTTACGGCGACTCGTATATATGAAAGCTAAAACTGAAAGAATGTAACATTATCTTTCCTACTTGGCATTCCTCTCTTTAGGATTGAGATTCCCTATACCCATTTGTGTGAGAGGGGGGAGAGAGAGAGAGAGAGGGGGCTGTAACCATGGTTACTCTCTCTCTTCCCTCTCTCTTCCTCTCACAAAAATGGGTACAGCACCCCTGCTGTAACTATGGGTTACAGCAGGGGATCTGGATCCCTCTCTTTATGTCATTTGGCATTCAACTAATCATATAAATTTTATCTTTCTCTTTCTTCCGCATCAACATATGCATGTCCCACTTAAAAATAAATCTCTCTCTCTCTCTCCTCATAAATTTTAAATTGAATAAACTTTTGCTCCTACCCAGGTTCTAGGAATCTTCCTTCAATCTCGTGTATAGTGACAATTAATAATCGCTAAATATTTCTAGTGACTTTTTTTCTAACACTTTCAGCGACAATTTTATTAGCACTTTTTTAACGTCGCTAAATAAAAGTCACTATAAACATTTAGAGACAATTGACTGTCGCTATATAGGAGGTATGAGGAACATTCCTTCAACTGAGGTAGCAGCCAAAATTTTTCCTTTTAAATTTATGTCTCATTCTAATCAATATCTTATTCAAATCTTAAAACTTTTCAATATTTTACACAACTCTAACATGTTTTCACAATCTAACAAAATTTATGTCTCATTCTAATCAATATATATATGTCCATATATACGTATAATTATCTCTCATATTATATTTTTTGTTATGTCACATAATTTTTTATACTGTTATAAGTGAGTTTTATTAGTAAAAACCTCAATACACGGGTTCTTAAAAAAACTCATAAAAGGGTGAAAATAACATTATTTGCTATTTGTATTCGACATATATGTATGATCTTTTAATTAGGCTTTATTGATCCCGTGTACAACGCACGGGGTTAATACTAGTGAATATTAATATGCAGTCCCATTCCTTTTCAAGCAGTCCCATTTCTTCTTTCACCATCCATATATATTTTCTTTGATTGAGGAGAAAAATATACTTCTCCAAAAAAATTCGTTGACATGGACTACCCAAATTCTGAATACCGTTTGATGGTCTTTTGTCATTTAAAGGTCAGTGACGGTTATTAACTTTTAGTGACAAATGAGAGGGTAGAATAGCATATTAAGGGGTGATACAGCCTCTCTGAACCACGACAACAAAAGTTCCAACAGAACAGTTTCTGATCAGATTCAAAGCATAAGATGAATGCCCAACTTTGAACTGATAGATAACATGTAAGACTGTACAACTAGATGCAACTAACTACCGAGCAAAATCTGCCGTTGCCAGCTCCGTCAGCTGTTATCAATAGTTCTAGAGAGACCGATCCACAAACGGGAAAAATGTCCAGTCCCGCCATGTCTTCCCGATCAGAAAAATGCACTATATTTTGCGCTCAACCGACATGTATACTTTAACTGGCTAAGAGGTCGAAAGACCCAACGATCAGATCAGAACAGTATTTCCTTGAGGATCAGGAGGACTAGCATGACGAAGCACATGATAATGAGCACCGTTGCACAAGTCACCATTCCCCCTTTCCTCTGAGTTCTCTCTGCCTGCAGTTCAAAATACACAGAATGAGTGCTTTTCATCGCATGACAATAATTCATTCGCAGTTCCCAAAGCAGTAATGCATCAAATGCACCGGGTTTGGTAATCGCGGGATACTGTGATGATGACATAGGGCCAATGAGAGAAAATAAACCTTCTTCAACTCTTTAAAGCCTTCTTCTACAGAGGAAGCAACATTCTGAACGTTGTAGTCTATTCGATCCAAAATGGTGCCCTGTAGAAGGTATCAACTTGGTACATCTTGAATTGCCAGAAAGTTTTATGCACGCTATGTAGAAATAAGGTTATAACCTGGTCTATTACGAGAACAGAGAGATCCTTCATGATTTGGGCAATCTCGTTTACTGATTGCAAAACCTACATGCATCATCTATTTCAGTAAGTGAAAGAAGGGAGCAATATATGTTAATGTTGATCATCACACTAACCAGGAAGCATCTCAGAATACCTGTCTGATCTCTCGCTCCCGTTCAGCTGCAAAAAGCTCACTTTTCTTCAGAGTAGCCATTTGGTGTTCATTAAA
The DNA here is from genome assembly GCA_033070095.1 of Escallonia herrerae. Lineage (NCBI taxonomy): Eukaryota > Viridiplantae > Streptophyta > Magnoliopsida > Escalloniales > Escalloniaceae > Escallonia > Escallonia herrerae. The sequence goes on along the minus strand of JAVXUP010000807.1, from coordinate 45,837 downwards.
ACCCTGATATAATCAAGCAAAAATTCATTTTATATATTGATTGGTCTCTTAGGGCACGCTTGGTTCACGGTACGCAGCCTAACATCAATCGTTCAGTAAGCATAACCGAATGAGCATATTTGGTTCACTTTTAAAGATTGAAAAGAATGGTCATGGCGATTACATTCACTCGTTTGCTTTACAGAATCAAGATTGTGATATAGTGAAAAATTGTGCAATGACTCACCTCAAATGTTCGTTACGTATCGTTTATCTGTTCACTTCTTTTAAAATGACATAACAGTGGTAGAGCACCTTCTTATCAAACAATCCTGATACTTCCTTCCATGGGGTAGATCATGACACTACCAATGAAGTACAAGTTTACAACAAAATGAAGTTGCATGTGATGACAATGGTACATTGGCATGTCTGTTGTTCAACCTATTTTGAAAATCAGAAGCATTGCAATTAACTCTGCCATTCTGAGGCAAGAGTTAATTGGCCTTGCTTGGCTTGGCACATCCCCCTCCCAAAGAGGAAAAAAAGAACGTAACTCAACAGCTTGGAAAATTTTTATTTGAGAAAACATTGTGAACCAATCAGGCTCACAAATCAAAACCAATTATAACCAAAAGCTCCAAAAATCATGTCCTTGGCTTCGCTTTCATCCACTGTTAGTTTTTCATAAAACATGATATCGAGTGATAATCTAAATCAAAATCTAGTGATTCTATAACCTTCAGCCTGCTTGCCCCACTAACTAATTCGGAAGATGATATCTACCGAATTCGAGCAAGGTTCTACTAAAAAGTAAATACCCGGAAATAAAAGGCATACCTGTTCAGTAAATTCTTCATCTTCTACTCGGTGTTTACTTTCATTTAAATTCATCTCTAAATCAAGGCCATCATGTCCCTGCACCAGGAAAAGAGAACATCAGTACAAATAGAAGTCAATCTCTACGAGTACCTATGTATACATATAAAGAGGACGATACAAGTAATACTGCTACAAGAGGACCAAAAAAGAGCCAGAGAATCTAAATAATTCAGAATCAAAGAAGGTGCCTTACATATGCAGAATGTATTAACGATGTATATATCCGCAAAATGTCCTTAGAAGTCACATAATACAGAATTACCATGAATTTGGCAATAAATAAATGGTGTGCACCTCTTTTTGCTGCCGTAGATGTCTCAAGTAAGTTGACTGTTTCTTCCGAAGCTCCACTGAAAGGTTCTGGAGATCCGTAGCAAGAGATCGCTGTTTAAAAGAGATTAAACATGAGGAAATTAATACGATTACGCCACCAGGAATTATGCTTCTGATTGATGTATACTAGAACGCAGCAGGTAAAAGAGTGGGGGCACTACAGGACCCTCTTCCTTAACCCCAATTACTACGGGAATACCGAGAGAAAGGAGGGAAAGGATTATTAGCCAGTTCAGGAGTGGACTGATGTAAACCTAACATTTGGTATTATTTGCACAGCGTAACTTCTCTCAGATTAGAACAGCAACCTCATGATTGTTGCCTCGACCTCTCAGATAAAATTCCAGGTTACTTGATATTCCATGTTGGTTTTGGTCCATTCCAAACCCTATTCTAGTCCAATTGAGCCAAGATGAATATGAATCTTCTTGCTCAATATGATATGGCCATCACATTACAGAACAAATTTCAGCTGCTGAACATGGCTATACGAGGAACAAATAAAACTAATTAATAAATTGACAGAAAACAAACATAGCACTAAGCCTTACACAGAAGTCAAGCAACTAAGGAATTGCAAAAACGCTAAGCACGGATCAGCCTCGCCAGCCTAACCAAAATCAAATGAAGCAGACTAACTATAAAAAGAATTGAAGTAACAGAAGATCAAGCAACAGATCAGGAAGATCATCAAAAGCATTAAAGTCATTCAACAACTTAAGAGAATTCTGCAAAAGTATACATAGATGAAAACTGCAAACCTTTTAAATAAGAACAAAAAGCGGCGGATCCAAAGGAACATCACAAAAGCATCAAACTCAAGTCAACCTTTTTTCACGGAAATATGCAGAAAAATCACGACAAAAAAACAGCAGATATGTATGAATGCGTGGTAAAAATAAACAGAGCGAAGAGAATGAAGAGATGAAAGGAGGCCGGACCTGCATATTGCACTTGACGAGGTCGAGAGGAGTGACCGCCATGTGCGTGAGGCCGCAGCTGAGGATTCCTCCAACGGTACCCACGGCGTAGAACTGGGGCTAGTACATCTGGATCTTGCCTGGCTGGCTCGGAGCCTGAATCGCAAAGCTGCCGCTCTTCGCCGGAGACGGTCCGGTCGTCGGCGACGGCGGCGAGGAAAAGAGGCTGCGGTTCGAATTATTCGTCATGTTTTCAAATTCCAGGGTTTTAGACGACGAAGAAGAGGAGTAGAGGAAGCTAGGGATGAGAGATTGACGAGAGTTCTCGGAAAACGCCATTCTTGAGGGACCGAGAGAGGAAAGCTGAGGGGAGGCACAAATTGGAAATGGGCCTCTCCGAATTGCTATGTGTCCGAACGTAGAACGGGTGCAGTGCTAAAAGCCTTGACCTTTTAGCACTGCACCCGGCAATGGTCCCAAAAGAAACCAATCTTAATACTACTTTCAAGTTGAATATAAAGGGTATGATGATCTAGCATTCTAAGCTCACATATGATAGAAAGAAGTGCATAATGTAGAAATTTCATCATATGCAAGTCTTTATAATACCTTATTTAGAATGTCAAATGAATTGGGGGAGAGAGAGAGAGAGAGAGAGGGCACAAAACAGGAAATAACTGATATACCCTTTCAGCACACATGCAGAAAGTAGAGAAGAAATGAAGAAACCAACAATATACTGCATCAGTAAACCATGCTGCTACCAAGAGAGAAAAAATCCGGTGATGTCCAGTCGGTGGTAAAGGAAATTAATAAGTACACAAAAGGGTGGACTAGAAAATACAAGATATTAGCTTTGAATCCAACAGACGATCCATTTCTCATTCAACAGAAATGAAGAAACTGATAACCAAAATGCAGATTCTTTAACAAACATCAAAATTTGTGCAAAGCCATTAAAAATCTTGCAAAACAAAGGGGGCTTAGGACCATCAGCATCGTACCTGTACATTTTTCCTAATATTTGAATCCTCGGAAGGTCCACCTGCAGAAAGCTTTTGTAAACTCTTTTCTGACCTCCTCAGTAGAACCGTAATCTCTTGGGTAAGAGCCTCGATCATACGTTGATCTTCTCTGCCGTCTCCAAAAGAGGGAGTCAAAGCCTTTGCATGAGCTTTGACTAGCTCCGCCATTTTGATCCGAACACGCTGTATACTGGCAGCAACTTCTTCAGAAACATCCACCCAATCTGGAGGTAGGCCCACTGTAAATGCATCCCTACTGCAGAAACAATACAATGCTTGATGTCTATTTTACTTAGAAGACTTTCACCTTCTTGCTCCACGAAAACTATTCAGAGAGGCATTTGTTTCATAGATGTAAAACATAAAATATCCAAAAAAAAATGTTTTCAACTTAACCTGATTGAGAACAGATAATATAAACAAAGACCGCCAAAAAGGGGGCAAATATCTATACCCAGCAAGAAGCTCTCCAATATAGGCAAATGGACTCGTGGGGAGCTTCTTGCTGGGTATAGATAGATGAGTTGTACTGGTATTTGCTAATATTGGAGAAAGGGGGTAAGAAGGGAAGCTCTCCCCTTCTCAACCCCCCACCCAACGACAAAGTGTAGACAAAAGTAGAGCCTTAACCCAGACATTAAGCACAGGGGAATCAAGCCCCAAACTGTTAATAAATTGGGTCAGTGGACCCATTATCCGCCCACTAACAGATAATGTGTATTTGTTAGTCTGGATAATAACAGTTAATTAGAGGACATTTATCTCCTAAGTGTTTGAGATAAATACAATATTTATCTCTTAAGTGTTTGAGGTAAATACAATATTTATCTCTTAGGTGTTTGAGATAAATGCATCTTTATCTCCTAAGTGTTTGAGGTAAAGCCTAGTCTCTAATTCTATCTCTATGTAAAGGCTAGAGATATCCCAAGAAATCGAGAGACACAGAAAATAAGTGATAAACAATGTCACAAGACAGTCCCTCTCTCTGTTTCACTCTCTCTAGAGCATCACCGAGCTCTAAGATTTGGTTCGTGGACAAAGAACTTGACTCTAATAACCGTTTTCGTACCTGCGAAAAAGATCAACGTGTTGAAGGCGCGTAACAACAAGGATTCTTCTTCGGAATTTTTGGGAACTTCGTAAGGTATGTTTCCGAACCCACTACGTGTTACGTGGTAAGCGCATTAATCGTTTAATTGTTTCTACACAAACCTTCTCTCTTACCTTCCTCTTATAAAGCGACCAGAATCTCAAGGGAGCCGAAACGGACCGTGGCATAGTATAGCTCAAGTTGTAACGCACTTGATAAGCTACAGCAAAGTATGACTCAACTTGAAAAGGGCTAATAAAAATAAGGAGGTACACTAGGTGGTTCATTTAGCATAAAGGAACAGGCACAAGCATCATATAAGCAAACTCATAAAAGTATTGCTCCAAACATAATTGGCTTGCTTCTAAATATATCCAGATGTAATCCTTATAATGCACGCACAGAGAAGAAGTACCTCTCATATTCTACACCTCTCTCTTCATTTTCTGAGCACCTCAGACTTCTTCCTCTTTTCTATTTCAGTCCCTAACTTGTTTCGGGCTTTGTAGTCAATTTCCCTGGGGAACTTGCAAGTGGTGACCATTGCTTGGATGACTAGATTGTCTGCCCTTAAGATATTCTTGCGGCTTGGTCAAGCATGCGGCCCTCACTATTCCAACTGGGTCAGGTGACAGAAATAGCTCCTAAGCAAGGATAAGCTAGACTTCAGACTAATGCCATGTCAGCATATACCTCTCCGACAGGTGAACGAGAGCCTCCAGTCTACATGATCAAGCTTTCAGAACAAGACGGCCATTCCACTTCTCCCACTAAAGTCCATGCACCCATTAGCGACCAAGACTGCTTCCTTGATTTGCCTAACCCAACAAAAGCATTCTGGCACATGAAAACAACCTTAATCACAGCCCTCATCAGCCTTAAACAAAGGTGTTTTAGCCAACAAAAATACGAAGAACTTATGTCATGCTCCAGAAGGAATTTTAAACATGAAATTAATTATTTTTGGTAACATATAACATGATGTCACAATTCCAGCCAGAGCTCAGGAGGAATCCACGGAAGATAATCACCAGAGATCGCAGCAGGATGAAGCGATGGCAGGAGGGAACTCAGCTCAGCAGCAGCAAGCCAGAGCTCCACTGGGAATCAAAATCGGGAAGAAAGACTTTCGCGCCACAGGGAACTACATCGCTTAGCCGGTTGCACCAAATAAAGAGAACGGCACCGTTTGGACTTACATTTAACATTTGCTTGAAGTCTCTTTACCGACTTTTTTGTATTTTGAATTTACCGTTATTTCCTTTTCATTTGAATTTCCGTTGTAACTTCCCTTTAAACCAAGGAAGAAAGAGAAAACATGCATGTACGATGATGATATCTGAGATCTCTCTCTCTAATCGAAATTCTCTCTTCTTCTTCTTTCTCAATTCTGTTCTATTTGTCGTTTCCAATTTGTACCCAAAATTGAACCAATTTCCTCAATCACAGCAGCCACGGCAGTAGTGTGTAGTGTATCGAGCTCGAGACACCACTGCCATGGCTAAATGACCTGGAATTCTCGGCTTGATTTTAGAATGAATTAACAAGAGTCTGGGATTTTTAAGAGAAAGAAGAATCAGAATTGAGAGAACAGGGAATAGAGTTCACTAGAGAGAGAGAGAGAATGTTTCTCGCAATACATCTTACATGCCTCTTTCCTCATTTCTTCCCTGATTTAAAGGGAAACCATAACCGACCTTCTAACCGGCATTCAAACAAGGCATAAGAACAAGCGGCAAATTTGAACAAGCTCAAACGACGCCGTCTCATCCTAAACAAACTCATTATCTAAACGATGCCGTCTCACTTATTGGTGGAGTGGTCTAAGCAACGTCGTTCCCAGTGACGCGAATATCATCTCCAAGTGACGTCGTTTCCAGTGGCGTCACTGTCTTCTTCTTGAACTTGATCTTCACTCGAGCTCGAGCTGGAATGGCTGTGACCTCTGCTTCACCATGTTGCCATCCTGTCTCAGCTTCGTCCCTGGTCCCCTCCTGAGCTTCAGCTGGAGCTGTTACATAGTGTCTCTGATCGGATACACTACACATGAACCCTCCCACCCACCCCCTTCCCGGACCAAAGATAGATACTATAGCATATAAATGGCTTATATGTTGACTAAGATGGCAATTTGATTCAAGCATCCAACCATCGGTAACAAACACAAGGGCTTGTGGAATATTTAAGGGAAATTTCAAGAACATGTAGACAAAGTACAAGAAAATCAAGTTTGTACCAAAAAGGTTCTAATACACCTAAGAAATATGATATTCTCAAAAAAAAACCCAGATATAAGTCAAAGAATGATGGCAGCTAAGCAAGCAATTTCGAAACCCTAAACACACGTATATAGCCTATCTTTATACGGCCTTTTCTTCAACTACATACCAAGAAAATCAAATTCGAAATGGTCAGTCAAATTGCAAAGTTGAAGAAAATAAAGAAAATGTGGTACCTGGAAGGGCCAGGATCCTCCGTGCTCAGAGGAGCATAAGAAGACCCGTTTGAACGATGGAAAAGGGGGGCCATTTCAATGACCGGACCACCAAAAGCCGACGAAGATGTCACAGGCACACGATTGCAATTCAAAGTGTCCCTGTACTTGCTGAACTGACTCGTCCGGTTCCTCGTCGCCATCTCGAAAAGAAATCACAACCCAGAATCAAACAACCTCAAAACAACAATTCAACATCGCTTCTCTAAATCGATGAACTTTGTGTCCGGACAAAGAGGGGGTTTTCTTTCTCTTTTCCTCTTCTTGGGTGCCTAACACTGCGGTGAAGTTGACAGAAAATAAGACGTTATGTTCAGGCGGGTTCCGTTGGGTTTCAACTGCCATCTGATATGCGGTCCTTGGACTTTTACGCGAGCTTTTTATTAATTTCTTGTTATCATTTTTCCGTTATTATTCATATAAAATCTCGTTCTGACTAATAATTCCTCTATATTATTTACTTTTTTTCAAGATTATTTGGTCAAACCGGAACTTAAAAGAGGTAATAATTACTTTTGATCGACATGATGTAACACTTTGGTTTTTCTCTTTTTGGTCTTTACATTTACAAAATCAATTTGCTATATTGTCCCAAAAAAATTGTAACTTATATATTTTAAAAAGTTAATACAAAAATATTATTTTGGCCTCTATATAAGGCTCGATCAATATCACATGCACCTTGCGCACTCTACTTTTCTATCACAGATTATGCACCGGACTCCATGTACCTCTCGTAATTTTATGCTCAGGGTTGTTAGTAAGTTGCAGGAGGTTTCATTCCGTACATATTGACCGAGAAAATGACCGTATTTTAGATCTTGCATCTACTCTAGGTAGATTTGCATCTCGATCAGTTTATAATTATCCACAGACATGGACAGTTTCTGTATAAACTATTAACTACTAGTTTGTTATTTGGGTAGAGATTTCCTCATTGTTTTTGCTGATGTAGTGTGGATGGATTTTTGTTGTAAACTTAGTTGTTAATTTTTATCCTGATATATATTTCTATATTCATAAAAAAAAGAGAAGGGTATCACATGTATCTGTTAGTGTACAGACCGATACTTTGATCGGTACTTTGTAAAGAGCTACTCCACTAAAAGCAAAAATAATACGTAATGATCGATATTTTCAACTTGAGTACGATACCTATTTTATTCCAACATTACTCGTAACTTTAGTCAAATAATTACGGATGCCGCATAAGTATGAACTAAAATCAGTTTTAAAAATAATTTATAATCTACGTACAACCTATTACTCAAATTCAATTTAACCATTATCTATACAAGTAATCTAACTGACGCTCGCTAAATCTTGATTGTGATCGGACTTCGGAACTAAAATAGCGTATGAGTCAAAGCTATGAAGGGAATTAATACGCTCACCGTCGTTGACGGCAGATCATGAAATTGCGCGAGAGTACTTCACCATACTGAGAATCGGGTTCGAATCATTGAAGAATTCAGTCACGACTCGAATCTACCTTCATCATTCCGCCGGTATCTCTGTTGGTTTTTCCGGTGCCTTCCGTAAATAAACTCAAATATACCGACGTATACGTATAGAGAGAGAGAGAACCCATCTCTAAAACCCTCAAAGACCGTATCTGTTATACGTGTATACATGAACAGAGATTTTTTGTACGGAATTACTAGAAGGGTATTGTTGTGATATTCAATGAGGTATGATCCAACATTGGACTTGGGAGTGTCTTGTACAGATGGTTAGTCTCTGCACAAAGTCTTGCTTCTTTTTTATCTGAAATAAGTTTTTCATTTTACTTATCATACACTCACTACTTTGTTTCATAAATTTTTAGGATAACATTTTTGAACACGTGCTTCATAATTTTTGTTCTCTTTGTTTTTGTAAATTAAATCCCTAAGATGCGGTTTCAATATGTAGACATTGACTTCACTATTGCTTGTGATATTTGTGATATAGTTTAACTTGTCAAACATTACCCTATGCGAATTATTTACGAGGTTCAAGTCCATGTTTAGATGCTCCAATTGTATGGTTGAAATTTGCGATTAGTTAAGAGGTACCAAATATATGAAACGGAACAAGTAGTGATTGTAATAGAAGTATAAGAAACTTTGCTTGTTGTAGGAGATGACGACTACGTGGATGTAGAGGAGGTTGAAGAGTACGAAGAGTTGAAGTCGGACTTGACATGCCCTTTTTGTTTTGATGGCTTCGACACCATCGGGTGGTTCTGCCATATCGATGCAATGCATCCTGCTCGGACCAAGTCTGGGGTATCTATTTCACTTCCACCTTAAATTTTACTGACTATTACTCGTGCGCACATGATACTTGTTACCAATTGAGTGCTTGAAGATTATGTTTTTTGAGTTTAGCCGATTATGAGTACAGGTAGGCTAAGAAATACTCAATTGTAAAAAAAATTGAAGTTCAAAACTTGAACGAAAGAGGAGAAGCTATTACAGTATTTCCTTTAAGAAACTTGGGTTCGACAATAGTACTGGGGGAAAAAATATCAAACTTATCGGGGCACAATTGCCCACCACTGCCAAATGGTGATAATTATTGAGTTTTAGAGGATATAGATTCCCGAAGGATCAAGCTAAGAACACTGTTTGACACTGATTTTACATATGGCATGGCTCACATTAGTCCAGTTTTAGTAGTAGTCTAATGTCTGCCATATTTAGAAAGTGTCATCGCTATATTACAGGGGATGTACCCTTAAGTAGTACGTTTGGCTACTATCTTACTCTTAATAGTATGGCTTGTTGAGTTATGATTAGGTGAGGGTCGATTGCTACGTTTTTAACATATTATCAGGGTTTGGGACGATTCAAGTGAGGGCGGGCATATGGCATAGCCAATGTTAGAGGTTGGCTAAGTCTATGGTTTGCTATGAAGATGAGCATTGATGATATGGTGTAATAGCAGTGGAAGTTAAGTTGTGATGTCATGAGATGTCCCCTGCACATTAGTTTGGCCCCCTTTGGGCGTTTTCTTAAATGAATATTTACTTGTCAAAGAAGAAAAACGAAAAACGAGATAGGTAGATCGCAGTTGGAAATTTTGACTGTCATAAGCTTACTATACAGCATGCATTTTTTTGGATCTTAACCAGATGCAACCAAATTTGTGCTAAACAGTTGCGTAATGAACGTCTGAATTTCTATTTATCTTTTTATAGTCATTATTTTTTGAGTGTTCCTTATTTTTCTGATAATGCTTCTTCTATTTGCAGATCTGTCCTCTTTGTGATACAAATACGGGGACGAACATGTCTGCTCACATAATCAAGCAACACGAAAGTATCATAAAGATATCCTTTATGTCTTTTTGCTCGAGTTAACATACTTGACTTTTTCCTGTCTTGATTTGGAATTGACACGTAACTAGTGCTCAAGTATGGCCATTCACATCCTCTTGCTTTTCGAAGTGATATCCGCTGTGAAACGGATACAAAACGTGTATCTAAGTAACAAATCAGCATAAATATAGATATTCCCGATAGTTTATAACTCTGGGGTTTATGAATGTGTGGCTAATGTTTAACTGTTATTGGTCATTACGCATAAAGTGGTTCGAAGTTTGCTTCTTCCCCAATTATCATCTAGTTTTTTTAGTTTTATTGTTGAACTCCTTGTCACCAAGTTTGTAGGGAACTAATGTAGACCAATTAAATTGTATCAAATAGTATCCTTTTGGCCGTATAGATGCTATCAACTCAGAGTATGCACCCTATATAAATTACGATGTGTGAACTCTTCTAGCTTTCATTTCCTCAAAACTGTTTGCAGGTGTCTATATCTTCTGGGAAATTTATCACCAAGATTCATTTCATGGATGACTTGAGTCTATTGTCTGAATTCCTTGACGAACCGTTAACATTGTTAAAATAAAGATACTCAACGAGGTTGAATATTACTCAGCTCTATCATTGCTGACTGCGACACAGGATGGCTATCAACAAAAGCTTGCTAGAGGGTCCTCCTCTATTGTTTCTTCCTCCAATATTGCACCTGATTCTTTGCTGTCATTATTTGTCCACGACTTACCCCTAGCTGACGAGCCTGAAATTGTACAGCCTAGTTCTTTTGCTGGAACAAGTGCATCGGGCAAAAGCTCTGGTGGGAGTGCTTTAGAAAGGTACAAGCAGCTCTTCGCGCTTGACAGGTTATTTCACATGTCTTATGTGTCTTACCTCTTGCAGTCAGTAAAATGCATTTCTAGTCGGCCATATGAGCGTGCCTGTGTATTAGAGAAAATTTAACATCTCTTGAGGTATACAAAGTGAGCGCACGCTTTAAATTTCGAAGTTTCACAGAAAACCACCCTTATTTGGTACATATGTAGCAGTCTTTAGAAACAATTTAGACCAGTCTGTGTAGCGACCAGGTTCTGATTTAGGCTATAGCAAGCTCTTTGTTAAATTATGCAAAAGGTACACGTCCCTGTCCCCTCATCTCCGTAAAAAATTTCCCTGGCCAGGTCTTTTCCTTTCTGTTGGATATCCGATAGTCTTCCATGAATACAATTTGTTTGATCTTGAAAAGCATGCCCTTTTATACTTGATTTATCGAAAGCCACTTCAGGTTTGGCTACAAAACGGCGAGTACCCCTCCCTCTCTCTTAACTCCCCGAAACCCTCGTGTACAATGCCCATAGACTTTACTAAAAAGTTATTGCTCACCAGTTGCGCACAGAAGTGGCTTTTTAAAATAGCATTTGAACTAAACCAATTTAATTAGTGTTGAACCCGCTCTTTCCCTTTCTTCTATACAACAATGATATTGCTGTCCTCTGTTGTATTAGAGTCTAAGATGCGCCACTTATGAGAGGCCAGCTTGGAGACGTATTGTCTGTGGGTGTGTCTCCCACCCTACAATTACAGTAGAAATCAGCTAGTTGGATCCAGCATCAAGGTTGTTTCTAGTGTTATGCTCCATTGTGAGCTTGCTTAATGGATTTCTTCCTATAAAACATTAGCACCCTAACAGGGCATGACCTCGAGTTAGAACAACGTGTCCCAAACAGTTTACCATGCCTAATTGCTCTCACTACTAGATCTAAAAGCATTTATATTTCTCTGATCGAATCTGATTCATCTTTTGCCCCCTTGCTCTATCTTTGGTGGGAATGGTGGCAGACATAACCGACCATGTCCTTTGTCAGACAAGGATCAAGAGGAGAAGGCCCAGAGATGCAAGTTTGTACAAAGCCTGTTCTTTTCCACCATCCTTGATGACAACTTGTGAATGCTACAGGATTGAGCAGCAGTCATTTGCTCCAAGTATTGATAGAAAAGCTCATGATTGAAGTGCTGAATTCCTCGACAACATTAACACGGAGGTTTAGGTTAGATGTAGGATTCAAATCTAGTGCATGTTACGAAGAGGAGAAGTGCATTTTTCGTTGGCCTGATTTTGCAGAGTAGTTACGTGGGATTGAGATGTAATCACAATGTGCTCTTACACGGAAGGCCTAACAGGCCAACATTCATGAAACAATAAAATTTTACACATTTTCCTGCATTTCATTCGTCATGTGCTTGGAAAGAGAATAAAGCAGCTTCTAATTTTGGTTAATATAGCACAGGAACGTGTAATTACCAATTACCATTCACCCCTTCCCGCTCCCGCCAAAGTGAATATTCATTCATGGCGATGGTAAAGTCACATGATAGATATGACATGATGTAAAAGTGAAAAAACTTTTACTTCGAAAACAACAGCATACTAGAGATGGTGTTTCGAAAGAGTTGCTAACCCAATTTTTTTCTTTCTGTTTTTTAACTTTAAACTTCATTTTAGTCCGAGCTTGAGCAACCCCTCGATGACTAGTGCAACAAAAGAATAAAATTCAAAAACAGAGAACCGAAAGACCACACCTCTTATTCATACCGATACCGTGTTTAACAGATCTAGGACATTGCAACTTGCACAATAAGAAACGAAACAAGAGAATATACGTGAAACAATTGACCAGATTGCATACACTTTGATCCTTCTGCCCAGATAAAGAGAGCACGTCCACTTGAGCCTAACCTGAGCCTGCTCCCAAAATGACATATAAACTGTGCTGCAGCTGCCCATATACCACTGGCAAAAGGAAAACCAAGGTACTTTTCCCCACTTGACAACGTTCACAACACAATATTTCTCTCCCATCTTAATGAACTAGGTGTTCAAATCAAGCAGTACAAGCACATTCTTATTCCTTTGTTGAGTCGAGCAGATCCCGGTTAACCATCAGACAACCTCGAACATGAATAGATTATGAGAAGAATGTCAGCTAGCAGACATGATTTAGAGTTTATTGATTGGCGCGAAGCTTCCTGATCAACCACTTCTTCCTCAATTTAACATCCAAAGCCATAAATGTCTTCGCTTTCTTTTCATCTTCCAGAAAATCACAAGAGTCCAACACAAGGTCGTCGCCCATGTCAGGTAAGGCCTGAATTGCTTCAATCACATTCTCAATCGCGGTGGAGTTGGAGTTGTCATCTTTTCTATCATCTGCCAAAGAAGAAACTGCTGTCGCCATCTCCTGAAGAGCACTGGCCATGCCTTCTTGTTTGCTCCTTGATTTTTTCGAATGTGCAGAACTCGATTGGTTTTCGGATTGGCGCTTGTTCTTTTGATCAGCTACAGTGATCTTTGAACCAACATGTGATGAATCCTGCTCGTCGTTGCCAATCAGATCTGCACTAGAAGCTGATGCATCAGGAGATTGTGAACGCCTCAATTCTCTGTTAAGCTTGACCTCATGGACTCCATCTTGTTGGTCGAAGGTATAGTCTGAAACACTGCCTCTTCCATCAACGCCACTTAATTCTCTACATACCACACACAAGTCTTTATAGTATGGCACTGGTCTGGTCATGTATTGCCGTGCATCTGTATGAGCCTGCACTTTTAACACCTAAAACCACAAGAAACAAGTTTTTGTGCAAAGAAAATGAAGAGAGAAGCAAATGCGCAAAAAAGGAAGGCACATCTTTCATAGGCGAAAATACGAATATTTTCTCCGAAAAGAGCAAGTGGAAGTTGTCACAGTTATTGAAATGGCTATCAAACATGCACAAGTGGAACAGAATACACACCTTAATATAATCCTGCCACACCCAGTCGTCAGCGGTCACCATTTGACGTGTTTCATCCCACATAAACCCATCCAACTCTAAGAGATTTTTTATAAGATTATATTGCCTTCTCAGTGTTTTGTACCGATTTTTCAGGATATCAGTCTCATACTTAAAGCCAAATCTAGCATTAAAAGATGTGGTCATCTCCATCCATGCTTGCTTGTGAAATAGGCCATCAATCTGGTCTCCTTTCTGAACGTGATCCAGCATTACGTCAATGAAATAACGGTCCATAGGTGGTTGCCAATATGTCCGAGTACGAGCAACCACCATCGAGCCCCTATTGTCTGTTCGTTGAGGAGTATTATTTACAGTTACATTTGACGCAGTGACTCTGTACTCATCATCAACCATAATTTCCTGAAGAGCCTCCGCAGAAGCTTCACCAACACTGCTTGGCCCAACCGCGACTGTTGTGTCCCCAACTGAATGTGATGAAGATTCCATCAAACTGTCACCTGGCTTCCCGTCATTAACAGGTGTAGCCGGAGACACTCCCAATGTATCTGAAGCTGGTACAGTACTATCAATGTCAGCAGTTTGGCTATAAATATGCCATTTCCCTTCAACGGTTGTGTTTTTGTAAATCTCACACAAATCACTGAAATGAGGAATAGATTTTATTCTGTAAGATCGAGCATCAGGATGTACCTGCAAGTACAACTTTTAAGCAAATGGAACACATGCAAATCTTATGCTTTAAATCTTAAGCACTGCACCTTGATATAATCATCCCAGACCCTATCGTCAGCTGTCACCATTTGCCGCGTCTCGTCCCATCTAAACCCTTCCTGGTCAAGGAGATTCTTTGTAGCCTTGTACAAATTCCTTAGTGTTTTGTGCCGATTTTTCAAGACGTCTTTTTTGTTTTGAAATTTGAACTTTGCATTGAACAATGATGCCATGTTTATGGTGGCATTTGTTCTTCTAGTCTTGTGTGAGGTTTTGATTGAAAAGTTTGGATTTGTGAGATGGGTACTGAAGAGAAGGTGAGAAGAAGACATGAAACTTTCAGTTGATTGGTCCGAATCGGGCCAAAAAATCGGGCCAGCCCTAAAAACCGGGTCAGGGCCTAAAAACGGGGCGATTTTGGGCCAACCCGTTTTTTAGGGCCAGAACCGGACTTTTTTGGGCGGGGCCTGGCATGGATAATTTCGGGGAATGTTTCGGCCTGGTCCAAGCCCTGGCCCAAAGCCCTTAATTATCGGGCCATCACTGTTCACATACAGGGCCGGGCCAGCCCGGGCAAAAAAAGGGCCTGGTTGGGCCGGCCCGCGGGCCGCCAGGCCCTTTTGACAACTCTACCACTACCAGCCACACAAGCGGTTGCCGGCGACTAACTCCGGTCCCCGCGCCTTCACCGAAATGCCCCTTCATCGAGCCTCTGCGAGCATCGCGGCAAAGCCACCGTGCCTCTACACCACTGCTACCGTCCGATCGATGTTGCCGACAGACCTGTCGATGGCCAACAACTCCAGTCAGCAGCCCCATCACCGGCGATCAACTCCGGCGCTCCTTCACCGAGCGCCATCACCAACGCCTCCGCAACCATCGAGTCGCTGCCACCACCGCCCGAGATTTATCACAGGCGCCATCTCGAGGTCAACCACCCCTCATTTTCTGATCGACCAGTGAAGGCGACGCCGGTGACAGGGAAGGGGAGACACAGGCGACAGGGAGGCACAGGCGAAGGGGTGCTGCGGGAATGGGGTTGGGGGGGAAGGGGGAGGGGGTTGGCGGGTGGTCCCAGGGGCAAATCAGGATTTCAACTTTTATTTAGGGGCAACTTGATCTTTTTGTCAAAACCGTTAAATATTTTTGTATTTTGTTTGTCAACGGACATAAGTATTACATTTTGAAATTTTGTGTCATCGCATGTAATTACCCCCAATAAGAAGAAAAAAAACGAGGTTAATATAATCAAAGATCTATCATAACTCATAAGCATGTAATTTATGGGAGAATTAAAAAGCAAGACGCACCTTCTCGCCAAAAGGGAAGATGTTAATGGGCGGAGTCATTGAATGGCGGGTTCTGCAAGATTGGGGATAAGGTTTTTCTGGATAAGGTACAAATCTCGACCGTAATGAAATCCTATCCTCAAAAAAGTTTAGAGTTTACTTTGTTTGTCGTACCAAATAGTACTTTTGCCTAATTGCTATGGATCATTAGTGATATGAAAAGAATTCCATACATAGACATTGTTAGTGAAAAAGGAAGGGTTGGGTAAAAGAGAAAAAAGCATTTTAACAATTGTACTCACTTCAGTTGAGTGTTTAAAATACTCCCTAAAAGTTTTTAAGTTTGGCATTGCTCACACTGTTTTTAAAGTTAATTGGTAAGGTAAACTTATACTCGGGGTACTAATTATATACTGAAACAATTAGTAAGGTAAACTCATTCGATATGTAATCCAGATCTTACGACTATACAATAAATTGTAGTGGCTCTTGTACAAGACTAAGGTGAACAGTCCGGTTTCAAACCAACTTTTTCTCTATTATCACACAACTAGTACATTTAGGTGTTGCTAGTCGCTAGCATTTTGTTCATTACCTGGCACCATATAGTCCGGTTTGAAACCACCTTTTTTTCTATTACAGCACAAAATGGTACATTAAGGTGTTGCGAGTGGCTAGCATTCTGTTAATTACCTTGCACCAAAAATTTGGTGGTTGGTTGTTGACTGACTTTTTCGTGACAAATTACGGTAAGAAAATAATTGCTCCCAACGAAAAATACTTGTAAATTCCAAATGCGCATTAATGGCATTACAATTCTTTTGAAAGAAAGTAGAATAGTTAGAACTGCTGGTATAAATTTGTATAATGCTGACATCTTCGTCACTATCACAGGAAGTCGATTCTGTGGAGCCTGAATGAAAAGTGGGCAATTTCTACCAATATTACAATCACCATCATGGCGTCGGCCATATGTATGCACCAAATAAGCAAAGAGACTTTCTTAACTCCACTGTGCTGATGGCCGTGCTTCAAAACAACAAAACGACGGTATAGCAGCCCGAGAACCTAACGGAAACTCGCCCATTACCATTACATCGTATCTTGTCTGGTCGATAATCACCATCTTGATCGAAGTTATAAGCGTTTTTCCTAATCTTTTGAAAGCATCAGTTTCAAAAGAAATTATATATTAGAAGGATGGGAACGCGTTAAACACCACTGCACCGCTTTCAGCCAAGCTATTTGGTCGGAAGGGGGAGTTCAAAGCCAATATTATAGCTTTCTACAATGTCTCAAAATCGAGACTTCCAACTCTTTCCAGAACATCCATTCCGCGTCATCTCCACTGAGAGTAATGAGAACGAAAAAACTGGTAATCAGGGAGAACAACCTGCAGACGCTGAAGCCAGGAGTCAGCGGCTTGCAAAAGAGAGTTCTCTTGCTCTCTTTCATGAGGTTCACCAGGAGTCAAAATGGAACCTTTCAGCTTGTACGAAGCAAGGCCAAATACCGGTAGAGAAATACTTGAAGATGCATCCTGAGCACCATGGAGCTTCCGGTCACTAGCACCGTGGAAGCGTGGCTGCCCATTGCCTGCAGAGGTCAGATTTGTGAGTCAGGGAGAAAGGGAGGGGGGGGGGGGGGGGAGAGAGAGAGAGAGAGGGAGGTACTTCTGAATTTTGTGGACAAGGAATGGAAGGTTAAAAAGGATGCATCCAGATCCCGCAGAGTCGGTCCCATAGGTATTCTGTATATCGGATACCTGCAACCATATTCAGTTTATTGGAACATGTTATTATAAGAATAATAGTAAGCCTCGACCAAATATAAATTGGTTACTATTGTATCACAGGTTTACAGAAGAAAAGCATACCAAGCTACGGAAATCCAACTGGCAGGCGATAGATCAGAGCTCCTGTACATCTTCAGATCTGGAAATTGAGATGCAAGAATTGATACCTGCTTAATGCTCACAGATATTAATTCCAGGAAAAGCGAAGTTGGAATCCAAGTAGTCTAGATCTGCATGAAGTGAACTTACCTTGTCACACAAAGGTTTGCGATTATATGGCTGTTCTTGTTCTAAATATTCAAACATAAGCAGTCCAGGTGAACTGCCAATTTCAGCTTCATCGCTAGATGTACTCATAAGAGACTTCTCTCTAAGTGAAAGTCTGTTCAGCCGTTGGGAGTTTGAATTTACAAGGTTTTGCTGACTCCAAGACCCATCCAAAGTGCCTTTGGTTCGTCTATCCGCTTCACAGTCACTGCTACCACCACTACTAGTCTCTCTTGAGGACTCGGCATCACTTTCTTCACCAGGTCGTCTGATAGAAGTTATAAGAAATGTTCACAAGAAACAAACAAACATAAATCATACCCTCGTTGTACAGGAATCAGATTATTACGCAAAGACAAATGATACAAACCTTCTAAAGGAATCAGATTACTTTACAGTAAGTTTTACAGGATCACATTTAAGTAAGAGAACAAATAAATAAATGAAGGGCAAGCCCAGGCACAAGATGCTCCCAACACTAAGGGCTCTGGGGACTGGGGAGGGTTAGAAAGGGAAAACAAAAGATATACGGCAAACAAACTGTTAAAGCAGTACAAAGTGATTAGCATATGACAAATATGTAACATGTGAAAATCTTCTGGACTACGGTTATCAAGGTAAGCAACAGTAATGCCCTTCACAGCCGGATAATGCACTTCTCTTGGAAACAGGCCCAGCAAGCACCAGAGCAACGAGGCTTGCCAATTTGCATCAAGTTTCAAGATGCTTTGGCCACTTGAGTAAAGAACGAGATCCTACAGTTTGAGAAGGCGATCCAAATCCCGAGTTCCACCGTACTGTAGCAGGTGTTGATTCCGCGCTAACTATCTAAGCATATGATAAACTCTCTGTTGTAGGATTAAGCACGCTCATGCTAGCTTTGACATTAACCTGATGACCTGAACTCCTACATCGCAAGCTGCTTTGGCAGGGACGACTAAAACTGGATGCGAAAAGGAACTCACTATCTTTATTTCCAAACTTTTCTTCTGTATTAATCAAAGATTTCCTCAGCGTAATACGCAATTTCACAAGTCACTCCAACCTGTGATTCTTATGACCAATAAGCATCTAAGAATGACTTTCAGCACATGACCAGAATTCTTCAGAACCACTTCCAGAGTACAAGTCAGGAAATTCAAGATTTATTGGATGAAATTAAACCTGTACACTCAAATTGGAAATTCAGTGATTTAGAGGAACCGTGTAAAAGAAAACCCACCTAATGATGCTCAAAACTAAGTGTCAGGCCTATATTGATATGCTATACGAAAATAAGTCGAACCTACAAACCTCATCAGCTTAACCTAAAGAGGGAGGGAGGGACGGACAGACAGACACACACACAAAGCACAAAGAATCTCTACCACAAAATCAAGACAACAAAAGTGGTAGTTTTGCCTTCGCCTTTTTCTGAGTCTCCTTTAACTACTCATATCATATTTTATCTGCAGAAATTTTAGATCTTAAAGCTCTCTATAGCGTCAAACAATTCTTAGGAGATCTGAAGGGATTTTGGAGCTATAGTCCACTGCACAAAACTATCAGTAAGAAAAAGGTATAAACTCCACCAACATCTATATCTTTTGTTTTGTCATACTGAGTCGCAGGAGATCTATTTTGCTATTCATATATATTTTCCCTGACAGGTACTATAAATTAGTTAAATACATCTATAAATCTGTGAAGTGATAAAATTTGATAATGAGTCAGTACTAACCATACTTCGTTACAACTACCTACATATATGCCACTTGAGCCACGTGTTCCAGCTCAAGAATGCAATCCCAAGGATCACAGAACACCAATAAAGTATGGTCAACAAATTTTGTCAATACACGTACAAATAAAATCCAGAAATGGGAAAACAGATAATTACTCATGACCTAAAGCTTATATTGTAGAAAATTTTCCTTTCAGGCACTGAACTTAATTTCCAAATAATGTGGGACATCAAAGTTTGCTCTTAGCAAAAATCAAAATACCATATTTGATAAGTCCTACGACGCATTGTCCACGTTGGCTGCATATGATAGTGTGGAAAAGGAATACTTGGTAAGAGTGGCGAGGCACACAAATTTCATAGGTTTATCATGGACGAGCCACATGCAGGGCTTATATATTGTATGTAAACTACTATGTATGTCATAACTTTCAATTTAATGTCATTATAGTATATCAATTAAAGGAACTGCAGGATGCTTAGCATTATAATCATGTCTTAAGCCGCATGAAAATTATTTTTCTTCGTAATAAACATCAACTCTTGCCAACTACAAATAGAAAGTTATGCTCTTGTACAAAGGATTGTTAATATAGTTACCACTAAACACAAGATACAAAGACGCAATGTCTCCACACAAAATAAAAATGCTCTAGCCACTTAAACTAAACTAAAATGTGAACCTTGATTTCTCTTTTCACTTAAAAACTCGTGCTTAAACCTTGAAGCCCATCCGACCCCAAAGGGAGATAAATCTCTTCCAGTGAGACCTAGGTAGCTCTAGGAAGGCCCTTTCAGAAGGCCTATTAAGTCTCGGGTGACCGTCTAAGTCTTGGAAGGGCCAATGATATTCTTTCCAAAGAAGATTATAGAAAGGCAGCCTCTTCATAGGAGTTGAGCAGTCAATGGATTTGATTTTTGGTCCTATTCTGACCCCATATCAGTTTCTATGACATTTACTAACTGGATCAAATAGAACCTATTCCAATCTGAGCAAAGATACAACACAAATGCATATCTATTAATTAGCAGTACTATTTCTAAACTCAACCTCATCTATTTGTCTCCAACCATCTCCAGGTTGTTACCAAGAAATATAACATTTGATGCAAAGTTCGCTTGAAACTGCTCCAAAATAGACATGTCAACTTTGGCTCCAACCATATCCCCACCCCCAAAAGAAGGAAAAAAAGAAAAAAAAAACCGCAATTGTATTTCGTCAACTTTAATCGATTGACAAATCTGGAGATGTATTCGTACTGGAATGGTCCATCAGATAAATGAAGCGGACAGTGTTCGAAAACATGGACTAGGATAGACCCCAATCAGCTTTCAATCCTACCGACCAAACGCTCAGTAGAAATAGCTGGAGACATTAAACTTACAAGAAGTTCTAAACATCCATTTCAGGCAGATTTAACTGAAACGACTTCTAAAGTACGCATTCACCACATATCACTTTCCTTAGACATATAATTTGAAAGTTCATCTTGAAAGAGCCCCAAATGTATTAGTAAACCTACCTTAGACTTTATGCCCCTAACTTCTTGAGCCTCAAGACTAAAAAGATACTAACATTGAGAACTTCTGCTTTAATTTTCACCACAAACTTATTAAGACTTACTTTGTAAATCATATTTCCAAACTAATTGGCCAAAAGACTAAGCCACTAACATTTGATATACAGTTACAAACAAGTCATTTATCCTAACTAACTGTCCAAGAGAAGAGACCTAGTCATTAACATCTAATTAATGAACATGAATTCCAGTTCAACTCATCCATTTATTTGTATATTGACTGCATCCGCATGTTACACGTGTATACAAGTCTACTTCGTACTAACACGAGCGCAACTCTGTTTAGTAAGTATACATGAGTGATGTTCGTAAAGTCCGAGTTGCATTTCATACTTATAAACCATTTTTCTATCAAGCACACATCATGCGTTGGTCTTTGCATGTTTGACCAAAGTTACAAGACATTCCAAAGCAAGGAACTATGCATCCAACCAGAGCTATACAGGATAACACCAAAAGACAAGTGTGGCTATAGAGGATAACGCCAAAAGACAAGTGTTAGAACTTAGAACGCCTAGAGCCAAGGCAAGTGTTAAAAGTAAAAAGAAGGAACTTCAAGTTGCCACTTAGATACTCATTGACAAGTCTTTTAGAAGATGCCGTAATCGGAATGAGCAGATGGACATTTCTTAAATCTAAGTGCAATCCATGATCACGTGGAAAAATTGAAATGGCGCCCTCTTGAAAGGATACTGTTTTCTCAAAAGGAAAACGACCATGAACGGGAGTAGGTAACAAATCAAATCAGAAATAAACTTAAATACTAAGCTGAAGTGTATAATATGTTCAGAACACCAAATTTGTTTGATGGAAGTAAATTTGTTCCAACAGACACAAAAGTAATACAAAGATGGCATAACATTGGTATATTTGGTGCTTGTGTAATTGTAAGGACATCTGAAATGCAAAATTTGGAAACATTCTGCCAAGAAAATAAAATGCAAGGTCAAACAATAAAATTAATTTGAAACACAAAGATGAAGAAGGCAAGGGAAGCGAAGGGAAGAAAAGTAACCTACAAATTTTTTGATGAAATGGTCTATGCCTTTCCTAATGACATATGAACAAAGAAGCGGAGAAGTGGACCATGGAAATATCACAACGGTACTGCTAGATGTTGCAGAATGATGTATAAAAGGAAATAACTGAAAACCATGCAATGCAAGAAGACAAGCAAAAATATGGTCATATTTAATTTGGCAGTGACTGTTTCTCTTCCACTGTATCGATAAGCTAAATTGCACGCTTTTGTCACGTGGTATGCTTGTAACTGAGTACAGTCAAATCAGCAATGGGCTAGACAAAGGACATCTGTCAGACTCTTATTATTTTATTTTCATTTTCTTTTTTGGATACGCAAAGTGGAATTCATAAAGAAGTACCAAAGGGGTGCAAATCTTTGAACACAGGGTGTTTACACAATCATCTGTCAATAAGCAAGCCCAGACTACGTAGAAAAAAGCCTAAACTAATCTGAGAAGCTCCACCCAAATATGGAAAACAAGTGGAGGAAAGAAGACTTCAAGTACTTTATTGACAATTCTGATCCTTCAAAGGTTCTCCTAATCCTCTCTCTCCAGATGCAGCAAAAGGCATGATCTCCTCTCATCTCCCTCCTGTCCACCTGCCAGACTCATAAAGCACTTCTTGCTTGGAAAAAACTGATGCAATAGTATCATAGTAAACCTGGGAATCTGAAGGGGTAAGGAAATCACAACGGTTCCAAGTGGCCAATAACTTCTTTATCATGCTAGCCAACTGAAGAACATAAGGGACACTTTTACGAACATAGTAATATGCACAAAGAGAGAGAGAGGGGGGATATCGCCTGACTCATCAAGAATTTGTATCCTCTGGAGGGGAGGAACACGTTATCAGGATTTTTTTGTTTGTTACTTTTCGCTTCATTTTCTCTTCAGGGATACTTTACAGGTACCAATAACCTGAGGGCCACTCACTAATTCTCTTTAGTAGCACTAAAAGCAAACTATAAAGATAGGTAGTCAGTTGGAGGGAAAGTTGTACCCCTTGAGCTATCAACGGCCTGGCCACTAGACAAGGCATGACTCCAACTTTCTGGCATCACAGATCCTAAAAAACAAGCTATAGATGGAAGGGATGCAGTAAAAAGAAAATGTATTTACCTCCGTAAGAAGTACAGTATACACAGCATATATCTTCCTAACAAGTAGCAAACTTGGTTCACAAAGCTGTAATTTAGTGCTCATAGTAATCTACAATCAACCATATTAAAGTGACATTGCATATGCCTACAATTTTCAAACAAGTATGTTCTAGTTACTTATCACTAGCGTATGTTCTCTTATTGTACTTTTGTCATGATAAAACTTCTACTTTGGTTCTTCTCGTAACAATACTGCTTTTGCATGCTAAAGGAAGATCAAAAGTTGGAAATTCAAGGAAGTGTTGTAGTTATAACATTAGTTATAACATTAAGCAATCAATTTTTAGTTATCCTCCCTAAAAGTGTTTGTGCTCCTTCGAATGTCAGATGGGCTTCATGGTGATGAAGTTATAACACGATTGTGCTACCTTTTGGTGAATATTTAAATTGCAGGTGTCAACAGCCAACTAAATTTCAGCAGCTTAAAAATGAATATGAAAAATAATAAAGATAATAGGTTCAGTCTCTTAGTTTATTATCTCACTTCCTACTTTCTAGTGTCAAAGGAAATTATTTCCCAGCGCAACTACTGTGCCAAAAAGCATCTGAGAGGCATTTAACACCGTCGTTTCATACGCATGGTCCCCTTAGAGTCCTGAATAAACTCAATGTACATGATGCAAGGAAAAATCCAGAGACATATTTTAAAAAGTTCATCAAGCACATATATATCAATCTTCGTATCTTAGTTGGTACGACAGCGCCTATCAGCACAAATGAATTTCACTTATCACTATAGTGACGTGGAGCTTACATGATTTATTAGATCCCTGGAGATGAGAAAACTAAACCATAAAAACTACTATGGTAATGATGGGCTGTTCCACATCTCAAGGACGCATAAATAGGAAGTGAACAAATCTCGATTGCAATGCAGAGATTGCAGAGTAATATACATCAACAGCAAAGACATAATATAT
The DNA here is from genome assembly GCA_033070095.1 of Escallonia herrerae. Lineage (NCBI taxonomy): Eukaryota > Viridiplantae > Streptophyta > Magnoliopsida > Escalloniales > Escalloniaceae > Escallonia > Escallonia herrerae. The sequence goes on along the minus strand of JAVXUP010000807.1, from coordinate 21,542 downwards.
TAGAAGGTAATTAAAATTGGCAGAAGAGCAGAAACATGAGCGGAGTGTATTAGGCTCACCTAAGCCTCTGAGGGGGCTTTGATGGGTCTACATACAACTGCATACCCGATAAGAAAGGAACATAATACTGTATAATCGAGTCCTTTCCATTTAACAACAGCGGTACTCCCACTCCATATACGCTCCATTCTCTAAAAGTTTCCCATAGATCCCCAAGGCAATAGAATGGATGCAACTCAGGTTCCCGAGTTCTCCATCCCCTTGCATTCACCTGTAAAACCAAAATCAGCCAAAAGCCATTCCATTCACGTGTTCTTCGCAACATTTGACTTAGCTCGTCTTTTTGCTCTAGTTTGACTTCTCAAATAAACTTGTTTATCTCTAATTACTATTCAGTGTTTAAATGTTCGAACAATGTCCAATAAATCACAAACTCAACGCTGACACCAAAAAAAAACTGCCTTAACTTACAAATGACTGCAAAGCTAACTAAATAATCCAATTTTGCTTATACTATCACCTACATTTCCTTAACAGACCAAGACCACGCAGTAATTTCACCAATTCGATGTTACCTCGGAGTAATACTGAGCTGGGACAAGTGGAGTGACGGCCTCCATCAGACGATCCAAGTTAGTACCGCTCGTCGGCGGCTTTTGCGGAGAAGACGAACTGACCGGGGGCGGTTTCGCCAATGCCGCCGCCGAATCGTCGGAGTCCGTCCGATTCTCCCCCTCCGCCACCGCCGACGCCGGCTCAGGCTTCACTGCCTTCGGAAGCTGCTGCTGCTGCTGCTGCTGCAACAACAGCTGCTGGTGCCTCCGAATCGCCGGAGGGTTGTAGAACCGGTCTCCGCCGTGGCTCCGCGACACCGCGAAGCCGCCCGTGCCAGACATTCGCCGCTGATTCTTTCGCTGTCTCTGTGTGTGTGTTAAAATTAGGTAGGACCAGAGAGATCAATGAGTTGCAAGTGAAGCGATTAGAGATCGATCAGTTGGAGATAAATTCGAGTGATTAGGGTTTTTTGGAGGTTTGCTGCGAGGTTAAGTGAGCTGAGGAAGGTGGTGATGAGAGTGCTTTTTGGATTGGAATTTGGACTTCAGAGAAAAACAAATGGGCAGGCGACCGAAGAAGAACTACGGAAACCAGAAAATGTGGGGGGCGGGCCGGACATTAGTTTTTGCAATGTTTCGTCGACTTGTTTGGCTAGTCAGGTTCGACCAATTAGACCGTAATGGAGTTTTACGGTACTACCCTTGGAATTGAATTCACGCATGTGCCCTTTTTCATAGTTGTACGCGCTGCCTGTAGAGTTGTACACTGCCTTAATGAAAGTCGAACAATTAAACAAAAAGGTCAAAAACAGAAAGAAAAAGAAGATATACTTATAAATTCGGTTTTGAAAATATCAATTTAGGAAACAAATATGATTCAAACATTTGATGAGATAAAACTGATGTCAAATTCACAAAGAGAATCTCGCTTGGGGTGGACTTTGACTGAATCAGGATGCCTGCTGTAATTCATGGTTACATCAAGAGTGTTGCCCCCATTGTTGTGAGAGGGGGAAGAGAGAGAGGGTAACCATGGTTTGCATCCCCCTCTCTCTTCCCTCTCTCTCTTCCCCCTCTCACAACAATAGGGACAGCACCCCTTGCTGTAACCCATGGTTACAGCAGGGGATCCCGATCCACCTTGACTTGGGTTAACATAGTCTTTTTCATTTTTTCTTTGATACATGGATTCCCAAAACCTCATTGAAGGACTCATGGGAAATGGCTTTAATTAGTCTAGTTGAAAACATACTTTTCATATATCATCAATTTAGGAAAGCAAAAAAATATACATATTAGGAAAGCAAATTTTGATTATGTCCTTTTGGTGGTCATGAAGGAATTATCATTGAGAAAAGATAAAGATTACTAAAACTTGAAGCCCCGTAATCTGGAGTCGATTTACGCACGTCGGTCTCCGATTGTCCGTATGTGTAAAAGTGTTGTACATTGATTGACTAAAGATCAACTCTAACGGTAAACATGTGATCTTGAGTTGATCATTCATAGAGACATCATTCATGCACGCCGAATTTAGCGAACTGCAATCGTCGTTATCGCTCAAACCTAATGGCGCATTTTGCTAATAACAACGTTGTTAAGTAGTTGCTTGTGTGTTGGATTGAGACGGATACACGTACTACAATATATATATATATATATATATATATATATATATATATATATATGTATATGGAGGAGTCATTGCCAAACTTTTTTATAGCTTTGAGATCTTCAAGTCTGAAGCGTTAAAGAGTGATCGATTGTCTAAGAAAAATTGCACGAAAAGAAATTGTGCTAATTGTTGTAGATTTATTGTTTTCTTCTTCTTTAATCATTCCTTCCTTGTTCCTGGATTTCCCTAAGGGGAATGCTACTTTTAACCATTTTTTTGTTGCTAGCATAGATGAAAAAATATATACATTAAGGCATAAAAATAGTCATTCTCTTTCTTTTAGTCTTTAAAATTCAGAGATGTAAATATTGTGCAGGTGTAAATAGCCTTTCCCTTTTCCTAAGCATATTAGAAATTTATACATTTTTTATTGCACGTTACTTCCTCGACCACTTAACAATGTATCAATCTTAAGAAGATCAATGCTTACTCGCACGTAGCTTGTATGCGCGTGGGGAGGCTATTCAGTGTCAATATATACATAATGACTCTAAGATGAGATAACGCAAAACGAGAAAACCAAATCGAAGGTCAGCAAAATTCTTGAGCAACTAGACGACGAGACACGTGACATGGTCAAAAGTAGAGGTAGCCTGATAAACGATCACTACGCGCTATCTTGCCTCGTCAAGAGCAACTTTGATAGTTGTATTTTATATGACAACCATAAACGTGTACATGGGTCACTGCGATTATAATATCCTTAGTACATATCACATGCGATAAAAAAGAACTAGGGGACTGGTAAGAAGTATTATGGTTTTCTATAAATTAAGTTTAGAAAGCTGTGATAACTTTTTTTCCTTTTTGTGCCCAATAACAACCGTGGTAGGTGGCAAGGGCTTAGGTGCATCACTGATCTCGCGAGGCACAGCAGATGGATGCAACCCCTGTTATACGGTGACACTCGAGTGAAGCCATAATTCCCACTATTAATCGGAGGTTTCCTACATTGTGGAGTGAGCTCTGATATAGCTGGAAATATCCGCCCAACCAGATATCTACACGTGACAAGGTTGACTTGGGTCAACCTTATCTTGGATTTCAAGGTTATCGTGTCGGCAGAGTCCAGATCCTATAAAGATCATTAATCGGGGCTAAGGATTATCTGCATAGACATGTAAGTCAACCAGGACTCTTCAGTTGATGCATATGTAAAGGGGACTACCCTCAGGTACGCAAATAGGTTCACACACAAGCATCCAGTGCATTTTTGGCTATACAAAACTCTACCCCCCTGTAGCGACGTTCTGACTTTAGCATCAGAGCATCCTCCACCGGAACACCTCGGTGGTCACTCCGTGTTCTATTTTGCAGGTCTATTTTCAGGCTTTGGTTCCCGATCAATATTCTAGCAGCAACATCTTGGCGCCATCCGTGGAACCGACTGGGAACATGGTTAGGCAATTGAGATCCAATACACCTCCAATCAGTCGCTCAATTCACAACTGATGAGCGCTATCCAGTGGCTCTCGCCGAGAGGGCCGACGTTCGACACCATCTTATCAACATTCCAGTAACGATAGGATCAATGTGACTTCAGTCACCCCGCAAACGAGTGATAGCTCTAAGGGAACTCGTTCCCTAACCCCTCTTTCAAATAAGGGAGACCTGCGTCACCGTCTCAATCAAAAACTTTTCAAGACACCAAACGCGGATCTGACGAAGGAGATGCACGAGCTCAAGGATGTGGTTAACACTTTACAGAGAATACTCGAAGTCGTGACTCCCACAATATCTACCAACCAGACCCGCTTAGATTCGAGCGACCTCCGCCTCAGATTGACCTCAAGGTCAAGTTACGGTCGCAAATACAGATAAGAGACTCAGCCAATAAAGTGGACTGAGGGGCATGTTACGAGGACCGGTTCATGTTACAGACGAGGGGCATCGATGGAAGATAGCACAGATTCGTCCCCCATTCTAGGCAACGAATCTCGAGGACGACACCATTTGGAAGAAAGACATCCCCAAGGACAAACTCACCATAAGATGCGAGAAGTACGCCCCCAAGGACAAATTTCTCGCAGAACCATCTCCGAGCCCCACCTTCAGAGATCCTCTCCTCCAAGGGGGGATTCTAGATATCCCTTATCCGAAGCCATCGAGAGGGCAAAATTACCTCTCAATTTCAAGATGCCCCAATGTGACCCCTGTGATGGGAGCGGAGACCCCGGAGAACACGTCTATCAGTTCCAAACAAACATGCTGCTCCTCAAAGTCTCCGGCGCTGTCATGTGCCGCGCTTTTCCAACCACTTTGAGGAAGGTTGCACATCATTGGTTCAAGTCCTTGCAACCAAGTCCATAAACTCCTTCGCTCAGCTGTCTGACTTGTTTCAAGAGCACTTTGTAAGTAGTCGTGCCAGGAGAAAGAACTCTGCAAGCCTCCTCAACATAGTGCAAGAAAAGAACAATCTCTATTCCATTATTTGGGAAGGTTCAATGCAGCGACGTTAGAGATTGACAATTTGGATGAGTCCGTAAAATACACTGCCTTTATGCGCGCCCTTTCTGCCTACGTCAAAATTTGTATTCGCAGTAAACAAAAGTCCCATTGGAAGCACAAGCTCAATGTTGGACAAGGCTAACAAGTACATCCAAGCCGAAGAATATTTGGAAACACACAGGGGACATCGAAATGATAATGGGCAAGAACAAGGAAAACATGCCAGGGATGATAGTCCTAGAAGCGGAAGACACTTTAAGCGCTCAAGACGAGATGAGAGGTGCCCTAAGGAGTTGTTCGATATGAAGAACTTGACACCTCTGAACACCCAATCATCACAGATTCTGCACGAGATAAGAGACAAGGAAATTCTAGATTGACCAGACAAAATGAGGTCAACCCCGAGTAAACGAGATAGGAATTTATGGTGCCGGTATCACGACGATCATGGCCATACTACCGACAATTACGAATTGCTTAAGCGTGAAATTGAGACCCTCATCAAGCGTGGACACTTGAAGAAGTACGTCGCACACAGAGATGATAGAAGAGAAGCGGCTCCAGTTGTAGAGGGAAGAAAAGAGAGGCAAGAGAATGCGGGCACCATCAACACAATCTCTGGGGGCATTGCAGCAGGAGGTTCTTCTGGACGGGGGTCGCAAGGCCTATACAAGAGAAGTATGCATCACAAGTCAGTCCCTAAGTAAAAAATAGAAGACGACATTGGTGCCCATAATTTCCTTTTCAGAGGATGAGATAGGGGATATAAAAACACTTCATGATGACCCGCTGGTTGTCACACTCCAAGTGGATAATTTTGATGTCAAAAGGATTTTAGTTGATAATGGGGGTTCAGCCGAGGTACTTTTTTATGAAGCTTTCCAGAAGATGAACATCCCATCTGATAGGCTGCGTAAGATGGATACATCCCTCTACGGCTTCTCTAATCACCATGTTGCAGTCGAAGGGATCATTGTGTTACCAGTCGCCATTGGCACCCCTCCGACTCAAGCCAAGTTGATGCTAGATTTTGTGGTTGTTTGTGTTCCTTCAGCTTACAATGCCATACTTGGGAGAACAACCTTGAACCAGTTAAAGGCAGTGAAGTCCAGATATCATCTGAAGATGAAGTTCCCTACGGAACATAGAGTAGGGGAGGTCAAAGGTGACCAGACAGTGGCCTGACAATGCTACATGGCATCATGTCGAACCAAAATAAAGAAGCCATTGTCATCGAAGACCTCCGAGATGTCCTAAAAGATAACCTTTGACGCTTTTATCAGTAGCACCTTGCCCCAAAGCAATATACTTTTTTTTTAAGGGCAGGAGGCTCAGACTTTGCCCATTCTGAGGTAAGACTTAGGATTATTTTTTAAATTCTTAGAGTAGTATTCAGTAGTCAGTTGTGAATAACAGGGACGACATTAGTCACCATTGTACTTTCAATCTTTTGCCCAAGTAATAAAGTCTTGTTTTGAGCATAATTACGATGATTGCAAACTCTTGCTCAAGCAGTGATCAAGTAAATCTCTTCTTATTGTTTTTAAGTTCTCAAAAACTACTAAATATAGGCCAATCCGAGCAAAGCACCCTAGCGCGTTGCCCGAATACGTCACCCGAGCAGTTTGCCCGAGCAAGCTGCCCGTCCAGGCCTTTTGCAGATTAACTTGGCTCCCAAGAGCCCAAACGCCTTTTTCATACATTCTTCCCAAGAAGAAGTGTACATAAGGTAGGACTCAAGTCCTATCTAGAACGGTTTAGCTATAGTTCTAACCCGTGAAACAACAAGTCCTCGTGGGAGTTCGTCGCCCCACCATAGTTTGCTAATTCAAAGCCTAGTCGAGCAGGAATGCGAGGCTTATTTGCCAACCCTTAGCTGACGACAAGGGTTCACGCCAAAGTAAAACACAATGCAAGATGTGAAGGGCACAAGCTCATAAATGCAGTTGCATAAAACACCCCCCCCCCCACGGGGCAGTGAAAAGTCACTTATGTGATAGAGTGGTACACAAGTGTCACCTAAAATGGTCTAGCTTTGGTTCTAGCCCATGAAACGACAAAGCCTTTGTGGGGTTCGTCGCCCCACCCTATTTTGTTAATTCAAAACCTAGCCGAGCAGGAGTGCGAGGCTTTTTTGCCAACCTTTAGCTGACAATAAGGGTTCGCGGTAAAGTAAAACATAATGCAAGATGTGGATAGCACAAGCTTAAAAACATAATTGCATAAGCACCCTCCAAATGAGAGGTGAAAAACACACAGGTCAAACCCTTCTAGGGGGCATCAAAATGCTTAGAAAAATGATGGTGATGGAATTCTAGATTTAAACTTTTGAGAGCTTAAGTCTCTGGTGCCTACCCAAGCATGACGCTAGCCAAGCACGTCCCCCAAGTAGGTTGCCTCATCTGATGACCCTTGTGTTCTCACCCGAGTGTGTCACTTGATTAGATCTCCTGATTTCATTCCCTTTATGCTCTCAAGAGCTCAAAGTTTAGTGTCTACTTGGGCAGAACGACGGCCGAGCTCGTCACCAGAACAACATGACCCTGCAGAGTGTCCAAGCACGATGCCGTCTGAACAAAATACCTGAGCAGATAATTTTGTAAAATTCTACATCTTAAAAGCTCTCAAGAAATTAAGTTTCTGACATCCGTCCAAGCACGATGTCGTCCGAACAGAGTGCTCGAGTAGACACCCTTATAGAATTCCACGTCCTAAAGCTTCTAAGAGCTTAAGACTCTAGCACATACTCGTGCATAGTACACCCGAACATGATGGCAGAACAGGACGCTCACATAGCGGCACCCGCATAGGATGCCCGAATAGGATGCCGCACAGCACACCCGAACAGGATGCCTGAGCAGGACGCCCGCACAGTGCGTCCGAATAGGTTCCCCGAGCAGCTTGTTTTAACAAGACACTTGAGCATCTTACCCGTGCAGAGTTCCCGAGCATCTTAGTCGAGTCAAACTCACGCATAGAGATCCAAGGCTTTTTTTTTCAAGCTCGTCAAATTAATGTTTGGGCACAGATACACATAATCCTTCCAAAACAGAATATGGAAGATCAAGCTTATTTCCAAGATGATCAAAGAATCTTGAGTCAAGGAGATTGCGTTTCCAAATATTGTTTTTTGACCTACTGTCTTTGTACTTAAACCACTACTCATAACAACTACCCTGGGAACTAACATTGTCTCAAACATTATTTTTTATACAATTTCATGTACATAACTTGATGGTGGACATGTATCAAAAAGAATAAGAAATATTTAGAAGTCCAGACTTAGTCACGTCATTAAAATCATTAACATCTAGTTAACTCGTAATAAAGGTTTCCCTACCGGTCTGTCAGTCCGACCCACCACCGTCGCCCTTTTTTGTCCTTTTTTTTCTTTCCTCTCTCTTTGCCCCATATCACCGTCAGAATTGCTGATGAGATCCTGCCTCTACGACCTTGATTTAGTCCCAACTACCACCACCAGATTCCTATTTATCTTTAACCAAAGTGCCCCCATTGAGTTCAGTTTAAAGATGTAATCTTTGGTGATTCAAGCACAGCTTGATAAAAAATTATACAAGACGTCCCAAGAAAATGGTGCATATACCCTTCACTGACATGAAAGTCTTCGGTTCCTAACTTGTGGTTGCATATATTTAAGACCGTGTTTGTCACGTTGGATAAGAGCTCTAGATAAAATAAAAATATTTTTATTCGGATTTTGGCCTGGCAATATAAGGGGCTGATAACTAATCCGTTGGACTGTTTTTATCTGATGGAGTAGAATAATTTTATACTTGAAGGTTGGGTGGGGGTATTACTGTTATATGGGACTAAAACAGGCCCATGAGAACAACAATACCCATGCCACCCGCCGTCGGCGGCACAATAAGAACGACAGTACCCATCGTCGGCGGCACAGTAACCACCGTCCGCACAGCACCATCACCAACAGAGAACCCACCTTACATAATCCATTGCTGGGATAATGATTGGTAGTGGTGTATGTCAGTATATGCGTGTGTGAGGCGATTTGTGGTGTTGGATTGGGCAATTGGCGGGGAAGGTAATGGGGTGTTCGGTTGTGGTTGAGTCGATTGGTGGTGGGTGCAATTTGTGGGTGATAGAGGTTGGTGGCAATCATTGGTGGACGTGATCGGTAGATAATCGAGGTTGGTAGCAACTAGGTGGCATGATTTGTGGGTGTTGGGTTTGATCTATGGGTGGAGACTATCGACACCGACAATGATTGTTGCCTACGGTGGATGTGATAATGGAGGTTGGTAGCAATTGGCGGTGGTGCGTTTGTGGGTGGTGGGTGCAACTTGCCGATGGAGACTATCTCTGGTGGTTGCTGTGGGGATCAGCTTGGATGGTGATTGCAATGGCGGTCGCTGTTAGCCGTGTTGGGGCTTTGGTTGCAATGATGGGTGTGCAAATCGTGAAAACGACAAGATATCCTATCCGACCTCTAATCTAGAATTGATCTAAAAGCAAGATTTGATATATATATATATATATATAGACATACACACATTGCTGTCTTATTTGTCTAAATATTTTATCCTCAATCTTATCCATGAGAATATAATATCCGGTAGCGACCAACCTAATGCGGGGGAGGGGGTGGCGCCACCCTTAAATTTTGGATTTTTTTAGTTCTTAAAGTAATGGAAAATCACATTTAACATATTTACAAAACTCACTATATTGTAATAATAATAATAAAAATAATGTATTAATGATTCTTTTTGTTGTTATTTTAACATTTCGTATATCTGTCCATCATAGTATTTGTCTTTATCTTTTCTGTACTTCACCTTCATTATTCTAAATTTTAAATATCTAAGTTACAAAAGAAATATGAATATATCAAGGTTAGTTATTATTTTTTAATTTAAATTCTTATAGTATGTTAATTTATACATGTACTATTATTTTTATATAAGTAATAATCACATTAAAAGTATATATCTACATACAAGTACATATAAGCTTATTTCGTACAAGATCAGTAATATGTCGTGGGTTAGCCTTATCAAATTAAGGAAATAAAACTTAAATAAATGACTATTAAATAGTTAACTTGATTTAATAAATCAAACTTGAACATTCAGAATTTTTTTATATTACCCATCAAATCAAAAATTTTAAAAATCACTTTTTGGTCCCAATGATATTATCCTAGATGTTAATTCTCCTCATCCTATTGGTGAAAAGAAAATCTGTGTTTCGTGGGTGGACTTTTTGCCGGAATTCATGGCGGCGGGGTTGTTGGCAGTGGAGGAGGGAGGTGATCCTTGTGACGGGACGCTAAGGTCTCGATGACCGGAGGTTGACGGTGACTATATAGAGATGAACTGACGTGGTGGATTTGGACCTTCAATATTCCACAGTAACACGTTTTCTTCTTCGTCCAGTAGAGCATCGCGCGGAAATTGGGGGGAAAAGTCCATTGGAGCGGATCCCAAAGGAGATGATGAATGCAATTAAGCGGCAGCAATAATAACGTCAAACTAGTGATTAACCTTAAGTCAGCAATGGGACCCAGGTGTGGCGACTCGTTTGGTGTCTAGGCAGGCGATAGCGTTGAGTGGTGGCTGATAAAAGAGGACTGCCAAATTCATCTTTTAATTTTCCTTCCGACCCCCCCACCCTACCTCTCACACCAACGGGCGCCAGGTAAGAGACCATTTGCATGGCCACTTTTCACCTCGATCTCATCGATTTACCCTAACCACCACCGCACCACCGTGAACCGTGATTTCTTCTTCCAGTCAAAACCCTTATAAAAGGTGAATCGGTGCTTTGGAGCTCTATCCGTTGGCCATGCGAACCTGGTTAACTGCCATCGCTCTCTCGAGAGAGGACTCCTTCACCTCTGTGCAAAGCTTTGCTGCTCTTCAGATTCAAACCGATTGCCGCCGTAGATTCAGCAATGACTGCAGACACTCATATTCACGGCCTTAATTCCAAGGGTCTCCTCTGCAATGCCGGCGCCGGTGCCGCCGCTGGTCCGTAACCTAAATTGTAACCTCAATTTTAGTCACTTTCGGTTGCGATTGACTACAATTTGGATTGATATTGGTTGGACGTCGCTTATTGACTTCAAGATTGTGTGCAGGTGTGATTGCAGCTACTTTTGTGTGTCCTTTAGATGTAATAAAGACTAGGTTACAGGTTCACGGCCTACCAAGCCTTGCCAATGGAAGTGTTAGAGGTACTGCAAGTTTCATTGAATTTTGATAACACTAGATTAATGCTTGGATTGGCGGAGTTGTTTCTTTTAGAATGCGACAGCACACATGACACTGTTGATTCAAAGGCTGTGTGCAATGCCACATTCAGTTACGAAAAGTGGCTATAATTTACTTGTTCATTGGGTTATCGAGGTTGTTTTATTGAGAACTTAACATTTTACTATTCCTATGTTCTATTGGATTCCTAGGATCGATTTAGTACCATGTGTACGTTGACTTGAACTCAAACAGCATCCATAGAATAAAACGACTATCATTTGGCGAAAAACAATGGGTAGAGTCAGCATTCATATGCACCAAATCTATCCTAAAGAATTTGCGAAATGTCAAACGCGGAAAATCGTGAAATGGAGAGAGACTACTTATTTCAGCTGTGCACAGTAATTGAGCTCATAACTTGTTTATGCGGGTGTGTGTAATATTGACAAGTAGGATTGAATTTAATTTAGCTGGTGCTACTAGGAGAGACAGTTGTTCCTTGGTGCCTGTGTGCTTTGTTGAACATTTTTGTTTCCCTATTCATTAGCCAGACTGACATTACAAAAAATGCAAATGGTGCTTCTAAAATTGCACTATGCATTTCGTTGCCTTTCGACTTTCTTGAGCCATTTGTTTTTTCAATCCTCAGGCTAAAACCCATTGTTCCTGATCAGGTAGTCTTATAGTTGGGAGTCTGGAACAGATATTCCAGAAGGAGGGGATGCGTGGCATGTACCGTGGACTTTCTCCCACTGTATTGGCATTACTTCCAAACTGGGCGGTGAGTTTTTCTTATTCATCCTAATTCACTTTTTGTCATGCCTGTTAACTTGTGGATTACATTTAAATGGTGGACATGCATAATATAGTATGCTCACTCCTTCAGATAAAGGCTCATTTAAATCTTAAGAAATGAAATGAGAATGAGAATGGATTGGGTATTGCAGGGAAATTCTTGTGTTAGACGAAGATTCGCACATCTAACTTGATAGGGTCTTCTTTCCATATGCCGGCACACTGCCTAAGAACAACACTGTTGTTGAACAATTTGTTGATAAGTGAAAAGGTTATTAGAAAACTCTTTTGGGGGTGGGGATGGGGGTGGGGGGACAGAAAGATGCCCAAAGCACCAAGGAGGTGCCCATCTTAACTAAACACGAATTCAATCACGCTGAACCAGTTATGCTTAGGTCATCGGACAATAACTCCTTGTTGACCCAAAAGAAAGCCATTTGAAAAAGAAAAATGCTGTTGATGAAGAGGAGTCTCCATAGACCAAAATCCCTCAAATTCCTTTGCCTCCAAATGCACCACGTAAACACACCAAGGCGTTAACCTCCATCCCTTGAAACGCTCTTCAGAATCTTTGCCCCATTCCAAAACGACATCAAATCCTTAACCAGTTGCAGCATCACTGACGTCATACCGGAAGTAGCAAAAAGCAAACTGAAAGTTTCACAATCTGACAATGGTCGAAGCAAATCAACCGATCCTGATTGTTCTTACATATATAACACCGACTAATGACAATCTTCTGCAGCCACCTGAGACTATCGGCATTCAGAATAGCACCACAAACACCAAGCCAGACAAAGAAGGCCTCCCTAGGAGGGTCATGAACGTGCCAAATACCTGTCCAAGGGAATTTCACCCAAGCTTTTTCCCTAAACTCCAGATAAATGGATCGAATTGAAAAAAACCACTGTTCCTAGCTGGCCTTTACCAAAGCGTGTCAGCGGGTTGAGTATTGATTCACGGCTTCAAGATCCCAATCATGAAGGTCATATGATGCAGATAGCAGACCCTTTTCCCATGTGAAAGGATCAAATAATTGAAAACAGTAGAGCCCTCCTTATTTACGATAAATTGATAATAACTCTGGGAAACGAACAGTCGAAGACTATGCCCCACACCGACAACGTGAATAAAAACCTGATCCAATCGCGCTGTCCACCAGAAAAGAAACATTTTTTCATGAACTCCTGCCTCCCATTAGTAGCAGGTATCCACACACCAACACCATAATGCAATCTAGAGAGCAGAAAAGAAACATTTTTCCATGAACTCTTGCCACCGATTAGTAGCAGGTATCCATACACCAACACCATAATGCAATCTAGAGAGCAGATACTTCACCCCAGGGATCCTTACCTAATCTAGAATTCACATTTCACAATGAATCTTCCTCCCTCGAAGACCTCAACCATCATTTGCTCAGAAGAACCTCATCCAAGATCGGCAAATCTTTCACATCCAACCTACCTTCTGAAACTGGAGAGCAAGCAGTGTCCTTACTCGCTAAATGATATTGTGCAAAAGGAACTCTCCCTTAGGCTTATCATTGGGAAAAGACAACATAGCAGGCTACAAAGAAAGTACAAGCTTTCCCCTTTAGAAAGGTATTGCCTCGTCCACCCCGTCAACCGCACCGCGAGTCGAAGCATGCAATTATAGGATCCCTCATCGCTTTAAATTTCCTCTTGGCTCCCAAAGGCAAGGCCAAGTAAGAAGTGGGGAAAAAACACCCTTCATCCCAAAATGTCTGCCAATACTGGAAAAGTAACCACCTACCCCACTGGCAAGATTTCACATCTACTCAAATTAGTTCTCAACCCAGATATTGTTTCAAAGCATAAAAGAATCGCCCTTAAGTACCTCAGCTGAGACTCTTCAGCTCTACAAACACAAAGCTTTCCAGAAAACTCCAGCTGCATCTCGACTACTCAGCATGTTGAGAGGCTCCATTCCCATTAAGAATAAAAGAGGAGATAGTGGATCTTTTTGCGGGATGCCTCTCGAGGTGGAAAACAATCCTGCCAGAGAGCCGTCAACCATAACAGAGGAGCGAACTGAAGAAATGAAGCCCAAAATCAGCTCCTCCGTTTCTTGCCAAGACCTTATAGGACAAGACATATTTTAAGAGTTAACACGGTGACAAGCCTTCTAAGTATCCTGCTTGCACTCCACCCCCGCCCCACCCGTCCCACCACATCTTCCCCCAACCTATCCTCCAAGCATTCAGTGGCAAAAAGCACTGCATCAAGGATTTGTATCCCTCCAACAAAAATGTGCTAAGTCTGAAATTATTCTGTCCAAAACCCTGCACGACCTGATAGACAAGACTTTGGCGAATAACTGGTAGACACCATTCACTAACCAATAGGCCTGAAATTCTGAATAGCTTCTGCTTTTCTTGGGAATAAGGGCGATGAAAGTTGCATTTATACTCTGCTCAGAACTTCCAAACTCAAGAACTTGTGAAACACTGCCATCACATGCTCCCTCAGCAGATGCCGATGCTGCTGGGAAAAAAGGCCGTATTAAAGCCATCAGGAGCTGAAGCCTTTTACCCAAAGGTCTCTCCTAGCACACTTTATCCTCCTCTGTGATGGTTGAGAACTGCGAACCCTTAACACCCGACCTCCACTATTATTGCCCTTATATAATTGCACATAAAAACGGACAATGGCCTCTCCTAATCTCCACATCTTCCATCAGTGTGGCGGCTCCTATAAAAATGCACAATGCCTCTTCTTCGAGCATTAGCCATACAAGGAATGTGCTTGGTATATTTAATTCCATCATGGAACTCCGAAGCCCTATAGTTCTGCCTGCTAAAAGCAACCAACCTTCTTAGCCTCCCATAAACTCCTCTCCTCTGCAGGCATAGCATAAGTCACCAGCACTATCCTTATCCATCCAAATCTTTAAGTCCTCGATTGATTCACGCAATAGAGATTTGAACGTTACCTAAGCTGCCCCTTATTCCATCGTTCAAGGCCCCCCTGATTACTTTCAACTTGAGAGCCAAACACCAACTAGGCCATCCAAAACGACATGTTCCTTGTGCCACATGTTTTCAAAACAAATAAGGGCTTTTTACCGCTTCTAAAACCCCTGTTTCGAAGCATTATCAGACCACGATCAGTGACCGGCTTGGCAAACAACACTGAGACACATTTAGGAAGATATTCTCCCAATCAGGCGATAGCAAATGTATCCACCAGCTCCACCATTGTTCTATCCCACATTCATGCAACGTGGACTCTAATTAATTGTACCTTTTCAGGATTCTTTATAGTCTATCTTCTGAGATTTGTATTTTGGTTTGTTTAATGTATTATACCTTTTGCAGGTCTATTTTACAATTTATGACCAGCTTAAAAGTTTTCTATCCTCTGATGGTGAGTTTCATGACCTTATAGTGTTACGGAAGATGTTAGATATGTCATTGACTTTAAATTCTTCCTGTTTTACTAATAATCTTGATAGACGACTTTCCTCCTCTTTTTCAAGTTGCTGTTCTAAATTTTGTTGCCATGCATGTGTAGATGAGCATCATCAGCTTTCAATAGGAGCCAATATGATAGCCGCTTCTGGTGCTGGAGCTGCAACTACTATTGTGACTAATCCTCTTTGGGTTGTGAAGACAAGACTTCAAGTATGTCACTCTAGTTGATACCTTTTGTTGTATGAATATGTTTTTGTATGTAAATCATGAAAGAATGAAGGCTAAGGCAGTTACTTTGTGCGAATATTGGACCTGAGCATCCACTGCACTTCTCCCAGCCCCTGGCATTGGTGAGAACAACATGGGTACTGGTCTTCATTAACTTTGTAAGGATGTTTATGTCCTTCTAATCAAAGTAAGTTTGTTAGATACTATGATATCTTTTTTTTTCCCCGTGATGACTAGCTACGTTTGTCATTTACTCTTAAAGATTTCAATTTCTTTTATCTCCACTATGGTGCATGCTATGAATAAAATGTTGCCCGAGTTGCATTACAACTTGCTTGTTGCAATACTTAGGATCACACACACCGCATGGCTGCATATGCATATGATCATGTGCACGGTTGCTTTGTTAATCTCCAGGTTATAAAAAAAATTGTAAGGAGAAGGCCTTTGTCGAACCGTAAAGTTTTAAGCCTTCCTATCTAGATATCTTTCAGGATATCAAGCATTGATGGATACAGCAAGACTCGAAGCTTTCTACACTAGTATAATCCTCTGCTGTGGCAACCCAGAAACATATAAATGAAGCTGGCCCAAAGTTTTCCTGTTTTTGCTTGGCCGGGTTAGAATAGCAATAATCAGATGGACAAGATGCAACATCTTTGGAAAGAAAATAAAAATGGGATGTAGCATCTGCTGGAAGCCTTTTATCCCAGTTCAGCGGGATAAATCTGCCCCCTTGCAAGGGGCAAGATAACAAAGGTGTCCTGCCCCCTTTCAGTTCAAACTACGGCGACAATCTAGAAAAAATGAACATGTTTATAGGAGAGGAGGAGATGACCCTGCCTGCCATTTATCAGGGGGCCTGTGATTTTCTTTTGATCTTTTTCTACTTCATTCTCTTCCTTTTTTTGTTGTGCTTCTTTGTGGGGTTACCTCCTTTCTCACTCCCAAGCGGAACCGTTGGTATTCTACCTGTCGGTTTGTCCCAGCTATGTATTCGACGGAGACAAATTAGTTTCTGTTGGTGGTAGATTCTTCTGCATTAGTTGTAGATTCTTGGACTGGCATAGAGATTCATGGTGGAGAGAAGGGTTGCAGGAGTTAGGCTGTGGTGGCCAAGTATGGAGTTGGGAAGTTTGGATTGCGGCCCTGGGAGGTTCGGTGGTTGGGGGGTGGAGAGGTCCTTATTATGTGAGTTTATGGTTGGCATGATATAGCAATCGTATTGTAGTATTAATGCTTGGATTTTTCATTTTATTAGTCATGAAAAGCAAGAGTACCCTGTTTGTTAAATTTAAATGAGTTATAGTTGGTTAGTGGACATTATAATTTTGATCTTTTGCAGACTCAAGGAATGAGGGCTGGTGTGGTGCCATATAGTAGTACGCTATCTGCCTTGAGGAGAATTGCTCATGAAGAGGGTATTCGTGGGTTATACAGGTTGTCTATCACTTTCCCTATACAAGCTAATGGTGTCCAGTAGGATATACGTGTGTACGTCAGATTTAGCTATTGCATGTCCTAGGCATGACAAACTTCTTTTTTCTCTTGATAATTTTGTGTAATATTGAAATGGTGTTCATGTTCGATGCCGTTGACATGAAGTGGATATATACTCATTTTGAAGCAGCTCATGTTTTAGAAGGACCAAAATGATAAACTTCAATTTCTGAACTTCTTACGTGTTGGTGCATATTCTAGTGGATATGTCGGACACGTAAATATATGGGTTCTTTGCACATTTATAAGGGTCCGTACTGCTTAGATGGTATTAGGTGCATCTTTACTATGCATTTCATACCAATGATGGCTGATACTCTCTTTGGTGCGCAGTGGTCTTGTACCTGCCCTGGCTGGTATCAGTCATGTTGCCATACAATTCCCAACATATGAGAAGATCAAAATCTACTTGGCTGATCGAGGTTTCATGTTCACCTAATTCAGTTTCTTATGATCTCTAAAAGAAGATATTACGTGGGACATTCTATTTTGGGGGGCTTATTTTCATAATGGTGTCAGGTAACACTACGATGGATAAGCTTGGTGCACGTGATGTTGCTGTTGCCTCGTCGGTTTCAAAAATTTTTGCATCGACTTTGACATATCCGCATGAGGTATGTATTTTTACAAATCTCTATGGTCAGACTAAGATGTTGGGGTCTCATATCTTTGTTTGGATTGTTAAGAACAAAATTGGAAGCAGCTTACTTTGCAATGATATCTTTGCCAAACTGATTTGTAAGCTTCTAGAAATATGATGGTCAACATCTAGTTATTCAGTTTTACTTGAACTGAATGTCTACAAGTATCAAGACGAAAAATTTGCTCCTTGTGAACCTGAAAGCTCCTTGTAGTTAGCGAGAGATTTGTTGTATATAGACTAGATGCATTCTTTCGCAAGTTTCCTTATATAATGTGCGACCTTTTTTTTTTTTGCTTTCTTGATTCGCCACCTGAGAGTAAAAGATAGTGGATAGCTTCTTTTGGCACTCAGATGCTTTATTTTTGTCCCCTTTTCTTCTTTTCGAGAGCCGTGTGCATGTTTCGTTGATTCTTTTCTGCTCATGGTTTCGGCATACATAACGGCTGCGGTCGCAGTTGCAGTCGCACTCTTTTAACGGTTTGGGGAATATCAAGTGTTATGTAATGGGAATGTGTTATCGTGAGTGTGAAACTTTTTCAAAGATGAACAAACCGTTGTAAACTCGAGGATATCAGTTGGTACAAAGGGTATTAACTTGAAAATGTTGTATTTCATATAAATTGGTAGAAAGAGATAGCCCATTAAGCCACTAAAACTATTAGAGACAAAAACACTTGACATTTGACAAAAACATTTGGTACTTTCTTTTACATTTCAATGGGCTTAATTGCTCCAAGCCATTACTTTGAACCAAATCCATGAAGGATGAAGGTCTAAAGGCCAGTCTAGCTATATAACAAATGGCCCACCATATGATACTAAAGCCTGAAATATCAAATCAACAGCTCCTTGAACGGTGCTGAAATCAGGCCACAAAGATTGCAACACTGACCCAGCAGCACCGAATCAAAGACGCGCAGGTAGTAGCATATCACTATCAAGTGTTATATGACGGCGATTATGACTTTGAATTTTTGTCAGTAATGATATATCTGTGTGTTATCCGAGTCGGTGGGTTCAAAACCCGTTATGAACTGGCCGATACGGTACGTAAAACCACGTTTCCGCCTCAACCATTTCAACTAACACGTTTAGTGATATCATTATGCATGGTGCTTGGGAGAGCTTCTCTTCCAAGATCTCCACAAGCATGTTTCCTTACTAGGTTTCGAGTTATGTTTGTTTGGATTCTGGATGTAATGCTGAAATTACGTTCATCAGGATAAGAACTGCGTGTCTCGTGAACTACCTGCAGGTTGTACGCGCTAGGCTTCAAGAACAGGGGCACCACTCTGAGAAGCGGTACTCTGGTGTGGAGGACTGCATCAAGAAAGTATTTCAACAAGAGGGTATTCCTGGTTTTTACCGTGGTTGTGCGACCAACTTGCTCAGGACTACCCCAGCTGCTGTAATAACGTTCACCAGCTTTGAGATGATTCATCGGTTTCTTGTTGATTCATTCCCATCTGATCCACATCCTCACACATTGTGAATATGGATAAGGCTTGAATGGGAACTTGGACATAACTTGTACGGTCATACTACTACGCGTTCTTAGCAGGCAAGCTCGCCTGGCCAGCTCTAATGGCTCAGGTGACAATATAAACGCTTGAATGTTTGTGTAATCCAATTGACAGAGTGGTAGTTTTGTAGCAACAGATGAATACAACATGCCCCGCCTGAGCTATAGCCTCAAGTCTCCCGAGGGAAAGTGTGGGCTGTGGTACAGTGACGATGATAATGATGATAAAGTGTTACAGTGCGGACATTTGAAAATTTTCACGATTCTTTATCCGAAACTGCTGGATGATCAGAAATTGTAAAATTTCAGTTTTTATCCTTTCCGACTTTGCTGTAGTCTAGGGAATGGTGGATTCTGGTTTGAAAAGATTTATTTAAATGGCATTTGCTTAGCTGATGTATTTAATTTAGTCTTCCAGCTCAATTTCCTCATTGAGAGGTAGGTCTTCACAGCTCTCGTCCATGCAATACTTCTTGTGTGCTATGAGAATCATGCCCCCTGGGCCTCTTAAGGAATTAATTACCATTTCTGCTGGCAATTTCTCTCTATTTAATCCTTTCCTGATTCATATCATGTAGATTGGTTGCTTTTTGGGGATGAGTTGGATTCCTCGGACACATTATATTCCTCAACGAAGAGCATTACATGGGCCCAGTTAAAGCTGTGAGACTTGGTTAGTGAGAATTCATTAGCCAAAAGTTTCTTCTTTACATCCTAATGCCGGTTAAAGTCTACTCTTGAAATTATTAAAGAGATTGATCCCACAAAGATTACAACTCATTAGCCCCGAAAGAAATGGTTTTCAAGTAGTTTATCTTCTTTTAGAAATTCATGACTCTCCGGCCCTCCCAACTTGTTCGCACTTTCTTTGTGGCTGAAAAGGTCAATATTCTATGTTAATTTCATTCTTACTGGACAAATGAGAGTGCAACTCTTTTAGTTTCTAAGTAGAACTGCACCGATGAAAAATAGGGAGAAACAGTTACAACAGTGTGGGACATCTCAACCCGTGGTGGAAAAAGAAAGGGATAATTGCATTAAAAACCCTTACGGTTTGGACGCGTTGCAAAAAGAGCCTCGACGTGATAATTGTGTTGCATGTGACGGTTCCCGTAGCATAATGAAGGAACTGTATAAAATATCCCTCCATATGAACCCTAAAGATCTGTTTTGTTGTTTCCATGCCATGTTGGTACATAAATCTAGGGTTTTTGTTTGAGTGGTGGTGGAGGGGTGAATGTGTGGTGGTGGGGTGACGAGGCAGTGATCAAGATGGGTCGACAACAGTGATAATGAGAAGAGGGGCAAGCGGCCGGCAACAATGATGGAGAGAGGGGCGAAAAGACCAGGGTTATGCGTTTGGTAGTTGATTGGGCGGGGGTGTGGTGGTGACGAGAGGGAAGGGCTGCGGCTGGCGACAACGACGACATGCATGGGTGGGCTGGTGGCGGTGCACACGTGGCTGGTGGCAAACAAGGGTCGTGGTGTTGGATGGGGTTGGGCTGGTGAAGTGGCGTCTAGGGTTAGCATTGGTTGCATTTGAGAAGAAATTGGGACATGGTTGAGTGAGAAAAAGAAATTGAGATCATTTGTCATTTTTATGTATTAGTATCTAGAAAACCCACACTTTCAAGAGAATGGGTATCACATTCCATCAATTTTGACGATTTTTTTAACGTTGCAACAAAATTGGCACCAAGCTATTGGCAAGAATTGTTAGCATTAATTGTCTCTTATCAGGCCATCTAATTAAGCAACTGTTTGGAGTTGGTATAGGTTACTAAGTGCAACGAATCTTGCCTTTTACTAAGTGAGTAACAAAATAGCCTATGCTTAAGGTGTAAAAGTTTCCACAAAATTGAAAAGTGTACGCCGTTAAACCTAGCCGAGCCTCTTCCTGCTTCATCACATAAATACCCATTCAGCTCTCAAACGATGGCGTTAGAACTTACATCCAACATTCCAAAAACACATCTGATTTCTAAGACATTTACATAAAGCTGAGCTTAGGTTGTACACAATTGCCTTGGGGATGCTATTATTTCGTTGGAGAGACCTCCCGATCGCAAAGACCAAGGATTGTGCTTTCCCAATCATATAGTATTTTGTTTCTATGTAGCCAGATATTCCATAACGTAGTACAGATAATTAACTGTTCTAATTTTGGATTGATTTAGTATAGGAGTAACTCTTCTGGTATCCAGATAATCAACCATTCAAATACTTTGGTGTTTGGCTAGTTTAGTCTGATTCCCAAATCCGTTCCAAACAATATAGGTCTACTACTATTGGGCAAGTTATTCATAATAAATAATATCTTTTTTTTTTTTGCTGAACAATATTGATTGAGCATTTTGTTGGTGTCTTGGGCTGAGATGTCATAATACAAAAACAAAAAAAAAAAATCAAGAATGCCTGCAACAAAGTAGTACAGAGTATCATTTGCTGGTATGAGTGGGATGGGAATGTGAGGAGCAGAAAGGACTCAACTTTCATCCTTCATCA